>OX422219.1:516990098-517437598 GCA_949130495.1 Sambucus nigra
CTCCCTAAATATAACAAATTAGGGATGCCCATCGAGAACAAATCGGGGCTATTAGCGAGATCCCTCGAGCAGGTAAAGACGATCATCGACCCGGGGTACATTAGTTGGAAGGAGGTGCCATATGAGCTCAAGTTAGCTGTTTGGGTGGCACTACAAGTAATACATTTATATTTGTATTTATATTTATATTTATATGAATATTTCAATTTCAATTTCGATTTCGATTTCGATTTCGATTTCAATTTCATTTTATATTTATATTTATATTTATTTGCAACTAATATTGTATTTGTTTGACATGAACAATTCAACCTGGATCCTAAGCTACGCGATTCCGTCTTGGAGCAGTTGATGGAGCAACACAAGACG
This sequence comes from Sambucus nigra, assembly GCA_949130495.1. NCBI lineage: Eukaryota > Viridiplantae > Streptophyta > Magnoliopsida > Dipsacales > Adoxaceae > Sambucus > Sambucus nigra. The sequence continues at coordinate 516,990,468 of OX422219.1, forward strand.
TGGAAGAAAAATATGCGGACCCGATACATTGGGAAGACACGAGAGTCCATTATCTAATGGCGTGAATCCATTATTTTACTTTGTGGTGCCGATACTAATTTTACATTATTTTATTTCAGGGGATGCGGAGTGGCCCTGGGGGTAGGCCACATAGGCTCGATACTTTTGTGGCTCTTCGGACGAAGAAGGGGAAGGACAAGGAGGTGTCCCCAAGCGTCGCGGCCACCATTGTAAGTAATCCGACAGTTTACTTTTTGTTAATTACATTATAATTTTTTAATTTACTTATTTTACTAATCATGTGCTTTTTGTCATTTTTGGCAAAGCTTAAGGAAGTGTATGAGTCACAGTCTGATGCCGACAAGGCATCTTTGTCCACAGACACACTCAGACAAGTGCTTGGCTCTGACCTCAAGGCGAGGACAAGGGGGTGATCTCGCGGGTGGTCAAATCTAGAATCATCGGATTGGAGACGAGCGACATCGAGTTGGCTCGAACGGTGGATTCACATGACGCGAAGCTATCCGGATTGGAGGCGATGGTCCAGGATATGTACTCATTCGTGAAGCGTTCATTAGGCAGAAACCGTAAGGTTAAAGGGAAGGATAAGGTGGTGAGGGATGAAGTGAGGGAGGAAGAGGTGTGGGAGGACGAGGAAGAGGATGTGGACCTCGCTGCTTCATCATCGACGCGTGCAGACTTTGATGATCCACTTACTTATTTGGATCCCTTAAACAGACCGATGTCGACACTTGGTTGGCCGAGCGTGTTTATAATGAACATATTTGATGACCATCGGATAGGGCGGGGGTTTAGGGACCCGAATATCGTCCAGGGTGCACTAGTTCATGGACGTGAGCTTCAAGACATCGAGTCCAGCATGCTCGTCATGCATGTGATGCCCGGGAAGGAGAACTCCCAATTATGGTTGCACGAACAATGTGGCACGTCGATATTACTGGACGTGTTAATTCGTATATCGTGTGGCCTACTCACCTCCTCAGAGTTAACCATACCCCAAACATTTAGTGACATTGATTTAAGTTTGAATTGAATTGTTTTAAATTATTACATTTGAATTATATTTGGATTATATGGTGATGCATATTCTCTCTATTTTGAATGTATATTTGCACTATCTTTATTTTATCTGGATATATAATGTTTGAACAGGTATAATGTTGCTATAACATGTATATATATACTGCTGGGCAGTGGTAATGGCCATACTGCCCAGCAGATTTTTTTTCAATTCAACCCAGAATTGTCACGATTATTGACCGTGACAATTTTTTTAAACACTGTCACGATTTTGTCACGGTCCTTAACCGTGACAAAGCTTGTCACGGCCAAGGCCCGTGACATGACCGTGATAATTGTAACGAACTTGTCATGGTCATTAACTGTGACTAGTCCGTAACAAAAAAATTTGTTACCCCCAGAATTGTCACGGTCATTGACCTTGACAAGTCCAACTTGTCAAGGTCAATGACCGTGGCAATTAGATAGTTCGACGTATTCAAGATTTGATCACCCAACAGGTTGATGAGTTCCGAGGATGAATTTGTTTGAAGAATTTTGATACTACCCATGCAATTCGATCTTCAACTGCAACTTCATTTAAAGACCTCACAATTTTCTATCACAAGCGTATTTGGAATGCAACGATTGGTCTTGCGAACAAAAGAAATAAAAGTGAGCAAGAAACCAGAGTGTAAACATGTAAAACTCAAGGCACGACAACTGAATATTTGAGGGATTCATATCATGGCTAAAAATGTATATGTAGACCAGGGAGCATTTATTTGGCAACTTCAAGTGTAGGACAACTCTCTCTTAAAAGGCTCCTCTACCAAATTAGAAAAATATAAACAAATATATATATATATACACACACACACACACACACACACATGTTTTACGCCTTCATTGTTTTGTCCACGTTTTGGTTACCCCCAACATTTTCAAAAACGTTGAGTTTGACCCCACATAAGCGTCATAAAATACTCAAATGTACCAAAATTTATATTCTTGGATGCTTGGACCTCTAACTTGTGGTAATAACATAGGCACTCGCAACTATGAGCTTCAGAAGGCCAGACATTATCACAAATGTGACAAAATTAACTTTTATTAAAAAGTTGGATGTCACTCAAATCATAAATATGGGAGTCGAACTCATAATGACCCTCAATTATAACATATGTTTTCTTATTTTATCGAGTTTTGTCTGAGATTAAAATAGAGTGTTAAACTCCACTATATGCGTATTATTTATTTTTAACTAATTTGGGGTATCCATTAAACTCCGCCTGTGTCATGCTTAACCTCATATTTTTTTGACACTGTCGGTCCCAAGCCCGAAAAAAGGAGGAAGGTTGCGTTAGGTAGCTGACAACCAGCGTAAACCTTTGTCAAATCCTTATGAACATGAATCCTATGAATATACGTGCTAATGCTAGGGCATTCCCCTTAAACGATGCGTTGCGCCTGCCACCAGGTGTCTCGAAAAATAGGCAAAGGGCGTTGCGCCTGCCACCGGGTGTCTCGAAAAATAGGCAAGGGGAGTCGCATCGACGCCCGGATGCGACGATAAATACGCAAGGGTTCCAACAAGCTGGACGTGTACGGGTAAAGAAGCTAGTCCAGGATACTAGACTTAGGTTAGCGACTTGGAACATGGGGACTATGACAGAAAAAGGGATGGAGTTAGTAGATACCATGATAAGAAGAAAAGGTAACATAACTTGTTTACAAGAAACTAAATGTGTCGGTGAGAAAGCTAGAGAAATAGAAAATACTGGATTTAAATTATATTATACAGGAAAACATAGAAATAAGAACGGAGTTGGAATAATAGTACATAAAAACTTTAAGGACGATATTGTAACCGTTATTAGGAAAGGTGATAGACTTATACTTGTAAAATTGGTATTAGGTGAAAACATAATTAATATTGTTAGGGCTTATGCACCTCAAGTACGATTAGATGATCACACTAAAGTACAATTTTGGGAACAAATGGATGAACTAAGTCAAGAAATACCCCTAGGTGAGAAAATCTATATAGGTGGAGATTTTAATGGCCATGTACGAGAAGATCGTGTAGGATATGAGATAGGGCATGGAGGACATGGTTTTGGAGATAGGAACGACGGGGGAGAGTCTATCTTAGATTTTACGATGGCTTATGATTTTGTACTAGTAAATACATGTTTTAAAAAGAGGCTTGAACACTTAATAACTTATAAAAGTGGAACACATAAGAGCCAAATAGATTTTTTCATTACTAGGAAAGGAGACCGATTAACGTGTAAAGATTGTAAGGTTATCCCTGGAGAGAGCTTAACCTCACAACATAGGATAATGGTGTTGGATATAAATATTAAAAATCAATCACGAGTGCGAAAAGTGAAGATTAACCCACGAACTAGGTGGTGAAATTTAAAAGGAGAGAAATTTGAACTATTTAAAGATAAAGTATTAAATGAAGCAACATGCAATAGTGAAGAAGAAACTAACATAATGTGGAATAAGATGGCCACATGCATTAGGAGAATATCCAAAGAAATTCTTGGAGAATCAAAAGGAAAAGGGCCATATTCTAAAGAAACTTGGTGGTGGAATGAAGAAGTACATAATATAGCAAAAATTAAAAGGGAGTTCTTTAAAACATGGCAAACAAATATAAATGAAGAGAATTTTGAGAAATATAAATGGGCTAAAAAGGAAGTTAAGAAAGTGATAAGAGATGCTAAGTTAAAAGCGTATGATGATCTTTATACAAAATTAGGAACACAAGAAGGGGAAAAAAGTATTTATAATCTTGCTAAACTTAGGGATAGGAAAAAAAAGATTTTAATAACGTTAAGTGCATAAAAAGTGATGATTCGAGAGTCCTAGTCAAAGATGATGAAATTATGGAAAGATGGAAAAACTACTTTGAGAGGTTATTAAATGGAGATAATGGGATTAGATTAGATATAGAGGAACTTAGGGATACTCGAGAAGATATATTTTTTCGTAGAATTAGGACAACAGAGGTCAGGATTGCTCTAAAAAAGATGAAAATAGGGAAGGCTTTAGGACCAGATGGTATCCCTATTGAGGTTTGGAAGTGCTTAGGGGAAGATGGAGTATCATGGCTTACAAAATTATTTAATAGAATTTTAATGACTAATAGGATGCCCGATGAATGGAGAAAAAGTATTTTAGTACCTATATATAAAAATAAAGGGGACATACAAAGTTGTTCAAATTATCGTGGTATTAAGTTAATGAGTCATACAATGAAACTTTGGGAGAGAGTGATTGAATATATATTGAGATTGAAGACAACAGTATCTGAGAATCAATTTGGGTTTATGCCTGGGAGGTCAACAATGGAAGCAATCTATTTATTGAGGAGATTAATGGAGAGGTATTGAGAGAAAAAGAAGGATCTTCATATGGTTTTTATAGATTTGGAGAAGTTGTATGATAGGATACCCAGAGATATAATATGGTGGGTTCTACATAAAAGAGGAGTGACTCGCAGATATATTGATGTGATCAAGGATATGTATGATGGTGCAATGATTACAGTAAGAACATCAGCTGGAGAAAGTAGTGAATTTTCAATTACGGTAGGGCTAAACCAAGGTTCAACATTAAGTCCTTATCTCTTTGCTCTTGTTATGGATGAGTTGACTGGACAAATACAAGATGAGGTGCCATGGTGTATGCTATTTGCAGATGATATTGTTTTAGTCGATGAGACTAAGATGGGGATAAATGCTAGGTTGGAATTGTGGAGAGAAACTTTAGAAACAAAAGGATTTAAAATAAGCAGAACTAAAACATAATATGTGGAGTGTAATTTTAGTAGTAATAGGAGGACAAATGGAGATGTGGTGAAATTAGAGGGTCAAGAAATACCTATAAATGATCATTTTTGTTATTTAGGATCGATTATACAAAAAGATGGAGATATTAGTGATGATGGAGCATAGGATTAGAGCAGGTTGGGTTAAGTGGAGAAGTGTGATCGGCGTTCTGTGTGATAGGCGTATACCGTTGAAGTTAAAAGGAAAATTTTATAGGATGGCCATTAGACCCACCATGTTATATGGGACAGAGTGTTGGGCAACCAAGAAACAAAATGTGCAGAAAATGAATGTGGCGGAGATGTGAATGCTAAGATGGATTTGTGGTAAAACTGGAAAGGATAAAATTAAAAATGAACAAATTCGTGAAACGGTAAAAGTAGCTCCTATAGAAGATAAATTGAGAGAAAATTGACTTAGATGGTTTGGACACGTCAAGCGTAGACCAATGGATGCTCCTGTAAGGAAGAGTGATTTAGTTAGTATTGATGGTAACCCAAGGGGTAGAGGTAGGCCTAAATTAACTTGGTGGGATATTATAAAAAATGACATGATATCATGTAGTTTAACCGAAGATATTGCACTGGACAGAATGGAATGGAAAAATAGGATTCATGTAGCCGACCCCAAATAATTGGGAAAAGGCTTTGTTGAGTTGGGGTATCCATTAACTAATCGATAATTTTAAGTCATGCAAAGCGATTAGTGGAGGGATAAGAGAGAAAGAAAGAAAGAGATTAAAAATAAAAAGGACAATATAAAAGATGATGAAATAAACAACAACTCCTGTATGATTATCACAACTCGTATAGAATTTGCTTAATAACGCACTGCAATAATATAATTATTGGGTATGGAAGAGAAACTTCAACTGTCTCTCCTCAGGTTCCCACCTAATATAATTGCATTACTTGAAAATAGCCAATTTTGCCTCAAAATAATTTCCTAAAGATTTCTTTGTTCCAAATAATATAATTGCAGTACTTGAAAAGTATCAGATCCAAGAAATCAGCATTTTTAGACTTACCCTTTAATGTGTTAAAAAATGCAAATAAAGGGAAAAGCTTTATTTCATTTCCAGTATGAACGACACGCAAAGAAATATTCTCCTCTAAGATTTCAAATTATTGCAACTGATGCATCTCGGTGGAAAAAATATATTAACACAAATATCCCAATTTGTAAGTACTTATCAAGTTGTGATGCAATGAAACTAATTCTATAATAATCTTGCACAAACAATGAAAAGCCTAAATCTAATTGTGACTCTCTATAATAAGAGCATAATTATAATCTCACCATCAAATTTTGTTGTTGTTTTAAAGCCTTTTTAAGACTCTATATTAATCCAAAAATACAAAGATTTTAAATTTATTTACAGTTTCATTCCTATTTCCTAGAAAAGATACAGGGCTACTGTGACAACCTACTTATCAAAATAAGAGGTGGGCAGCCCGATACTGCAATAATAATAGAAATCATAGATGGAACATTCTCAGCATCACCATAATATAATAAGTATACGGGATAACCACCCACTATTTTTGAAACACGGATTGTCAAAATAATATCGGTAATTTAGAAGAAACATTTAAATTAATTAATTTACAAGAAGGTGGATACCCAAAAAGACTTAGTTTACGTCCGCATCAAGCATACAATAAGGGAACCAAATATGTTTTCGATCAACAGTCTATACAAACCACATATAACAAGTTCATTATGTTACATAGTACGTTTCATTAGACAATTGCAAAAACTTTGGCCACACGCCCGAATGTATAACCTGATCATAACTATAATACAAAAATGAAGGCGTCTATAACAAAAATATCTCGTAACATCAGCAAGGCATTATGACTCCAAAACACCGGAATAGGAAAGTCAGAACGAGCATCCTTGTGGAGGAGCACCTGAGCGAATGAAAATTTCATGCAAAACAAGAAATATGAACGGGTCAAGGACCGGTTTTTATATTATAAAAAGATGAATAAAGAGTATGACAGTTATAAGAAACTAGTCATCATTGATAATGATAAGAATCTATATACTGAATCTAGAACATAAACTAAAGCAATTAGGATGACCATGAATTTAATTCAATTATACAAGAGGATATGAATAAATATTATTAACTAAGACTCACCATCATTTTCATTATCTCATTTAATCGTTCTGTATCTCATTAGGAGACGTATCAAAGCCCTTTAATTTTTAGGGCACTTTATCATAAATCAAGTCCCATTTGAATTAGAATAGTTATATTCAATCATATATAATGATTTTAAGACTGTCCTTTCGAGTTTCCCCACTAGACGCGCCCCTAAATAGCTATCATCTTCTAGGGCCTATCGACAAGACAACCTAGAAATCCTACAATGCAACTTCGGGAAGTGGCCATATACCTTCGACAGTGAGTCATAACCACACTCGAAATTACCTCACTTCGAAAAATAAATACACAATACATAATAACCGGTCCTATGGCCGAGGACTATATTCACCCTGCATTCACTACCCAGGGGACTTCACCTCATGCGCGTACTTCCCCTATGATATCATTTACAGAGATGTGTTTACATAAATTATCATTTACATTTTATTCTTATTTCAATCTATATATCACATTTTATTCGGATCCATATGATATTTCTACCATCATTATCGTCTCAATAATTAATCGACCTCTTATTCAGTCTCCAAGAATTTAGGGTGTTACTATAACCCACCAAGTCTAACATACGTCAATTGAGCTTCTAAAGTCCCCCAATATAACGTTACAACTCCTAGTCTCACATTAAATTAACTAGGGGAAAATAATACCCTTTCATCAATTTGGAAATCCCCGGGAGAAACCCTATTTAACCCATTTCTAATATAGGGTAGTTACCTAACTCATCTAAGACTCAAGGACTCTAAGTTTACTTCATAATAGATGGTTCTTAGGTCCTAATCCTAAAGAAAAAGTGTTAGAATTGAGTTAGAAAAATAACTCAAAATATCAAGATTTCGAATCGATTCGCCCAAAAGCGAATCGATTCGAATGGAGAAACCAACTTTCTATCTCAGGTCGAATCGATTCGGCCTTAGCCCGAATCGATTCGGGTCCCAAGACCTGTATCCTCACCCCTTAGTGAATCGATTCGCAAAAAGGGCGAATCGATTCTCCCCCGTGAATTTTTCAAGAAGGGGGCAACGGGTTATGGACCCTAATTTTCCCCCAAACCCCATTTCTACTCCAACCGACCTCATTAATTCAACCAACCTAATCATAAATGCATGTAACTACTATAATTTACACCAATAAACATCTAAATCAACTTCTAAGGGTTCAAAACCTACAAATCCCTCAAAATCCCAAAATTGTTAAATTAATTCAAATACACAACCACCAATACCATTTATTCACCCTAAATCATATATTAGCAAGTAAGAAACTTTCCTTGAGGTTGGAATCTTAGATTTCTTGTAGTAGCAACAACTCCAAGCCTTAATCTCCAATTTTCTTCCCTTTCTTCTCTTCTTCTTCTCTCTCTGTCTCTCTGTCTCTGTCTCTCTGCCTCTCTCTCTCTCTAGGCTTAAGAACATGTATTTGGGAAAATAAGAGAATTGAAAGACTAAAATCGGGGACTAACATTAGTTTCCAACTTAAAAATGCTACTACTCCATAAAATGACTCGTAACCACACATTCAAGTCATAACCAGCGAAAAGTGCCCGAAACCCAAAAACACAATATGGCACTTATTTTGACTATCTCGCATATTTTAGGACTAACAACGCCCTCTAAATTGGCATTCAGAAGTTTTATAAATCATTTCAAGTTCCGGCTCCATTTAAACAAAAAATGTCGTTTAAAGTACACGACACTATAAAACGTAACATGATGATATTTACATACACATAACAGTAAATATGCAACAATTTAGTAAATATTATCTTTTAGCTCGCTTAATTAATATTTACTCCATTATCCAATATTTTATATAATTACATCACACCGTAAATTGATATAAAATAAGTTATTCGAAAGTGAGGGTTATTACATACTCCCCCCCTTATGAGGGAATTTTCCCTCAAAATTCAGGCTTACCTTGCAAAAAGAGATGTGGATATTTTTCTCGCATCACGTCCTCACGCTCCCACGTTGATTCTTCGGCATTGTGATGACCTTATTGGACACGAACCAATGGTACCAATCCAGATCGTAACCTTCGTTACCCATGATCTAAGATTGCAACTGGGTGTTCTTAGTATGAAATATCGACTGCAATTCGATATCATCTAGAGGAATATGCCAGTGAGCTCCTTCACACCTCTTGCACTTTTTCAATGATTAAACATGGAATACATCATGAATTCGTTGTAAGTGTTCGGGAAAAGAATGTTGATACGCTACCGGTCCTACCTTAGCAATAATGGGAAAAGGTCCAGCATAGCGCGACGCGAGCTTTCCTTTCTTTATGAATAGCATAATACCTTTCATTGGCGATATTCTCACCAAAACTTGATTTCCAACCTCTAGCTCCACATGCCTTCTATTTGCATCGGCATAACTCTTTTGACGATCTTCAGCTATTCGGATGCAACTTCGGATGAGTTCAATCTTTGAAGAAGTGTCTTGAATCATTTCAGGTCCAAGAAATTTATTATCCCCCCGCTCCAACCAACAAGTGGGTGATCTACAAGGTCGGCCATACAAGGCTTCATAGGGTGCCATCCCGATGGTGAATTGGTATGAATTATTATAAGCAAATTCGACCAAAGGGAGATATTTTACCCAACCACCTTTGAAATCAAGCACACACATTCAAAGCATATCCTCCAACATTTGGTTGACCCTTTCTGTCTGCCCATTTGTTTGAGGGTGATAAGAAGTACTTAAATTCAATTCGATTCCCATAGTTTCTTGGAAACTTTGCCAAAAATGGGAAACAAAAATTTTATCTCTATCGGAGATTATATTAATAGGCACCCCATGGAGTCTAACAATCTCCGTAATAAACAACCAGGCATAGCGAGCGGTATTGTAGTTGGTACGTACCATTAAGAATTGTGCTGACTTAGTCAAATGATCAACAATAACCCAAATAGAATCATGACCATTTTATGACGTTGGCAAGACCGTGATGAAATCCATCGAGATGCTCTCCCACTTCCATATCGGAATTTCCAAGGGTTTCAATAATCCCGTCGGTCGCTGATGATCTATCTTAACTAGTCGACAAGTAGCACATTGGGAAACGAACTCAAAAATATCCCGCTTCATGCCCGCCCACCAATATTGACAGTGCATGTCTTGGTACATTTTGTCGTTACCAGGATGCATAGCGAATTTGGAACCGTGAGATTCCATCATTATGGCCTGCCTTAAGTCACCTCCATCCAGAACAACAAGTCGCCCGTGGAAACGTAACCCACTCTCCGAGCTTATAAAGTAGGATTCTGCTCCCTTGGTTAACAGTTGGTGTATACAGTCCTGACAGCTTTTGTCCCTTCCTTGAGCTTCTACCACCCTTGCCACCATAGTAGGCGTAACGGTCAACACCGATATAAACGCCCTAGCAACCACGTCCTCTTGGATAACCTCCTTCCATTTAGATTTCCATACCGAGGCTAACTCCCCCTCGGGTTTCCTACTCAATGCATCTGCCACTATATTCGCCTTGCCTGGGTGATAGTGTATGTCAAATTGGTAGTCCTTCACGAACTCTAGCCATTGACGCTATCACATATTCAAATCCTTCTGTGAAAATAAATATTGCAACTATTTATGGTCAGTGAAGAGGCTAAACTTCTCCCCCAAGAGGTAATGTCTCCAAATCTTCAAGGCAAAAACCATGGCCGCAAGTTCCAAATCATGAACTGGGTAATTATTCTAATGGGGATTTAGATTGCGAGAAGCATAAGAAATAGCCCATCGTTCTTGCTGCAACACTCCTCCCAACCCTTGCAACGACACATCCGTAAAGACTAAATATTCCAATCCTGGCCTTGGTAACGCAAGGATTGGAGCAGAGGTCAACTTATCCTTGAGCTCATTAAAAGCAAACTGATATGAATCATCCCAAATAAACCTCACCCCTTTTCGGGTTAAATTTATCAAAGGGCTAGCAATTTTAGAAAAACCCTTGATGAACCGGCGGTAATAACTAGCCAAACCCAGAAAACTACGAATCTCGATAGGTGTCGTGGGCTGACCCCATTCCCTCATCGCAACAACTTTACTTTGGTCTACTGAAATACCCTGGTCTGTTATGATGTGACCCAGAAACTGTACTTCCTGCAACCAAAAGCCTCACTTCTCAAACTTGGCATACAATTTATGATCCCTTAACATTTGCAGGACCACCCATAAATGAGTAGCATGGTCAGCTTATGTTTGAGAATACACTAGGATGTCATCAATAAACACGATGACAAACTGATCAAGGAATTCTCGAAACACCCTATTCATAAGGTCCATAAAAACTGTGGGGGCATTGGTTAGCCTGAAAGGCATAACCAGAAATTCGTAGGACCCATATCTTAATGGGATAAGCAGTTTTGGACACATCCTTCTCTCGTATCCTCAACTGATGATACCCCGTCCTCAAATCTATTTTGGAGACGTACGACGCTCCCATAAGTTGATCAAATAAATTATCGATCCGAGGCAATGGGTATTTGTTCCTGATAGTGACTTTATTCAACTCCCGATAATCTACACACAACCGGAGAGAACCGTCTCTCTTCTTCACAAATAATACCGGAGATCCCCACGACGACTTACTTTGCCTAATGAACCCTTGTTCCAATAACTGTTGAATTTGGTCTCTTAACTCCCTCATCTCAACAGGAGCCATATGATACGGAGCTTTCGTAATCGATCGCGTTCCCGATGCTAAATAGATTACGAACCCAATCTCCCTACTTAGAGGCAAACCCGATATTTCTCGAAAAACATCTTAGAAATCTCTCATATCTGGAATCAAATTTAAGGAAATGACTACCTCCTGCGAAGTCTCCTCCGCGATACAATACAAGTAAGTGCTAGAACCTCCCTCTGAACGAGGCATAGCAACTAAAAACATTTCTTGCCCCGGAATGGAAAAAACTATACTCTTCCCATAGGAATTTACTATCGCGTGGTACTTTACTAGCCAATCTATTCCCAGAATTACATCATACCTGACCATATCAAGGACGAGCAAATCGGCCAGAAAGCACAAATTACCAAGATTTATTCCTACTTGTTTACAAACAAAGATAATAAGTGACCCATATCCCATAGAAGATTCAACACTCGTGAAAGTACTCTCTGCAGACTTAATTAACTCTGTAGACTGAGAAAAACTTCTAGAAATGAATGAGTGTGTCGCACCCGTATCAAATAAAACACGACCCATGTGCCCCTGAATGAGAAACTTACCCTCAATAAATAGCGGGGCCGGAGGAAGCATAGCATCCTGTATGTGATAAACACGCCCATACTGTAGTTGTCCCTGTTGTGGAGGGGCAACTAGGTTAGGTACTTGTGGCGGTAACTGGGCCTGTGGTTGCTGTGGAATCCTAGGAAGTTGTCCCCCGATCAACTGTGGACAAGACCTTTTAAAATGGACCGACTCTCTACATTGAAAGCATCAACAAGCCATATTCTCTTGATTTCGGCCCCGATTATTTCTAAACTACCCGAAGCCTTGCCCCGGATGGGCTCTACCCTTATTACCACCCCGACCTTCTTGTTGCTGTTGCAGGCTACCTTGACCATGCCTAATATTATTGCCACCCACATTAAACCCACCAAAATGCTGCCTTTTTTACATGTCCCCTTGCTGGGAGTCCCTTTCTTTTTGTTTATTTCTCGAAGATTAGGATGAGGGTAATGCTCCTCCTCTTGTCCCATTGCCTCCGAGTTTTCCCATTTTACCGCACAACTGAAGCCTTCTTACAACTTTGGACATATAACCGATGTTCTTGACAATGGAGGAATGCCGCATTCATTACATCCCCAAAAGTCTGCAAAGCTAGATTGCCCAGCAAATGTTGTCGTATACTCCAGTGCAAACCTCCCATGAACTTTGATATTTTCCTCTCCTCCGGAGTCACCTCGTCCGGCAAAAAACTAGCTAACCGAGTGAATTCCTCTTCGTACTCCACAACTAAATGCTCACCTTGCACCACATCTCGAAGTTTTCTTCTCATCTCCCTTTGAACTGTGGGAGGAAAATATTTCCGATCAAAAAAAGCTCAAAATTCATTGATAGTCATAGTATCTCTCTGCTCTGGAGTAGTCATCGATTCCCACCAATGTAATGCAGCTCCCACTAATTTAAAAGTAGCAAGGATTTATTTACTTTCCTCAGTGCACTCCACCATGTGCAGATGGTGATGGATATCCTTTTTTCACTGATTAGCTACTATAACGTCAGACCCTCCTTGAAATTCTAGAGGATGGCCCTTTAAAAAGAATTCTCTGACCCTTTCCCACGGAGAAGGTCCCGCAGGAGCTTATACATCCTGAGCTCGTGGTTGTTGGGCTTGTGGCAATTGCTGAACAACGACGGTCATAGAAGCATTCACCGCTTGGGCCACGATACTGGCTACTTCAGCTGCATTTATCGTTTCTTGCAGTGGCGGCGGTGGAGGACCAACATCCTCTTCTATGACTTTATTTCTTCTAGCGGGGCGACCTCTCTTAGGCGGCATCTGAGACAAGGAAACACTAGAATTAGAATACTATTTATAACAATTTATTTGGCAGAAGATCGCAAACATAGGCAACAAAATAGTCCTAACATTAAGCTTTATATCAAAGAATGCTACGATAGAACTTGACAAGTCCGTATAGATCCTAAAGACTCTATAACCTGATACTCTGATACCATCTGTGACAGCCCACTTATCAAAATAAGAGGTGGCCAGCCCGATACTCCAATAATAACCGGAATCATATATGAAATATTCTCAGCATCACCATAATATAATAAGTATACGGGATAACCACCCACTATTTTTGAAAAATGGATTGTCAAAATAATATCTGTAATTTAGAAGAAACATTTAAACTAATTAATTTGCAAGAAGGTGGATATCCAAAAAGACTTAGTTCACGTCCGCATCAAGCAAACAATAAGGGAACTGAATATGCTGTCGGTCAACAGTCTATACAAACGACATATAACAAACTAATTATGTTACATAGTACATTTCATTAGACAATTACAAAAACAGTGCCACATGACCGAATGTATGACTTGATCATAACTAGAATATAAAAATGAAGGTGTCTATAACAAAAATATCTCATAACATCCGCAAGGTATTACGGCTCCAAAACACCGGAATAGGAAAGTCAGAACGGGCATCCTTGCGGCGGAGCACCTGAGCGAATGAAAATTTCATGCAAAACAAGAAATATGAAAGGGTCAGGGCCCGGTTTTTATATGATAACAAGATGAATAAAGAGTATGATAGTTATGAGTAATTAGTCATCATTGATAGTGATAAGGATCTATATACTGAATCTAGAACATAAACTAAAGCAATTAGGATGACCATTAATTTAATTCAATTATACAAGAGGTTATGAATAAATATTATTAACTAAGACTCACCATCATTTGCATTGTTTCATTTAATCGTTCCGTATCTCATTAGGAGACGTATCAAAGACCTTTAATTCTTAGGTCACTTTATCATAAATCAAGTCCCAATTGAACGAAAATAGTTATATTCAATCATATATAACGATTCTACGTCCTTCCGAGTTTCCCCACTAGACGCGCCCCTAAATAGCTATGATCTTCTAGGGCCAATCGAATAAGACAACCTGGGCATCCTACACGCAACGTTGGGAAGTGGCCATATACCTTCGACAGTGAGTCATAACCACACCCGAAATTACCTCACTTCGAAAAATAAATACACAATACATAATAATCGGTCCTATGGCCGAGGACTATATTCACCCTGCATTCACTAGACAGGGGACTTCACCTCATGTGCGTACTTCCCCTATGATAGCATTTAGAGAGGTGTGTCTACGTAAGTTATCATTTAAATTTTATTCTCATTTCAATCTATATAGCACATTTTATTCGGAGCCATACGAAATTTCTACCATCATTATCGTCTTAATGATTAATCAACCTCTTATTCAGTCTCCAAGAATTTAGGGTGTTACTATAACCCACCAAGTCTAACACACCTCAATTGAGCTTCTAAAGTCCTCCAATATAACCTTACAACTCCTAGCCTCACATTAAATTAACTAAGGGAAAATAATACCCTTTCATCAATTAGGAAATCCCCGGGACAAACCCTATTTAACCCATTTCTAATATAGGGTAGTTACCTAACTCATCTAAGACTCGAGGACTCTAAGTTTAATTCATAATAGAAGGTTCCTAGGTCCTAAGCCTAAAGGAAAAGAGTTATAATTGAGTTAGAAAAATAACTCAAAATAGTAAGATTTCGAATCGATTCGCCCTAGGGCCGAATCAATTCGCCCCAAGCAACGAATCGATTCGCCCAAAAGCGAATAGATTCGAATGGAGAAACCAACTTTACATCTCCGGATGAATCGATTCGTCCTTAACCCGAATCGATTCGGGTCCCAAGACCTGTATCCTCACTCCTTAGCGAATCGATTCGCGAAAAGGGCAAATCGATCCGCCCCTGCGAATTTGCCAAGAAGGGGGCTACGGGTTATGAACCCTAATTTTTCCCCAAACCCCATTTCTACTCCAACCAACCTCATTAATTTAACCAACCTAATCATAAATGCATGTAACTACTATAATTTACACCAATAAACATCTAAATCAACTTCTAAGGGTTCAAAACCTTCAATCCCTCAAAATCCCAAAATTGTTAAATCAATTCAAATACACAACCACCAATACCATTTATTCACCCTAAATCATATATTAGCAAGTAAGAAAGTTTCCTTGAGGTTAAAATCTCATATTTCTTGTAGTAACAACAACTCCAAGCCTTAATCTCCAATTTTCTTCCCTTTCTTCTTCTTCTTCTTCTTCTCTCTCTCTCTCTCTTTCTCTCTATAGGCTTAAGAACATGTATTTGGGAAAATAAGAGAATTGGAAGACAAAAATCGGGGACTAACATTAGTTTCCAACTAAAAAATGCTACTACTCCATAAAATGACTCGTAACCACACATTTAAGTCATAACCAGTTAAAAGTGCTCGGAACCCAAAAACACAATATGGCACTTATTTTGACTATCTCGCATATTTTGGGACTAACTACGCCCTCTAAATTGGCATTCGAAAATTTAATAAATCATTTCAAGTTCCAGCTCCATTTAAACAAAAAATGTCGTTTAAAGTACACGACTCTCTAAAACATAACATGATGATATTTACATACACATAACATTAAATATGCAGCAATTTAGTAAATATTATCGTTTAGATCGCTTAATTAATATTTACTCCATTATCCAATATTTTATATAATTACATCACACCGTAAATTGATGTAAAATAAGTTATTCGAAAGTGAGGGTTATTACAGCTACAAGCGTTGGTTCTCCATTGTGGTTCACCTTCATATTTCTTGTGGTCTATGTCATGCGACTTATAGTAGTCCTAGGAATTTTTTTCATCCAAGGCACAATTGCAAGCCTCAAATGTGCAAGGATGGGGCATATAATACAAACATATGCTCCCTTTTTTGGTTTCTTTCTAGTGTTTCATTTTTTCTATAATTATTTATTCAACAGTCAAGTATCGTATGTTCTCTAGGAATGCGTTTCACCACACTATATTACTGACCTGCTTATCCCTCAAATTATTGACTAGTAATGAACTTGATGCCAAGGTTGTGATTAGCCATATTTGCAATGTCAAATAAGCATGAATCAAGTTCTACGCACACTGTCATTGTTACTTTGTATATCGGTCAAGCCGAGCAAGTTCTTTTCAAAGTCAGCCCACTGGACACACAAGAAGAAGTAATATTAATAATACTTATATTCCACCAAAAAAATAAAAGGGGATGAAATGTAGGAAATTATGGAAGGATCGAGGTTTGACACTTTTTTACTATGTAAACTTAGCTAATGGGGGTTTGATTTATTTGGTTTTGGGGATTTGAATTTAACTGTCATTTAATTTATTTTTAACACTAACAGTTGAATGGACTTTTGTCATTGCTCTTACTTTGTTCATATTTTTTGAAGAGGATAGAAGCACAACATTTTATTTCAAGAAAAATTAGCTTCGTATTTGATTTTTGTGTTTGTTTTTACTGTGGTTAGTACAAAGGTATTGAAAAAGAATCTCCGTAAACTTTATGTTTGCTTACTTATTCCAGTTTAATATTTTTTGACAATATAAACTTAGTTGATGGGTGTTTGCTTTCTTATTCCTAGTGTTTCTAACAAATCATCTCCTAAAAGAATTTTGAGGAGTCTTTTATTTTAAATTTTGGAATATCATTGAAGCTGATTTTGTGATGGTTGTCCAATAATTTTTCTTAGGAGATGATCTGCATAAAAGTTGGATAAGTACTATGGTCACTCTTATTCCTAAAGGCATTAATCCCACCTTGTATTCTGAGTTTAGGATAATTAGCCTCCGAAATCATTACTATTAGATTGGCTTCATTACTTTTTATAGTGATTTCTCCTTCTCAAAGTAGTTTTATTAAGCATAGAGGTCTAAGGTAGGGAGATCCTATCTCTCCCACCCTGTTTGTTTTGTTTAATGATATTATGTCCAAAGGTATTGAATATCAAATAAAATTGGTTCAGTTAAGTTTTTTTATCTTCCCAATGGCATCCTTTTAATCTCTAGTCTGAGTTATGTTGTTGACTTCATTATCTTTTCCAATGGTTGTAAGAAATGTGCCAAACACTTGGTTAATGCAGGGAGATAAAATTTATACCCAACATATGTATTGGCCATAAAAATAACGAATTCTTTATACATTACTCTCTGCACACACTTAACGAATTCTGTTAACAAAAAGTTATAGCTACACACTATTTTGAGAAGTTCATCATGGATGTAATAGTACCTCAATAGGTCAGATGTTTCTTGTAGATTCACCTTTGCTAAAATTATATTCATAAGAAGACCCACCTCTTCAGAATACTCATAGTTATCCATAATGTACAACAAGAAATCTGTGTTTATTTCAAATTCTTGAGACTGAAGTTTATTCAAAACATTGCACATACTCTTTGGAGATTTCAACTTGATATAGAAATGGCTGTAGTCACGTGAAGTTAATAGATGAAACCTATTATAGATTTCACCCATGAGAGTGCTTAAGTACCCCCCTTAAATATTAGCTAAAGTTGTAGGTACCTCTATATTATCCTTATATTTCCATAGTATAGGTGGGAACACCATTGGGAGATTTAGTTTAATAGGCAGTATACTTAAGTCAAAATTACAATGCGTATAACAATTTAAGGGAATATACCCCTTATTCTTAGATATAGGTAAGACATCTGTATAACTTGCTTCTATTTTCAGTGAAATCAGTTTTCTTTCTACCAAGAACTCTACCAACCCTACACTGATAGCAAAATTCTTTCTGCTCGTTTTGATTTGATTTTCTTTGATTATTTACACCTTTCCTGCGGATTTCTTGAATCCCATATTAAATGCTTGAACTCGTGCCGAAGTATCCAATTGATCGATCAAAGAAGATATTCTAAATACAGGTAATTCATTTACACAGTTGAACACAGAGCCTAGTGTATATGTCCTAAATATATTAATAAAACTTAATTCTATATCAGTTAAGTTACACCTCTTCTGTTTTAGATATTCCTTAGTAGTAATCATATCATATCCTATTTATAGTTTGATCATACTGGGATAACTTTTAAAGACACTGCACTCATCATATCCCATAGTCATATTTTCTATTTAATATGTAATAACATCAACTCATCCATTATAAACTCTTGACTATTTTGTATCTTTTTATCCTTAGCATCCTTCAACAACTGTACTATTTCATTATGATATTTATACACATTTGTAGACTTATGAACATTTGATATTGATTATGTATCTACTAGTCTTTGTTAAAAATAAATCCAAAAGGATTTCATTATTATCTGTTTTTGGGTTTCATGGCCACTGTGAACAAGTTACTTTCATTTCGAGGGAAATTGATTTTAATTAAGCATGTTTTATGCTCCATTCTTTTGCGTACCCTAGATGGTCTAAAACCTCTTAAAGCTGTTATTAACCATATCCAATGTCTGTTTACTAAATTCTTTTGCGAAGGTAATGGCAATTCAGTTTGGAAGCATCAACGCCTCAACTTGGAAGTGCATGGTTCAAACCAGAGATATATTTCATGATAATATTCTGGTAGATATGTTCAAACTAGAATTTATATGATGTCTTGGATATAATTTAGTCCAGGAAGGATCATAAAAGTGGAGAAGAATTCTAAAATTGCTTTGTAAACATTGTGCCGAATTAGATCCCAGCTTGTGAACATTTCCAAAGTCATTTTTACTCCAAATCTTAAGATCATTATTGACTGCCTTCAACTTAAGAACTTATTTCTGCCTGTTGGATCTTGCAAAGTCATTCTATAAATTAGATCTTGCATTTTTACCTGTTGTTGTTGAGTAGAGGATCCCCAATTTTGAGTTGATTTCATCATTCTCTAATCTTATCTTCTGCTTCTCCATGTAAGAAATTATATTATTTCCAATTCTTCTAGAATATTGTTGAAGCTCTTCTAGCATATTGCAGGTTGCTATGACATCGCAGGGGTAGAGTAAATCCCTCACACGGGCACATTCTTGTTTACAGTCTCTCTTGCACTCACAATCTAATCTCCAACCACTATTTCGGCCGTAATCTCAGCCCAATTCTCATTCCCTTTCAGATTCTAGTTCGATCAAATGATCGAACTCAAGTGACAGTGAAAGTGATAGTAGTTTAATGGAGAGTGAGCCGTTACATAACCAAGACGCCCATTCACATAAAGAAGGTACTCAAATTTATTTTTTTTATATGTGCTTAATTAACTGTGTAGATTGAAGTTAAACTATTTTTTTCAATTTTTACAGTTTAGCTTTAGCACAATATGCCACTAAACGTAGAGGCATTACAGAGTTGGGTTAATTATGGGGTATGGGAAAATGCTTAGAGCTTCACCTCAATGATTTTTATCAGCCAGTTGGAGATACCGCAGATAGACTATCTACCCATTTAGGCATTTTAGTTCGGGATGGGAACATGTAAGGATTCTTTTGTAAATTATCGTATAACACAACCCTTATTCGACTACTCTTTGCAATATTGTATATTATCTCTTGACAATCTAAAGATGATTATTTAATCGATGCAAGAGGTTACTAATTTAATATTATATCGATGCTGAATAGGTTACCGTTGGCTTTCAAAGATTGGCGATGCAAGGAGTTGTACCCATACAAGGAATATGTTTGGCGAGAGGTGAAGGTAAAATAAAATGATACCATGATTTGTGGAAAATGAATTGAAAATTTGAATTCTTTACAAAGATAATTATGTAAGCTAAACTCATATGTGTAGTAGATGACTTATTTTTCTATACATTATTATTATATAGGAGAACACTGATGCCCCTGAAGAATTCAAAAAAATATGCATGAAGAAGGTTGGAAAGATATGGAATAATTGGAAATCAAAGGTTAAGAAAGATTATTGTGCCTTCGATACCAACAAAGAGAGATTGAAATATTGTCCACCTAGAGTAAAGCTAGAGCAGTGGTCACAACTTGTTAAGTATTGGGGAACTCATGAGGCGAGGGTATGAATGTATTACTAGCAGTAAATAGTTTTATAAATTCAAGTTAAACATATATTTTAAATATATTTTTGTAACAGAGAACGAGTCGAAGAAATCGTCGAACTCGGAAGAAGGAAAAAACACCACATACTTCCGGAAGAAAATGTCATGTGAATGTTACTCATAAGGTGTTTTGTAAAAGATTTTGATTGTCAATATTATTTTATGTTATCAAACTTATTTATGTAACGACTAACGAGTCATTGGATTTATGCAGATGGAGGCTGATCAAGGGATAAAGGTTTCGTTGGTTGATGTTTACATCAGAACACACGAGAGGAGCGATGGCTCAGCCATCGATAAGGATTCCGTTGAAGCAATGGTACAAAAATATCATCCATGTTCCTTCCCTTCTTTTTAAATCCCAACGACATCATTTTACCTATTAATCAAAATTCTTATTCTGTTTATCAACCATTGTAAAAGGAAACATGCAGGAGATTGTGTCATATCGTTAAAAGAATAATATATATCATACATGGATGAGGATTAAATTAACAATTAAATAAGTTTATTGTTTATGAAATTTAAAATTATTCATGAAATTATTATGTGAAGAATTTAAAATTAGTGGCGGCGAGATACCGGGATCTTTCTTCTGTTTTGGTTTTGTGAATGAATAATTATAATTTTTGTTTTATATAATAAGAATTGTTTCATTTCAGTCAAAAATGAGGCAAAAATTAGATCAACTTTTGTCAGATTGTTATGAATTCGTCAGTCAAAAAGATGAGATATTTTATGAAGTCATGGGACCTGATATACATGGTCATTGTCGAGCTTATGGGCATGGACCATCTTTAAATAATGTGCATGGAACTAAGAGGCCGAAGGTTAATGAAAAAGAGTATGAGCGACTACGATCTGAGGTTCGATATGAATTTCAGGATAAATTTGATCATTTAGAGGCTCAGTTTGAGTTGATACGCACACACATAACGACTTGCCCTTCCGTTGTATCCAAATAGGTTAATAAGTACACACGTTTATCTTTTGTGTTTAATTATCGTGTGTATATATAAATGTATGTTCTAGTATTAAATTATTCTATTAACAGGCTCCTCAATCCTCCAACGAGCAAAACATACCATCATATAGGACTATTTTGCAACCCGAGCAACAATTAGAGAAAACCAACCAATTTCAACATGTAGTGGTACCACAATCAAATCACCATTTAGCTCCATCTCAACAGGAAAGTAGATAACTACTTTTTAAAATCATAATTTAAGACTATATATTTTCATGACTGAATTAAGTCATTTCCTGTAGATGGCAAATTCTCAACACTTGGATGCCCCCGAGACTGCTGCTCGTGTTAGTGAGAAAACTAATGCTACTTCAATTCAGGTATGTTACTAATTTAAAGTATTTTAAAGGTCACAATATATCTGCACTTTCTTGGGGAGTTTATGTATGCTTGACATTGAGTTGTTGGCATATTTGGTTGTATATAGTCTTAACATTTTCGGGATGTCTTAAAAATAAATAAAACTCTGCCGATTTTTTCCCGGAAATGTATGGTTTATGACATATTCATCTTGTTTGTAGAAAGAACCATCGAAGAAGAAGAAGCACCATCAACCACGGCAAAGGGTCTCAAATAATTCACTTCCTAAAATTGTAGAACTTATTACTTCCGGACATCCAAAAGTGGTTGTGGCACGTGGATTCATTATGAGAAAGGACCTTTCAACAAAAGTACGGGGTACGCCACTGGGTGAAGACTTTTGGGAAGTATATATTGAGAAAACATTTGTAACAAATGAACCATTACCTAGACCTTATGGAAACAAGTCCACCATTGGAGATGCGCGTCATTCAATTGTAGCGTGGCATATTCCTAATGTACTAATTTTTAATTTTATTTTTTTAATTAAAATATTAAAGAATAAGTATCAATGACTAACGATTGACTTTTTTATTTGTAGGTGGAAGAGGATGTTTAACTTTGACGAAGAAGGATTATACATTATATAAAATTTTGTTTCACTTCATGTTTCCCCGCTTTTTCTTATTGGACAAGTGATACATTTTATTTTGTTCCAAGCACAATTACATTTATTTACGATGAATACTATTGGTTTTAATTTAAAGACGTTTTAATTTGATTATTACCCTCTTAATTTAATGTTATGTTAATGTATTTCCACATAAATATAGTACTTCTTATAATTGATTTTTTTAACACTTATTCCAAGTCATATACTAAAAAAAATATCAATATTTTTTTTAATGCCGTTATATTTATTCTCGACATTTTTTTAGTGCCGCCAAAAGTGTGTTGAACATTTAATAGGTGTTGTAAAAGGTTATTATCAACATTTTTTTAATGCTGCTAAAAGGTTATTACTAGCATTAATATAAATGCTTAAAAATGTTGATAACTTTTTGCAGCCTTTTTTAAAATGTCGTTGTTCTTTTACCACATTGGCTACCGCACTTGTGGAAATGCCGCAAAAAGTGTCGCCAACTTTTCGCGGCATTTTTAAAAATTCTGTTGTTCTTTTACCACATTGGCTAATACCACACTTGTTCAAATGCCACCAAAAGTGCCGCAAAAAGTGTTACCGACATTTATATAACTTTTCTTGGCATTTAATTTATGCCGGGAAAAATCAATAATCCTGTAGTGCAACTTGAGGGGGAATGATAACAGTTATGTTCAAGCTTCCCAAGTCATCCACCATTCATAATAGTTATAACCCACTACTCACCCACCTGGTCATGTACAGTTATAAGCCATTCCTTATATGCCTTCTCATGTCCTAAATTCAGGACTCAACTGTTGTCACAATTTATATATCACACTAGTAGTGTTCCAACTTATAAGGACCTGTTTGTAGAAATATTTGTTCTTCTCTTATATAAGGTTTTATCCTGGTAAATGAAATATACACAGTGAGTTTCATAACTGTTCTTTCTTTTTTTATCTCCAAGTTTTACAATTTCTAGTATACTTTGTAGTAGGGGGGCACACGGTTTGGATTGGTTCGGTTTCACTACTAAACCAGAACCAGAACTGGGATGGTTCGGTTCTAGGATTTTGGAACCAGAATCGGAAACGATTTTTCTTGAAACCGAACCAAACAGAATCGATGGTTCTTGGGTTGGTTCGGATCGATTCTCGATTTTCATCACTATTTTTGTATATTCTGGAATTGAAAATTATCATCAAACATCATGGAGGTTACCATAGCAGTCGACATCAAATCTAAACAAGAGAAAAATTATCCAGTGCCAAATGACAACTGAGGTTGTAAAAACTCATGATGGTGTGGGAAACAAAGATGATAACCACATCAGAACTATTTTAATCACTTATGGCAGGGTTAATTTTACTGACCGTAGTAGAGTTGAAATCCCCATAGTTGAAAAAACTTTCTATCCATTTTTAAAACATAACTGCTACTGTTTTTTTCCTTCTTCGAACTGATTTCATTTTGTTTTTATTATTCTGATCTGGAAAAAAAATTAACACACGGATCGGATATTAGAAACTGATGAACATGATTTCGTTTTAAAGTATATGGATATGAATTTTGTTTTGAAGCACACGGATCTAATATTAGAAATTAACACACAGATCTGATATTAGAGCATCATCTCGACACCGATTTCATTTTGAAGCAGATCTACGATTTGGGTTTATTTTCTCTGTTAAAAAAATGATGGATCTTGTATCTAGTTTGGGTTTACACATATTGAGTTTTCTCAACTCAGTATATTAGTGATAAACCACCTGAAAGTGCAAAATCTACACAACGAGTTTGACATGGTTTTTTAAAGAGAGAGAGCACACAACGGCTCAAATGTTTTGGGGATCATGGTTAAGGGCTTTCAGTAGTATATATCTGCTTAGTGTTTTTAATAAGTAAGTATATGACGGTTCGGTTCGGATCAGTTTTCATATTGGATTGGCTTTTCTTGAGGGGGAACCGGGAATCGAACCGAAAGATTAGATTTTTTTGGGGGAACCGATATCGAACCATTAGTTCGAAGTCTCGAACCGAACCGAACCAATACCATCGGTTTGGTTCCGTTTATTGAATTTTCAATTTCACTACACACCCCTACTTTGTAGGTAACCAGTTGCTATTAACTCCTAGTATAGAAAATGTTGCTTATCATTTAATTCACAGTAGATTTCTTTTGAAAGCTCATTTTTTGGTTGAATGAAGGCTTGATCAGGAATTAAATTTAAACATAACCACTTAAAATGAAAGAGTAAGAGAGATAAACCCATGCCACCAGAACTATACATCTATATGGCATGATTGGGCCGATTTAGATGAATTAGTTTATCTTATGAATCTAACTTCTAACCCTCGGCCTCGTGTAAACATTTTCGTTCATCAATTGATTGCATTAACTTTTTTATGCAAGAATGAATGCAAAATATCACGAAACCCTGGTGATGTGTGGGTGCTTATCAATATTATTTGTATTCAAATTATTGTAAAAATGACATTCATAAATAATTGTACATCTTCATAAAGTCATATATTTTCCAATATAATGTATTATAAACTTAGTTTTTCACTAAAAAAAAATAAAAATAAAGAAGGTGAGTTAAGTAGACATATGATGGGAAAAATTTATCATACTTAACATAATTAAAATAGTAACCCATATGCATCCAGAAAATCATTCCCTCACATCGATTCATAAATAGGTAAATAAAATCAATAAATGAACCATATCTCCAAAGTTAAATGTTTTGAGCTAAGAACTAGATTCAACCCTAATCCTACTGAGGAAACCATGAGTAAGTTGCCCTTGATGATTTTGAATAACTCCACTAATAACATCAGGAGTATATGGATTGGAGAATTAATACGTCAATTCAGAAAATTCAATAGCAAACTAATCAAAATAACAATAGAACCCAATAGTTCAACACATCAATTTAAGAAATAATATAAAAAACTAAACCCAATAATTTGAACCTATAAATTTAATATTAATGAAGTACTAATGCACTAAATAATATAAAGGAAAGACTCCTACATAATTAAAAAGTCACAAAAACAAGTATAGATAATCAATAATTCTAACTTGAATGGGAGAAATTAATTGAAAAGGACATGGATTAATTAATACAAGCAAACATATCAATAATTCTAACGAAAATTAATACAAACTAGAATTCAAATATTCTTATAAATTATTCTTAAAACTATATTAGAACAACCAATTGACCCGCCCTTAACATCCTATCACCACTAAAAATCAATCCAGTACAAAAATATTTATATTAATCAATAACCAAGAATTAAAATTACTTTTCATTCGTATAATTCAACGACACCATAACTTAAATATCCGAAATTAGATCAAATATCGTAACGTAAATGAACCCTCTCAAGTACCCATCAATGAAATATATGTTATTATCATTGAAACACATAATTATGATATAAAGTAGAAAAAATTGTATTTATCTCATTATAACTAATTTCTATTATAACAAAAACTCCAACTATCCCAATAACCAACCAATTACACCAAATAGAAATTACATTACTTTTCTATTACCCTTTTTTTCATTTTACCAATAGCCAAGAAAGAAAATTTGTAATCAGTAGATAAAAAAACTAATTTGACATCTTCAGTCATAAAACCCTAAATTTTTTAAACCCCACCTAGCTAGCCACATACAGCGCCATAATCCTACCACACAAAAAAAAAGAAATAATACGACTTACCCAATCTTATAAAATTAACCAGCGACAAAGGTGAGGGTTAGGTCTAGGATGTGTTAGGGAGAGGCAAGGATTAGTGAGAGATAAGGGCGTACGTCTAGGTCAATGAGAGCAGGGTGGAAGGGTTTTAGTTCGAGTGAATAAATGATGTGGGGGTGGGAGTTTTGGTTTCTTTTCCTTTCTTTTTTGTTTTCTTAGGCGAACAGAAGAAGAGTTGGGAGTTAAAATTGTTAAGGGGGAACCGAAATTGATTTTAGTCATCAGGTAAGGTATACTATTTGGGACAACTACTAATTTGAAGTCCCATTAATATTACTTTTTGGTAGGGGTAGTAAAAGGGATTTTAAATACTATTAGTTTTTAAGACCGCTAAGTATACCTGTTCCAAAAGGTGTGCTTTAGGGACCCAAATATTAGCCATCTCAAAAGGTTCAGTCCCCAAAACTACTTTTTTTTTATAGTGCATCTAAACTAATAGAATCATACTTGTTTTGAAAAGAAGACCAAGGACTTGCCTTAACTCATTATTCTAGGTTTTCTACTTCATCTATATCAATAATGTGTTTCTTAGTTCAACCCGATTTAATCATCAAAGAATTGAATTTAGAAACCACATTGGGAAGTGTGGGAGGATCAATCATTTTTTCTTTTCTCGTCTCTTTCTAAACCTTTTTAGAGGGGCTTCCACATTCTTCTTCCCCTTCCTATTAACCTTTCTACTGGTCTTAAATTCACATAAATGAAACACAGGTTGAAGCAGTATATAAAAAAAATCCTTAAAGGGATTTGTACATTACATGGTTGTGGAACATTTAGGTCTGCGGGGCACTTGAGTTGCTTTTTCCTAAGTCTAAAGTAAAACTCCTTCAAGTGTCATTCCTTATGAAAAAAGGAACACATGAACATCACCTTCCTTTTGTTTTCCTTGGGTACAACGTTGGTTGAAAATTCATTAATGGTAGATGGAAAATGGAATGAGATGCTATGGTAGATTACCTAGACAGAGAGGATTCACCACCAAATCCTAGACCACATTTATTCTATATGAATAGGTTTGATCTAAAAATCATCTTAAACATTTTTTGAGGCCTATTCATCATATTTATCTTATAAGTGGACGTGAATTATAGTTTGACCTCAAGTAAAGAGATCTTGTTCTCTAGGGATATTATTGAGTTTTCACCCTTATGTTGGGACATCCTAAGGAACTCAATCTTAAGACAAAGAAACTCATTAGTACTTATTTCAATATATGGTTCACTACACACCACACTTGGAGCATAAAAAAAGATAACCCTTCTCTCACTCGCCGTAGCCATTTGGTTTTCGAAAGTGGCTAAGATGATGGTGTGACACCCCATAAAATTTGATAATAGGTTTATCAAGTCTATAATAAATAATACATGAGTTTAAACAATTGAGCATCATTCCGAGCATGTCTGTAAGTAAAAATTGACATCATACATAAGTAATTCTACATAAAGTGATGAACCATACAACCTCTGATACTAAACCCACATAATGTATTAACTAATTCAAAAGTAAAATCAATGTAAACATTAAAAGCACTATTGATTATGAGATGACAGGATCAACACCTACATCATATGAGATCAGGAATGAAGATGGGATCACACATGGATTAGGAATGAGGTTTCACTAGAGGCATATGTCATGAAAAATATTAATAGGATATATTAAAATCAAGTTGAAAGTAGTAAAACAACATAATAAAATTAAGATTATAATTTGGCTACGCATCTCCATCCAGTATTTAGTTGTTTTTAAGTTGCCCAACACAAACAACCCAACATATCACATGTGTCTATTCTCGAGCCCAATGTGTTCCCCACGATTAAGTCTTTTACATCATTGCCGACTTTTAGATATCATTCCACATTTATTCCTTTGAGCTTTACCATTATATAATATCACATGAAAGTATCTACATCAATGTAATAAGAAGCCAGTACAACTCGAAATATCTACATCATAAATAAAGTGCTTTTAGATTATTTTTTGTTATTTAAAAGAAAAATACATATGTAAGTATAAATCGGATTAAAGGTGAAATTTTGAAAACCCCTATTATCATTTTGTACTGATGACCACAAAAATTAATTGTTAATCTCTTGTGCAAGGTTTGTTATTAGTATTGACATGGTTTACAATGCAAGAAAAGAAGTCTGGACGTAATTTGGACAAGATATTATCACTTATGCACCTTCAAGGGCAAACTGGTAAAATCAGGTGACCAATTTTAGACTCGGACAATTCACGGAAATAATATGCTTCGAATCGAGGAACGTTTGGGTTCAAAAAATGTGTTAATCTGGTCTCAAAAGAATAATTATGATCGTGTTATGTTCGTAATCAAAAGAAAGTCAAAGTAAAATCCCCAAGTCAAATATGAAGTCAAACCCCGTGACCCGAACACAGTTTAAATATTATTGGGCCCGAAATATGGGTCACATCGGCTTTGCAATACGTCGATCTGAGGTCGTATGCGAATGATATGGATTTGGGGTGTGATTTGTAATTTTGTAAGTCTCGGTTTTGAAAGGGATTATAAATTTGTCTGTTATATTTTAACTTGAGGAGCCTCGTGGATTAGTAGTGGGTTAGACTCTGCATATACTAAGGGTCATGGATTCGAGTCCCCCAACCCCTTGATATTTTTAGCACGCGCCCAACACTCCCCCCACGTGCCAGCGCATCAGCCTTCTCCCCAGTGCGTGCATGGTCCCTATTGTTTCTGCCCCACTCAGGTGCCAGATGCCCCCCCCCCCCATTCAGTTTTCTTGTTGAGATTCCTATTCTTTTTCCCCAATTCATTTTTCCTTTTTCAATGTTTTCTTGTATGTTTCTGTTTTTGTTCCTTGATTTTTATCCATTCCACGATTATATGTTTTCTCCCCATTTCCCTATTTGTTTCAACCCAGAGACCATCTCTTTATTTTTTTTTATTTCTTTTATTACTACCTATGTTTCTTTGTCTTCGCCCGAGATTCCTTATTTCCACCATGTGTCTTTCTTCTATTTATTTTTCTTGGTTTGTTTAATTTTTTCCATATCTATTTTCTTCTCCCTTGTGTGTTTGTTTTGACCTAGTTGTTTTCTTATTGTGTTTTTATTCTTTGTTTCTTCCCATATTTTTGTCTAATGCCACCAACGTTTTTGTACCATGTTTTTTTCTTCATTTGACCATTATTCTTTTTTTGTGGAAGATTTTAATTATTTTGGACACACAAATTATAGGGTATAAATGAAGAGGTAATTTTTGAATTTTAGGAGATATACATTGTGTGTGACAAAAGCAAAAGCGATACATTTTTGGGGTAATTATATCTAGGTCCTATTTATTGGGCAACAAGCTTATAAGTCCTATTGACTTTTTAATAATCTCATAAGTCCTATTCCAACTTTTCAGAAATTTTTTTCACAATTTTACCCTTTTAAAACCAACCATCCGTAACTTCCTTGAGAAAGTTACATAAGTGGGTGAATTTTTTTTTTAATCTTTAAATGATCATAACTTTTGATTCACAAATCCGTTTTTCGCAAAATTACTATTTTTGAAATCTGCTCCACGAGATCTATCAAACAAGATCCATGAAGACTATAAAATTCCAAAGAAAAAAATTTACACAAACAGTAAACTTTACTGTATGCACTAGAATATAAAATAGTTTTATATATGTGACATTTCACAAACAGACAGTAACATTTACTGTGGTAATACTACACAGTATATATATATATATATATATATATATATATATATATATATATATACGGAGGATCCAAACCCTCTTTTCTCAAAAATACCTTATATTTAAAGGTTCGCGCTAACGGCATCCAATCCTTACCACCATTGTTGGAGCTTCAAGGACCTTCGTCAGAGCTCCGATTTGGGGTGGGTAAGGGTGGCATGTGGTGCCGCTGGCGCGGACCTTTGAAAATAAGAGACTTTTGAATAAATGGGCTTTGAATCCACCGGAGTATCATGGGGTGCCGCTGGCGCGGACCTTTAAAAATAAGATTGGATCAATGGGATAGGGATCATCCGGAGCGCCAATTTGGGGTGAATAGGGGTGTCACAGAACTTTAAAAATTTACGAGCATATTGGATATATATATATATAGTTTGTAAAAATGTCATAGATATTAAACTTTATTGTATACACCAGAAAATGAAATAGTTTTATATTTGTGACATTTTCAGAAACAATAACATTTACTGTGATAATATATTTATGAAATAGTTATATATATATAACATTTTCACAAACAGTAACATTTACTGAGTTAATATTACACAATATATATATATAACATTTTCACAAACAGAAACATTTACTGAGTTAATATTACATAATATATATATATATATCTATATACACACACACACACACACACGCGCGCGCGGTAGATCCAAACCACTATTTTTTTTCAAAATTACCATATTTTTAAATGTTTGTGCTAGTGACATTCAATCCCCACCACTACCCACCCCCATTGTCGGAGCGTCAACAACTTTCATCAGAGCTATGGTTTGGTTTGGTAGTAGTGGCATAGGGTGCTGCTGGTGCGGACCTCTGAAATTAAGAGAATATTAGATAAATGAATTTTGGATCCACCGGTGTTCCGATTTGGGGTGAGTAGGGGTGGCATTGAGTTAAGTTTATATCTATAACATTTTCACAAGCATTAACATTTACTGTGTTCATATAACACAGTATATATATATATCCAAACCTCTTTTTTCTGATATTATCTTATTTTTAACGGTCCGCGCCAGCGGCATCCAATCCCCACCACCACCCACCCCCTTTATCGGAGCACCAACAACCTTCATCAGAGCGCTGATTTGAGCTGGCATGGGATGCCGATGTAAAATTTTCACAAACAGTAACATTTATTATTTGTGAAAATATTACAGATATAAACCTAATCCAATGCTATCCCTACTCACCTCAAACTGGAGCGCCGGTGTATCCAAACCCCATTTATCCAATATTCTCTTATTTTCTAAGGTGCGCGCGAGTGGCACTCCATGTCACCCCAAATGAGAACTCTGATGAAGGTTGTTGGAGCTCCGATAATTGGGGTTGGTGGTGGTCAGGATTAGATACCGCTAGCGCGGGGCGTTAAAAATAAGGCAATATCAGAAAAAAGAGGTTTGAATCCACCGTATATATATATATATATATATATATACTGTGTTATAACAAAGTAAATGTTAATGTTTGTAAAAATATTATACATATAAACCTAACCCAATGTCACCCCTACTCACCCCAAATCGGAGCGCCAGTGGATCTAAACTCCATTTATCTAATATTCTCTTAATTTCAGAGGTTCGCGCCAGCGGCACCCTATGCCACTACTACCCACCTAAATCATAGCTCTGATGAAAGTCGTTGAAGCTTCGACAATTGGGGTGGGTAGTGGTAGGGATTGAATGTTGCTAGCGTAAACTTTTAAAAATATGGTAATTTAAAAAAAAAGAGGTTTAGATCTACCGTGTATGTGTGTATATATATATATATATATATATATATATATATATAAACTCAGTAAATGTTACTGTTTGTGAAAATGTTATATATATATTGTGTAATATTAACTCAGTAAATGTTACTGTTTGTGAAAATGTTATATATATAAAACTATTTCATAAATATATTGTCACACTTAATGTTATTGTTTGTGAAAATGTCACAAATATAAAACCATTTCATTTTCTGGTGTATACAATAAAGTTTAATATCTATGACATTTTTACAAACTATATATATATATATATATATATCCAATATGCTCCTATTTTTAAAGTTCTGTGCCACCCCTATTCACCCCAAATTAGGGCTCCAGATGATCCCAATCCCATTTATCCAATCTTATTTTCAAAGGTCCGCGCCAGCGGCTCCCCATGATACTTCGGTGGATCCAAAGCCCATTTCTTATTTTCAATGGTCCGCGTCAGCGGCACCACATGCCACCCTTACCCACCCCAAATCGGAGCTCTGACGAAGGTTGTTGAAGCTCCAATAATGGTGGTAAGGATTGGATACCGCTAGCGCGATCCTTCAAATATACGATAATTCTGAAAAAAAGGGTTTGGATCCACCGTATATATATATATATATATATATATATATATATACTGTGTAGTATTGCCACAGTAAATGTTACTGTCTGTTTGTCAAAATGTCGCATATATAAAACTATTTCATATTCTAGTGCATACAGTAAAGTTTACCGTTTGTGTAAATTTTTTTCTTTGGAATTTTATAGCCTTCATGGATCTTGTTTGATAGATCTCGTCGAGCAGATTTCAAAAATAGTAATTTTGTGAAAAACGGATTTGTGAATCAAAAGTTATGATCATTTGAATATTAAAAAAAAAAAGTTCAACCACTTATGTAACTTCCTCAAGGAAGTTACGGATTGTTGGTTTTAAAAGGGTAAAATTGGAAAAAAGGTTCCAAAAAATTAAGAATAGGACTTATATGTAAGAGAAAAACATGATGGGACTAGAATGTATATAAGAAAGTCTAATAGGATCTAAACGTAAATGCCCCTACATTTTTAGAGACAAATTTATATAGAGGGGCATTTATTACATAGATATAATTTTGTAAACACCAAAATTTGTGTACCTTGTGTGTTATTTTTGAGTGTTTGGGAGATTATTTATGTTGAGAAAGTGTGTTGTTTTATTTTTCGAAATGTACGGAAAGAGAGGGGGTGCATTTTAAGTTATAAATTTGGGAATACAGGAATAAATTAATGTGTGATTTTAATTAAAATTGATAAACGGATCCGACGTCCTTGTTTTCTTCCATATTTGATATTATCATTCATAGTTATTTAATTAATTTGCTCTTATTTCAGTTTAGAACTCAATCATATTTATACACTCATTTGTCTAGTTGGAAAGTCAATAGTGTACTTGCTGTAACTTTATCATTTAAAATTTGACCACAAGTTTTTGGCGCCGTTGCTACGGAATTTGGTTTATTTTAAAAGTATATATTTTCGGAATAGTTAAAAAATCCAAAAAATAAAATAAATCCAATAGCAATTTTTTAGTACTATTTTAAGAATAAATAAAAAATAAAAATTATTTTTAAAAATTAGATTTAAGTCTTTTGTTCATAAATAGTAGTTTTTGACACTAGTTATCTCACAAAAACACCTAAAATTCTTAAAAAATAGAAAATAATAATCTTGTTTTTCTCAAAATTCCCAAATTTTATAGTTTCTCTAATTTGGACATAAAAATTTATTATTTTTTTATTAAAAAATCAAATTTTCAAAAAAATAATAGTGATTATTATAGCATATAATTAATTTTTTTTAATAATAAAAAATTGTCATTGTGTGGTCTTTTTTATTATTTGTTCATTTTTCTCCATCTCGTGTTAAAATACATCGTAAGTGCATGTGTTGTTATATTTGTATTTAATATTTTTGTGTCACATTT
The DNA here is from genome assembly GCA_949130495.1 of Sambucus nigra. Taxonomy (NCBI): domain Eukaryota; kingdom Viridiplantae; phylum Streptophyta; class Magnoliopsida; order Dipsacales; family Adoxaceae; genus Sambucus; species Sambucus nigra. The sequence continues at coordinate 517,024,347 of OX422219.1, forward strand.
TACGCTTGGTGTAATTGTTTCGTGTTATTTTTTAGGCATATATTCAACTAAAAAGTGGATGAATACTCTTGAAAAAAAAGCAACCGTGTGAGAGCACTCAAGATACCTGTGAAATATAGCCACGCACATAAGGTATTCTCGGAGATGACTGAAACGTAAGTGATGTTTCCCTCCGATCGACGTCAAATGAACTTTTGTCAGCATAAACAAGTGACCGTAAAGATCCACGATACATGTATGTTTTCAATCCTCCTTACATGGACTTATTTTTGCACATTTCAATAAGCATGTTGTATAATTTCAATTAAGGGAAAAAATCCAATTGCAAGATAATGTGGGGATTTCATCACCCTTCCTTGGCTACAAAAATCACTAAACTACCCAAGCATTTGCATTACCTGAGCCATCATTTATAACTTAAAATTAATTAGACTTTGGCAAATAGATATCACATAACGCATAGGAAAACTCATAACGAGGCTATGATTAAAAGTGACTCCAATGCGGACTTATCAAATCGATTTCATTTTCACCTTGTAAAGGATTGGTTGTTTTTAATAAATCTTCGTACCGACCACCTACCTAGAAGAAAATTTGGAATTTTAGGCGATAACCGTACTTGAATGTCTTTTAAATTTCCCCCTATCAAAGAGTATCAACTGTCTAATTAGGGAGATCATTTTGGAGATCCTAATGTCATCGAATAATCTCGAAAAAACTAGATTTTAAAATTGAAATTCCCCTCACCCAAATTAGATAATTCAAATTACTTTGTGTTAGCTTAGGAATAATGTGGTTTTGATACGGATTATTTTCTTTTTCTTTTATTTAAAAATAAATAAAGAAAAAATAATAAAGAAATAAAAAAAATAATATTCGAGTGAGCGCGGTGTATGTGAGGATCGTTTTAAGATCAAATCGGTTGTTTATCTAGTGTGGAGTCTAGCATCCCTCATATATTTATAGGTAGAACCTCGATTTTTACAGAGATGGGAGATGAGTTAGCGATTCGTGCCCTTAAAGATTGCATGTATACCAATAGGTCGAGTCAACCCCCGTGCATATGTCTTTCCCGCATAACTCGAACAACTTCGGATCCATGTCAGGTATAATTCATTTGTTACCACTACAAGAAAAAGATATTTTTATGACGTTTTTTAAGTGTCATAAAACGCATTTTATGACACTTTAGTTTTTTAATAAAAAGCATCATAAGTTTAGGTTTCATAATTGATACCCATAAAAAGTGTCAGATTAGGTAGCGGTAATATATGACTTTTTTCAAAACTGTCATATATGCTTAAAAAGTCATAATATACTCTATAAAATGTCATATTTGATTTAAAAAGTGTCATGATAAGCAATTTTCAAAATTTTAAAAGGGTTGTCTAAAATTTTTTATCAAATGAGGGTTTAATATAAACGGTCACAAATTAAACATATAATAAAAAAAATTAATAACCAATATTAATTTCAGAGTTGACAAATAAATCTAAACACAAATAAAAAATTACAATAACATAAAAACAATCTTGATTTTTTTGTATTTGAACTCAAGTACACCTAAAAGGCACCAAATCAAGCCATTTGTCCATATAAAAAAAATTGTGGGACACAAATAGATATATCCACTATCTACATTAATTATCCACAAAAGAAAAGTAATGACCTAGTATATGTATCAAAATTAGATATACCCACTATGCACATCATTAAAAAAAATGTTTTAAAAAAATTACATCTAAAAATCACTCACAAATGCTTCGATTTTTCTTTGGCTTTTGCGAAATTATGACAACACCTCAAAAGCTCCAAATCATATAATATAAGGCCGAATAAGCTCCTATCATGGAATTGCTTCTTCAAAGCGTCCTACAATAAAGTAGATTATCAAGAGTGTTGTTAAATCATATTCTTTTAAATCTTCTTATGTAGTATATGTCAAAATTTATAAATATTATTGTTGATACAAAAATCAGTCAGCTGGCGTGGACCAATTATGTGAAGACACATGTTATCCAACATGGCATTGTTATATACACCGAGCAACTTAACATACCGAGCTACTCAGTATACCGAACAACTATCTGAGAAGACGAAACAACCAAGACGAATTTAATGAACATTCTTACTATGTACCAATACATATGCCTATCTAATGACGGCATATTGTCTATTCATATGGGCAGCCCAAGGACTATAAATACATTGTAATACCCTCATAACGGGTTAAGCTATCATAAGAAAAGATAATCAAGACTAAGGCAAAAATACCCGGCAATACAAAACAGCAGACGTAGGCCGTTTAATTAAGACTCAACCACTTTAAAAATCCCTTGTCTTCTTTCTTATTTCATATTTATCTGTGATTAATTAATTAGATCAAATCTAGTTTTCTACATCAACAGATTGGTGCCGTCTGTGGGAAAAGACACAAAAATCTTTCCTTAATATAGAAGAGATGAAGATAATCATCAAAAGTTAAGTTTTCTTGTCTCTACATATAAACAATTATATGTTGTACATACGTTTTTTTTATTCAATCATGATTTTATATTCTTAAGCTGTTGGATCAATTCTTATTTGGAAATCTAAAAAAATATTGGATTTCAGAATCATAATTTTTTGCTTGATAGCAGAACGATTTATTTCATTAAATTCTGACACTGTCATTCCTCTTTCCATCTCCACGATTGTGTCAAGTTTGATGAATTTCAAGAGATCTTTAAGGACTACTTAAATTACAACTACAATTATATCAATTTTAGATAATTTTTGTTAATTAATTTTTGAGAAGAATATACGATTGATTTTTAAGAGGGAGGGAATATAAATCGTCTTTCTCCAAACACTCTTTCTTAAAAGAACCACGGTTGAATACAAGATGGAGTCCGTCATTTTCCAAATTTTATTTATTAAAAATTGTATGAATATACTGTTGAAACTGTTTGACTTCCTCAAATAAGATGAGAATCAAAATTCTCTCTCTGATTTAATAATTATCCAAATTAGATCTTGTTACACAGCGTATTACTTATACGGGTATGGTGATCCACTTTGAAACCCTGCACAGGTGGAAGAAAAATTCATTATTTTTCAAAGTCTGACTAGAAAAGTTCATTAACAGATCGCCAATCTGTTGATGACTAGAAATAACATCCATGATATCTTATCGGCATCAACAACATATAAATTGAAGGTGTGAAGATGATGATTGAAGATGAAGTGGTGATCAAATCAAACACATAAGCTATTGAATCAAGCAAATAAGAGAGAATGATTTTTAAAGTGGTTCGGCTATAAGGAAAAGCCTACGTCCACTATTATTTTATTCCCAGGGATTTACAATAACATCATATGGTGTAGAAAGAGAGGGGTGTGTAGAGAATTGCTTAATTCAGATTGTGATGTCTCCCCCTTTGGCTAAGGGAAGGCGTCTATTTATAGTGATGGTAGTCCAAGATATGGAATGTCTTTATATATTAAGGCATTTACATTTATGTACAATGAATATTACTATTGGTCTTCTAGGGTGGTTAGTCTTCCTTGAGTTGGTTGGTATGCCGACCAACTCTCCTCGGGTGTCGAGCAAGTCTTCTTGGGTGCCGAGCAAGTATAAATATTGCCACATAGGATGGCAGGTGTCCATTTTTTATTAGTTCGCGTAGTTGGAGAATTTTTGAGCTAACAAAGGCCCCTAATACATGCATAGTGTAGGCCTCATCTTAGCTAAATCATTGAATGCAGAGCAAGTTATGGTGTTCAGTGATTCGCAACTAGTGGTGAATCAGATACTAAATCTTTACGCAGTGAAAGGAGAGTTCATGTCGAGGTATTTAGCTAAATCCATGGAGATTGTATCCAATTTGGCAACTATCCAAGTGGTTAGAATACCAAGACTGGAGAATGCGAGAGCAGATGCACTTGCTCGGTTAGCTTCAGCTATGCGTATCGAGCTACGAAGAATAATTCCAATTGAGATACTGTCAAGACGAAGTATTGATGAAGATTTGATGGTGAATTTTATCACTTTGGATATAGGACCTTCCTGGATGGATCCCATCAGGGCTTATATCGAAGAAGGCACGTTACAGCCGACCAACTAGCAGCCAAGAGGTTGAAGTTTAAAGCTACCAGAAATGCCTTAAACAACGGAGTTCTATACAGAATGGGTGTGATAACTGGTCTGCAAAGATGTGTTCACCCATCAGAAGCTAAAGATCTAATGGAAGAAATTCATAAAGGATCTTGCGGAGCTCACGTAGCAGGAAGAACTCTTTTACAAAGAATAAATATGCAGGGGTACTACTGGCCAATAATGCGCTCTAATTGTACAGCTTTTGCCAAGAAATGCGATAAGTGCCAATGATTTTCTACTATATGAAGAACTCCTAAGGCACTATTAACACCAATCACTTCCCCTTGGTCATTTTCCATGTGTGTAATAGATTTAGTCGGGCCTCTGCCAACTACAAGAGGACTATTCAAATATTTGGTGGTTATTGTGGGTTATTTCACAAAATGGGTAAAAGATTAACCTCTCATTGATATGGCCTATGAAAGGGTCTATCAATCCATTTGGAAGAATATTATCACTAATCACGGTACCCAGTTTGAAAATGAGGAGTTCGCAGTGTACTGTCTGCTGTCTAATATTTAAAATATTCATTCTGCTCTGGGTCATCCCCAAAGTAACTGGCAAACAGAGGTGATGTACAGAACTCTCTTGAATGGATTGAAGAAAAGGTTGGATCATGCTAAAGGATACTGGATAAACGAGTTGCACTCAGTGCTATGGGCTTACCGAATAACTCCCCAAACAACACTTGGGGAATCTCCTTATATGTTAGCTTTTGGGAGTGAATCAGTGATACCTGTTGAATTCGGACTACCTACTCTTAGGGTTCTTAATTTCAATTCTCCGGTAAGCAATTTGATAAGACGTTTGGACTTGGACATGCTCAAAGAAGTCAAAGAATATGTAATAATTCGCAATGCAACTTATTATCAAAGGACCACAATGTTTTACAATACAAGAGTCAAGAAATATGATCTCAAAGAGGGATATTATTATGTGCTCAAGAAGGCAATTCAAAAGCAAAATTAGTTGGAAGCCAACTGGCATGGGCCCTATCGTGTCACATATGTTGTTAGTCTTGGCACTAACAGAATATAAACTCTATAAGGGGAAGAATTCTATAATCCTTGGAAAGCTGAGCACCTGCGAAAGTATTACCAGTAATGTAACTGTACATGTACCCTATTATTTCAGAATGAACGAAAATGCGGATTTCCTGATATTTGTTTGTGTTATTTTTTTGGGGAGTACTAGTGCTACACACTAACCTAACTCAGCAACAATAAAAAAATTTCTCAACAAAGTTGGTCGGCATCATCACAAACATCAACAAAGTTGGTCGGCATTAGAAATCACAAACTACAAGTTGGTCGACATCAAGACAACTAACAATGTTGGTACAATAATCGAGCAAGGCAAAGCCTGTTTGACTATGGATGACCAAAGTGGCATCTAAACTAGGCAAGAAGATGGATAAAATATCCACAACCTAGGCACCAAGGCAATTATTTACATAAATGATTGCTACAACTAAGCAGGAACATGGGATAAAAATAATTCCATTGCTTAAGCACTTATGGGTGATAAGTCGCTACAACTACGTAAACATATGGGACAAAGTTCCATTGTGTAGGCAATCAAATCAACGAAGGACAAATTGTCCTTTTATATATATATATATATATACATACCAGTGAACTACAACATTATTATAGTTGATCTCATTAAGATTGACAAGATAAATATCATACAATTAAATTTATTTTCGAGAAACAAAATTACAAAAAGATGATTTTTCTTCGTTAAACAATCACTAAATACAAATAGCCTATTCTATTGATTTCTTTCCTTCAAATTTAAGTACAGGATCCATTCCAGCTGGAGGATCATCTAAAGTAAAAGAAGAGTTGATAAAATTCTTATCTTTTAGCATTCTGTTGTTGCTCGATCTTGTTCAGTCATCGGGATATCTAAAAATCTTCATGAAGATTATAATCACCAAGGTAATTGGAAATCAAACACTATAGAATAGAGCGGATTGCAATCCAACTAACATCTAGTTTGAAAGTAGGTACTGGAAGATGAAGTAATCTAGGCTCATACCAATCCCATAGCTCAGTTCCAGCCTCAACCTTCATCACAATTAAGGCGTTCAACCACCCCTGTTTGTATCTCTCATTGTTGGTTTACTTTAACCTGGCATCAAGATGACATAAAGCTTCGTTATATGCCCCCATCCAAAACTCTCTGGGCTGTTTGTGGAATTGATAAGTCAATCATTCAACATGATGATGAAGCCTCTTCTCCAAGTTTTATTTACTCTCTAACGTTGAACTCTGATTGGAAAGTTTCTCGGTAAGAGTTTGAATTTTTTGGGACATTTCAGATAAAGCTTGATTTTTTGCCTTCAATTGAGCAACTTGATTTTTTAAAGCTTGTTGAGTCTTAGTCTCTTCAAGGCTACTCCGACCAGCTTTAGCTCTACCCCAAGAAGAGGATGCAGGTTTTCTTTTCTCAAAGTTTCTAATTCTTCCCTCAAATAAGCATTCTCAGTCTCCAAAAAGGAAAAACCTTCATCATTAACTGGGACCAGAGCTCTAGAAGAAGCAGCAGATTTTGGTCGTCTCAGTTCTTCTCTTAAAGTAATATTTTCCTCCTCTAGCAGCTTAGCAATGTTTTTATGCTCCTCAACTTCAAGTTTTAGCACACTCTCTCTCTTGTTATGAGCTGAAATAAATTTTTCATAACCCCGATCAGCACTCAACTGTTGGTACTTCTTCTCATAATCTTTACGCAGAAGAGAGGTGGTTTCCTTGTGTTGAGATTAAAGTTCTTCGATCAATCCTTGGAGATCCTAAATCATTTAATAGTAAGCCACATTTTTTGCAATAGCTTGATCAAGTAGACATTTTAAATATTGGTAAGCATCAATTGTTCGCCCAGAGGCATCGGGCCCAAAAATATCAATTATATGTGCTTCAATAAAATCTGCACGACCAGCTTTGAAGTAATCAGTACACTTCTTTATCAACTCTGCGTCATGAGATGATAACAATTCCATCCTAGCAATGAACTATGAAGGAAAAGTAAAATCAGATCAGCAATTACAATTATATTGAACAAATAAAGGAGAAACTCAGAATAAATAACAAAGTCCATTTTATTGATCATAAAAGAAGAGAATACAACCAAAGGCACAAAATAAAATGGGAAAAACAGAGAAAATCAATAAATTTCTGAACAACTTTACATATTCTCCTTATTCTATACAACATCCTCAGTTGATTTTGAGGAAGAATTGGTTGCTCGGTGGGCATCTGGCGTTTCTCGGTAGAAGTGATTGTCTGCTGAACTTGCTCGGAGGACTGAGAGATAGTGGCAGCATGTGTTTGTTCTAATATCAACAAAGAAGATTCATCAGACCCAACTTCATCTTCTTTTTCTTATTTAATACCAGGAGGAGGGCCATGAACATGTCTCTGAAATAGTTCAGAATCCTCAATAATATTTAACTCTTGCAAAGCTACAGCCCATCCATCCCTGAAGAACATTAAACTTGTATACTCCATTTGAGTAGAGGAAGAAGTTATAGCTTTGTTCCACCCTTTGTCCCAGACATAGCTAAAGGCCTTCTTCACATCATATTTTCTCTTCACCCTCTTCGAGGAAGTCTTTTCCCTAAGAAGCTCTTCAATAGACTTCACCTTCTCCTCAAGGTCTTTATTATGCCGTTCAACCTCTTTAAGCTTGCCCTTAACTTCCACCTTACTGGAAACGGTAACCTTTAATTTCTCCTCTGCCTCCTTGGAAGCATTTATAACTTATTGTCGAGCTGTATTAGCCTCCTGCCGAGATGTATCAGCCTCTTTGGAAGCTTCCTCAGCTTTTTGTTGAGTTGTCTCCACAGAGTTAATTTTATTTTCCCAAGCATCTTTGTCCTCTTCATACTTTTATCAGGACTTTACCAAATATTTTGACAACCCAACAAGGGCTTCTTCCACTCCAGTGGATGAAGTTGAGGCTTTGATAGCCTCATCCTTCTCCAGGATATTATTAAAGTACACCAAAAATTATAAAAGAAAGAAAAACAAAAATCAGAGTATGAACATGGTATGAAGAATTAAAATGACAAGTATAATGACACTTACTGATGCAAGGTGTTGGGATGCCAAGTCATTAACCTTCTCCTGAGGAGTAAAAGTCTCAATAGCACGATAATTCAGAAGAGTTACAGACCAAATTTATTTCTTGGCAAAGCCAGGAGCAATGAGTGGAGTATTAACTCTCAAAGAAGGTACCTCAATCCTATACGGTTGGGAAGCAGAATCCATGGTCTTATCAATAAGCCCCCTTCTCAATATTCTCAGAGGAGCACCTTCAATCAAAGGTGTTGTCTCTTCTCGAACAACAGCAACCCTTTCAATAAAAGATACTGCCTCTTTTGGAGCAAGTGCGGGATTCTTGTTGATCTCCTTGACAGTTATGACTACTCCACTAGATGGAGCAACATCATTTTTCTTAGTCCCTTCAGCTGGGACATACTATTTGTTCTTCTTCACCCCATCAGCACCAGGGGAAACCTTGGCAAAGAGATCAGGCATTCTGATCTTCTTCGTCATCAGGTAAGCAATAGAAGTACCTAAGTCAGAGGAAGATTCTTCAACAAATGAAGAAAATGATGGAGCCTGCTCAAGATCGATCACCAAAGGAGGAGCAAGAGGTCGAGCAATAAAAGAGGAAGTGATGTTCTTGTATCTCAGTAAATAGGAAGCAGACCTCACGTGTTCCCCAGCTATTGCTTGATGCAATCCCCAGATAAATTTCAAATCTTATATATTAATATCACTCTCTTTTGGGGATTTTCTCTTACTGTCAACTGCAACATAAAAAAATAAATATTAGTGACACATTTTATCAAACAAAAACAGAGCTAAATTGAACAATAAAAATAACCTATCCCATTGCCATAAAGTTGACATCTGGGACCTTGGTACACGTCTTTCCCCTTTAATGGGGGGTGTTGTCAATTTTTCATCACAACCTCATGATTAAAATAATCCATATTAGCATTAGGGAGATTGACCACTGAAGCTCTGTTAGAAAATCTCGTTTTTAAATAAAAGGTGGTGTCACTGGTGACCCATTTATAACAGTATATAATTTTAAGAATCCCTAAACGAGTTCCATGAATTTGATTCAACCTATGTACATTAACTTTCCTCCATGTATTTGAAACTACTCTTACAGGAACAATATCAAAATATTGGCAAAATTCCAAACACAGAGGATTAGGTGGGAAAGAAAAATCACATTCTGCTACAAAAATGGAAGGAAACCAATGTCCCTCAGCTAGAGAAAATAAATCAGAAGGGCAAGGAGGTTCTTCCAAAACAAGCCAAGAAGGAATCCCAAATTCATCCCTAAACTTATCTAATGATTCGATAAGGTAAACAACGGTGGCTGAAACAAAGAAAGAAGAAGGAAGGAAGAAATTCTTACCAAAAATCAAGAAATCATCTAAGGCAGCTTACAGAAAGAACGATCGTAAGAAGAAAAGTGACAAGACAAAAAGTTTGGGAGTCTAAATGGCAAAAGTGAGACAATCTAATGCTATCGTCTTTAAATACGCTTCCTTGGAAAACTTGAAAAGTAATGATCACAAATGAAGACGATTATGTTTTCGGCGGCTAATTAAGGAAAAAGACGCAAGTACCCAAGCGTCGACTAAAAATTTGAAATATTTACAAGTTTTCCATTTCGCGCTCAAAACTATTATGATAAGTGCGAAATTTTACAAGTGTTGGAGGTCTGTAACAAAACAAGACAGAATAAACATGCCCGAGCAACTTTTGGGTATAATATTCCACACTCTCATATCCAACTTCAACTGTGAAATATTGGGGGCTTCTGTTGATACAAAAATTAGTCAACTGATGTGGACCAGTTATGTGAAGACTCGTGTCATCCAACATGGCATAATTATATACACTGAGCAACTTAACATACCGAGATACTCAGTATACTGAGCAACTATCTGGGAAGACCAAATGACCAAGACGAATTTAATGAACATTCTTACTATGTACTGATACATATGCCTATCCAATAACGGCGTATCGTCTATTCATATGGGCAGCCTAAGGGCTATAAATACATTGTAATACCCTCATAATGGGGTAAGTTATCATAAGTAAAGATAATCAAGACTAAGACACATTCTTTCTCCTCTCTCATCTTTCCTAACCTACACCTCACCCCACCTAAACTTCCCTCATCATCTTCCACCCACACATTCTCTCTCCTCTCTCATCTAGCTCCGTAACCAAACCTTGAAACCCACCTCATATTACCCCTAAACCATCTCCCGGCCTAAAATTTCATAATTTCCGGCCTTACTACTCTGGCATCCACCGATTTATCCCCAAATCTATCGGCGTTGGATGACCCAACAGTCCTCAACCCATCAACCATTAAACCAGACCCGCGACTCACTTCAAACCCGAACCAAACCTTACCAATTTTGACCCCGTCCTCCTCAAATCCACCCAAGTGACCCACCAGTGACACCAACCAGTAGAAACCCATCTCGCCAGAAAACATGACCTCCATAATCCAAATGCAACTGAGACATACCCTGCGTTCTACATCCGGGTAGACCCAAGATCCAAACTTCACCCACCAAATCATCCTAAAACAGGCAAACTCCACCATGTCGAACCCAAGACCTATCTCATAACTCATTACCCATTAACCCACTTCCCATTCTTCCATCCAACCCGATTTCTACCTACTAACAAACCAAACAAATGAGACCCCATATGTGTTTGATGACTTATACCCCTTATTTCCCAAAACTACCCTCACACCCTCACTTCTCACATGCCTTCTACCAAATTCCTAAATTTCCCTTCTCACCTCACAACTCACATGCATATGTGTGCATTACCCACCTTACCCTCATTTACATTCACCACACCTCATACACATTAATTCTTCGCCCCATAGGCACTTGCATCTCCTATAAGGGTCCGTTTGATAGCCAACGAATTTCAAGGCAAATTTAGAAAAGTTAGAAAATTCTGGTCTTTTTTAACTTTTAGGTTGTTTGATAGCCTTAATTTTGCTTGGAATTTGTTTTCTATCTACAACACTCTTTAAGCACAATTTGCCACCCTATGGTGGAATTCAATTCTTTTTTTTTTTTGGGGGGGGGGGGGGGGGGTCAGGTTTTTGTTTGCAACCTTTGGGTGGCAAATCACTCAAAGCCAATTTTTTTTTGTAAACTCTATATATTTCATAAATATATAAATATATATTGTTAATAAATATGTAAATATATATATTTCGTATATTTTAATGTATATATATATATTCGTATATTTTATATATCTAAGCACATATATGTATATTGCATATATTTCATATTCCGTAAATAATATAACATAGTATATATACTAAATATATATTATTAAATAAACAAAATCTATATGAAAATATAATATATTATTTATGGAATATATGAATATATATTATATTATATATTGAATATACTAAATATATATTATTTATAGAATATACACATATATTATATATGTATTGTATGTGTTTATTAAAATATATGAATTATATAAATTATATAAGTGTACGAAATATATAAATATATGAAATATATATAAATATACGAAATATATGCAATATACATATATGTGCAAAAATATATAAAATATACGAATATATATATTCTGCAAATAATATAATATATATATATATATATATCCGAATATATATATATATATTAATAATATATACAAAATATATGAATATATATCCGAATAATATATATATTAATAATATATATATATATTCGGATATATATATTCCATAAATAAATTTTCCACATTTATATCTATTTTCCAACTTTTGTGTTTGATAGAAAATGTGGAAAATTGATGATTTTCCAACTTGTATCAAACAAACACAAGTTGGAAAATATTCATTTGCCTTGAAATTTTTTGCCCTCGAATCAAATGTCCTAGAATCATTTGCATTTTTCTAGTTTTCTATCAAACGGACCCTATGATCAAGAGAATACCTACTTGACTATGGGAGAAGAAGGAAGATTCAGAGAGAAAGTTAAAGAGAGATTTTTTTAGTTTGAAATAAATTTTAGGTTTAGGTAGTTATTTTATTTTTTATTTTTAGATCTAAATTGAGGAAAGTAAATTTTAGTGAGATTAAATTTGAGTGTGAGGGCTTTCAATTAAATTTTGTTAGATCACTCAATTTGAGTGCTTCAAAATTTAAGGACGGGAGCTTAGTTTCACTCAAAGAGATTTGGTTTGATTGTTCTCTTATCTACTATTATTTTATTGCCTTCGTTCATTTGATTATCATGTTTCATATTATGTTAGGCTAAAAATCCCTTTCAAGGAGTGGGATGGAACCCTTATTTAGTGTTGTTTCAATTAATTAGTTTGTTTCTATGAAATTCCATTTCAATGTTAATTTTGATCCTTCACCTTTTAGTTTACGCCTCGAGAATCAGATTTAAAGGAATTCTAAAACTTTTCAAAATTAAGGTTAAAGTTTTGAAATCCTAAATTCAAACTGTCGAAAGGTTTTAGTTGAGTGATATACACGTGCCTGAGTAAAAGTCAAAACAGACGTGTAATACATTTAACTAAGTGCGTGAGGGCACGTCTCCAATCAAAAAATTTTAATTTTTTTCCAAACATTTTATTTTTCATCTTTGACCAAATGGTATATTACATCACCCCTGTTTGGATTCCAGGATAGTGTTTTCTTAACAAAACCAGTTTTAAATTTAAAAATTAAGTTTTATGTTTACACATAACCTGTGTCAACTTTTCAAAGTATTTCAAAACCTCCCCAAACTTTTTCTATATTTACTTGAGCACAAATAAAGATAATTTGTCTTATGTCACTAATTCTAGATCTTAATAAAATGAGGGAAAACATTTATTTTAAAAAATATTAAAAATTATACTTTATACCCTCTTACTTAATTTTACACAAAAATTTCTTTTGAAATAACATCCTACTACATTACATAAGACTTTTTTGAACCTATATGACCTACTAAAATTCTTTAGGGTTTTAGAGTACCCAATCTACCGAGCAAATTAACCGCACAAAACACCGAAATTTGTAAAACTCAAAGTATGTGATTTTAATTTCAATATCACACAATTCGAGATTATGTCTTCTAAATACTGATTACTTTATCACTGTGTGATAATTTTGAACTCATTTTTCAAGTAAAAACACCTTAGAGTAGTTCAAGTTTATGGTGTATTTTGATTCTCCCAATATTTTCATTCTTTCCAAAACGGATAAACCATTACACCTTAATCACTAAACCTTTTTGCCCTTACTTGTAGTATAACCCGGAAATCTATTATGAATAATTGCATACAACCCTGTAATTTATCACCATTATAAGTAAAACCCATGTAGCATGTCGTACGATTAAAGTATTAGACCCCGGTATACCACGTTAATTATAATTGGCCTTTAGGACTAAGATATTGAGTGCCTAGTTTTGTTTACATGACACATACGTATGAACTCCCATTTATATAAGTGTGTCTAGTTATATTTTACTATTTCTCGATTATTGGGATTACATATTCAGTGTATTTTATGCCTTGAGTGATATTGTAGTTGTATGATTACGCTATTGAAGCCTTATAACTGATAATTTATGGGTTATTGTGCTATAATTTGAACCATTATCATAGTAACTTGATACTGAGTTTATCCGGTTACCTTCACCATATTATTCATTTACATATCGGTAGACCCTGTAAACCCCCAATAGTTATATGATATTTCATTTTGTTTCAACAGGTATAATCTCAGTATTTCCTTTCGTTATTTTCTAACACCATATCATCTTCCATATATTGTATAAAAATGAAAATTATCTACTTGGCATGTCTACTTAATTATTTTTATTTCAGATGGAAAATGAACCTGGGGAGGACAAATAATTGCCCGTGCACTTGAACTTTTATTCTATCGTACCCACGAAAATATTCTCAGTTTGTCATTTAATTTTTGCTCCACCAAAATTACTGTTGTATTTAATTTTATTCTTATTCACCATTAAAACAAAAAATTCATTAATGCGAGAGCATGCATCAGAGTATAATCGGGTTTTATGCCTATACGAAACCAAATATGAGGATCTTTTGCCTACGACTATTTAAACATTTCCCTTATCATATTTTGTTACTTGTACTGTTTTGCAGTAATGTATATCTACGACAACGTCCGCCTCGATATTCGTGATTCCATGTATAAGAGCTTTGGACGAGCTATCAAAGAAGTTGAATTTACCAAAAATTACCAACGTATCAGAAGCATCTATCATGACTGGGCGATTACCACTCCAAAAATCAAACACAATTTTATCATTGGTCATCTAAAGGGACAGGCTCAAGCGACCAAATAAGCTAAATTTTTTTCCAAAGATCCCGAATTTCGGCAACAGCCGGTCCATCTTGTATGGGACTTGGTACCACCTAATGAAGTTACTATTACTCCTCCAGATTCACTAATAGATTATGGACAACTTTCCCTCGTTACTACTATTTTCACCCCTACCAATACCACTAGTTCACTAGATTCCTCAGATGATGACTTCGATCCTTCCAAAGATGATGCCGACCCTGAATATAACCAAATAGTTTCCCAAATGGATTAAAACTAGAACTAGAATATGGTTATAAATCAATAAACTCTACCAGTTTGAGTTTTCCAGCATATGACTGTAATACCCCGTATTTCTGCCTATTCATAATTAAATTATTTCATGAGTTAATTGAGAAAATATGCCTCTATTTAAATTACGCGAGAGTGTAATTTAGTGTGATTAAACAATAAATGTTATTATTAAACATTAATAGAGAGATAGATACCTATTAATATTTTGATATAATAATTACTAAGTGTAAATAGTAAATAAGTGATAAGTAGTGTGATACGGCATCGCGAGTAATATGTGCGTACATTATTTTATCTCAACCGGGAGTCGCATGTCGGATAATTTGAGGTTGAGAAATACAATATATATTTTAGTTACTTGGATGATAAATTAGAGGCCACGGATGATTCTAAATGGGTCGAAATAATCAAAAAAGTGTATCCGAGGGTATTATTTGGGTTCCAGATTAATTTTAGACCAAACCGACACCTATTCAGGGCGTTTTCGTCATTTGGAAAATAGAGGTTAAGGGACCAACAAAATTCTAAGTGTTATATCTGATGTTTAAGACTTGAGGCTAGGGTTAGAAACAGTTAAACCCAAACGAGGCCTTTAAAGGAGAGATAAACTAATTTTCAAGGCTTAGGAGTTGTTCTTGAAGAATTGGACCTTAATCTTGCATCCCAATCATCAAAAGAGTGAGGATTTGAAGGGAGAACCATCAATCCTTCAGCAACACCGTGAAGTCAGGCCCTAAAAACCTAGAGGTAAGTGTTTATTGTGATTATTTTTGGAGTTATAATACCCATGTTAAGAGGGTTTCATGAATTAAAGTTATAATGCATATTCTTGGAAGAAAATGATATTTTATTAATCTTATGGGTAGGGATTTCATGTAGTATGATTCATATATGTATAGGATTGATAATCTGTAGATGAGTAGTTGTCAATACGAATTAAACATGGGTTTTATGTGAAAAGTGGAGGAAGAACATGGAAATCTAGGGTTTTGAGATTTTTTTTATTTAATCCATACTTGATAAATTATTTTAATCATTTGGTGTAAAGATCGCGCTAAAATTAATCCTATTGCATGTAGAAATGGTTAAGAATGATTAGTTTAAGTTTGGTGAAGTTACATGAGGTTTAAGGGTATATTAATGGTCAAACGCGTGAAGAAGATGAAGTAGCCAAATTTAAACCATTTCAAATTGATTCGGACAGTACTGAATCGATTCGGGTAAGCGAATCAATTCGTCCTAGGGCAAATCAATTCAGTTACCTAGAAAATGGAAAAATTTCCCCTTTTGCCTTAAATCCTTAAATCGTTGTAGTGAGATTTTTTAAGACTTTGATAATGTAATATTGAGAGATTAAAATATTATAGTAGGCTCATGATGGGGTTACAGATTGGTCTTATTGAGAGCATTAAGACGAAAATGAAATCGGGTTGATTTTTGTGTCGTAAATAATCTGAGAGAAAGATAATGAATTATGGGGAGTTGGTAATTGAATTGATTAACTGCTGAAATTATAAAGGGGTAACTAGGACCCTTAAAGTTATGCGAATACTCGTGAATGCGATATGTGGGATAATTCGTAAAGAAATTTAGTACGGCTAGTATACGAGAGAAATATACTACATATAATGTTGAATACCTTGGTTGTGTGAATAACTATCATATGAATACTTAGGCGGAGTGAATACCTAAAGTATACTAGATGTATTGGTGTTGAGGGAATATCCGTAACAATACATGCAAGGTTAATTTAGGGACGAGGGCTATCCGGACCAATATTGAATATAAATAATATTGAGGTCGGTGGAACATCCGGACCAATATATTTATTTGTATATATTGTGGGTGAAGTATATACTGTACGATTAATATACTTAGGTGTGACAGTAGACAGGTAGATGGTGTATATCTAGTAAGAATGAATTAAGTCGAGAACCTTAATTATACGATTCAGCTAATAACATATGTGAATGTTCATTACGATTGTTTTTATCATAATGAAATGAAGTAGAGAGCCTTAATGTAGTGATTTAAAAGATATCGTTTCAGGATGCCACTTATGTTAATAATTAACATATTAGAGATGTCAATAAATTAAGGTACTGTATAGGCGGTACGGGAACTTAAACGTGTAGATAAGTTCAGTTGAATACTTTAGCCTAGTTAGCTTAGGTAACATGGCTACGTGGGGTAAGTATAGAACGTTAGGCGTGCACTATAGATGACAGGTGTGGAAAACTCAAGAGAGAGTGTATATGAACATGTTTAATCAATAACATAAATTTAATGTAATAAACGCTTGCTAAATATTTTCAAAACTTTTTGTGTACCAACACTTTCTACAAAATATTTTCAAAACCTTTTAAAAGTCCATCCACATGGACGCCTAGCATGACTTCATCCTAGGGACTCGGAGATGTAGCACTGTGGATGTTGACATGATTTGATTAGACGATTCTTCCATTCAGATCTAGTGTAGGATCTCATTTCATATTCCATGTATGGAAGTGTTGTCTGTTAATAATTTTCAGTCTTTTATTTCTTTTATTATTATGGATTATTTGGCTTTGGATTTTTAACTGATTGTTTGTTCGAAAAGACTTTATTCATTTATTTATGGTGATGGTTGGACTCGAGTATATTATGTATGTATAATTTAGTTTTTCGCATTTGGCATTTATCTGTTTTAAAGAAAGATAAAATTTGGCACTGTTCTAATTTTCACTTAGGTGGTTAGTAATTGAAAAACAAATTGACAGTGCTTCTAAAAATGAACCATATGAGAAGCATATTTTAATTTAATAAAGGCCCGATCAAGCAATGTTTAATTAAATAAGGTTTAACAGATGGTATCAGATCATCGGTATCTAGTGTCCATAGGATATGTATGGCTTATTACAGTTTCAGCGTATCGTTATTTTGATATAGAGACATATTGCTATGAATGTTGTTTTATCTTTGCGTGCTTAAGATATCGTCCTTCTGCTATTAGATTTTTGTATAAACTGTGTACTTATAAAATTTAATTCTATTTCAGTATGTCGCCGAGGAGAGAGTGACCTGAGAGGGCAGTTTCCAGAGATGAGTTTAGGGAGGACCCTCACGAGCAACAGGTACCGCCACAACTACCACCAAAGATGATTTCTGCTACTCAGGTGGCAGTAAGAGTGGCACAGGTCATTGAGACGAATATGAGGGAGATGAAATCCCACTTCCCTCAGCCTCAGGCATAGCAGCCCGCATCACTAGCTATGTAGGCCCAATAAGGGAAACCCACTTAGCATAGCGTCATAGAGACCTTCCAAAAGATCCACCCCTACCCCGATTTTCATTATTGTAGGGATATAGTGGAGGCATGCCAATGGAAGAAGAACATTCAGTGGGATCTGTGCATGTTAGATTTCATTGAGGTATAGGGAGAGATGTTGTCCACCTTCAGATTTACAGGGACAACCCTTTAGTGGTAGGAGTCAGTGACCAACGCTGAGGAGAGAGACACGATGACTATTTGGGAGTTCTGGATGCTGTTTGACGAAAGTGCTTTTCGCCGGCAATTGAGTCAGATATGAGGAGGAAGTTCGAGGAGGTATGTCAGGGTGACCGCATAGTAGCTTACTATGAGGAGGCGTTCACCCGCCTAGTTAACTTTGTGCCAAACGAGGTCAGCAATGAGGAGAGGAAAAATACTAAGTTCATAGATGGATTGTTCAGGAGGATGACGCAACATTTGATTGGTAATTCTGCGTTGATGACTTACACTATCGTTATTAAATGTTGCACTTGTACACTGTCAGTATTATATCTTCCATGCGAAGGGAAGCAAGAAAGGAGTAGAGACTAGCCATTAGGGCAATTAAGAGGGGAGCAGTAGTAGTGGGGCATCACTCCAGTAGCAGCAGGAAGTGGGCCAGCAAGTGAAGTATTTTTGATAAGGGAATTCTTCCAATAGATTTAGATATGGTGGGCATAAATCAGACAGACAAGGCCAGCAGGGTGCCCAACACCAGTAGGTTCCTCAAGGACATCGAAGTCAAGGGAACCAGGGGGAGGCCAGTAGGCCCAAGGCTATCACGACCAACATTAAGGCCAGCAGGGACAAAAGCAGAGACAGTTACAGGGTCAGTGCTTCACATGTGGCCAATATAGTCATAAGAGTTGGGTTTGCCCACAACGAGATAGGCCTTAGCGGCAGGGTGCCCAATAGGGGCAGCGGTCTCCTTTAGCTCTGGCCCCAGTACTAATTAATTCCTATAGTAGCAGCAAGTCCAGATGCATTATGGATGTGTGTACAATGTTCGAGATATACCGATGCCTACAGCACCAGAGGCATCCCCTACAGCACTTGGTAAGTTTCATATTCACGGGCTTGACGGTAGGATTTTGTTTGATATTGGATCATCACATTCTTTTATTAAGACTAGATTTTACCGAGCCACTAGTTTATTAGAGATAACCGAGAGTCTTCTTATGTGTGTCGAGTCACCGATGGGTAGTGTTTCACTAATACATTTGATTTGCAGAGCAATTGATATTTTGATTAGGAGGCTGAGTGTAGCGGAAGACCTCCTAGTGTTTGACATAGAGGGGTACAACGTGATTCTATTTATGGATTAGTTGGCGAGTTATCGAGCGATGGTAGATTTCTATGAGAGGAATATAGTGTTCTCCATCTCATGGAAAGAGATGTTCCTAATGGCAATGCCACTGCCTGAGGGAGGATCGCATACTCACCCATACTGTGTTGAGGAGGAGACCTCACATGATATAGTAGTACCTTTAGACTCATTCTTATTGTGATGGAATTTAACGACATGTTTCAGGACATACCCGTGCTGCCACCGAGCCGGGAAATAGATTTTGTCATCGACTTAGCACATGGAATGAGACCAATTACCAGAGCACCATATCTCATGGCTCCTTTAGAGATGCGAGAACTAAGGGAGCACTACACCAAAATGGGAGATTTATGAGTGTTGTTAGCACTCACAAATGACCTTTATAACTGCTATTTACCGTCATAATTTAGGGGGGGACAAAAGGAAATTTATAACTCCTAACAGAAGTCACAATTTTTTATAACCCCTATGTGGTTATGACTGGTGACCCCAATTTGTAATTGCTATTCGTAAATGCTCTCAGCAGTCACAAATATAACATTCGTAACTGCTCACAGCAGTTACGAATGTTATATTTGTGACTGCTGACAGGTGTTACGAATCATATATTTGTGACTGCTGTTAGCAGTTACAAAATTGATAGTAGTGACAAATTTGTGACTCCTATTAGCAGTTACAAAATTGAATTTGTTAAATGTTGTAAAAGGTATTACACATATCTTTATATTTTCACAAAATGATGAGATAATGAAAGTAAAATAAATATCATGATAACAAGTCTAAAAATTTTGACGACATTTCATTTATATTTCTCATATTCCAAATATCCAGTACACATAAAACTTATTTAAACTTAATTTAACATCAAACAACCCCTAAGTGGGCGCCAAGTACAAAATGAACATAGAATAAAAAATAAACTAAGAAAATAACGACACAACACTTCCATGATATGGAATGTCATGAACATGTAACAAATCATTCTAAATCTACACCAGGAGTCACCACGCAGTGGATACGATTCGTGAAGTCTATGTATATCTGCCGTGGGGGGTATTGATGCGGTGACATCCTCCCTCGTGTACTCGGAGTATGCCTGTTGAGCAAGTTCAATGGACTCAAATTTTTTTAATACGGCGCCTCGGTATCCATTAACTTGTGCTTGTGTTGCTTGCCACGAAGTGTAAATACCTGAATTTAGGCCTTTGAATACTACGTATGCCGGGTATGCCATGTGTATGCCTGCAAATAATAAAATGTGATTAATATTAAGATTCTTGCATATTTGAAGAACTTTAAGAATATAAAGACATTCACAATTCAGCTTAAAGAGGAAGTCTTTTGGAGGAGTTCATTTGACTATAGAGAAGGAAAAAGTATTTCTTGAATATTTCAGACTAAATAGACTGCATCTAATTTGTTAACTGATATACATCATCGGAATCTGATAAATAAAGATAAGAGCAACAAATTAATATAGACAACAAAAATCTCAAACCCAATAAATCCCCTGCCTAGCCCACCCAGTTAACCAACCCAGTTAATCCACACACCCCCTAAGCGCAACTTAATCACTTTGATATTTTTTCCAGCTAAATAGGACCTAGGTGAGGCATACAGCCACTTCCTAGCGCTTAGGCGGTGGCACCTACACTAAGAACACTGATTAGGGCTGCTAATTAGGAGGAGGGCACAACCGAAATTACAGGTAGAAATTAGGACTAGCTAGTATCCAGTCAATAGAAATACAAGAGGGAGGTAGTGTTTTAAGTCTTATTAAAAAAAGTTTCCAACAGCTACATCCATACTAACTATTGACTTAGGCTATATTATCTTAAAATTCACATGATTTAATAAATTGGGAGGCCAATTGTATTTAGGAAAGGCTTAATAGAGGCTTGATTAATCAACGCTGGTTGGATATATTCCCTTCAGCCATTGTTAAGACCTTAAATCACCCTCCTCTTTTGGTATCTTTCTGAAATGTTAGTGACAAAATTATCACGCCATTTTAATTCCTTAATATGGGGTGTAACCATAAAGATTTCCATACAGTGATACATAAGTCTTGGGATGTTCTTATTGAAGGAATCCATCTGATTATCTTTGCTTAGATGTTGAAGCATCTTAAAATATCTCTCAAGGAATGGAACAAAGATAAATTTAAAAACATCTTCCAATAAGTGACTAATACAGAAAATGATTCGGTGAAAAGAGAAGTTGAGTACTCAATGTACCCCAGTCAGTGAAATAGAGATTTAATGCAAGAACCAAAAGTAAGATTGAATTAGGCTATATTGTGTGAGTAGTAATATTGGAGTAAAAAAGCTAGATTGAACTGGAATATAGATGGTGATGGAAACTCTTAATACTTCCATATTGTAGTTAATAATTCTAGAAGATATATGTGGATTCATAAGATCAAGGATGATAAAGGAGTTTGAGTTGACTTAAATACTAAAATGAAGGAAGTGTTTGGTGATTATTTAAAAAAAGTGCTCCAAGAAGAAAGAATTGAATATATTAATTACATGTTGGAATTCCAAACATTATTAATGAAGAAAGAATTGAATGTATTCATTACTAAAGGAAGCACTTGATACTGATATACAGGACAGAATCATGAAGGAAATAGAGATGCAGAGTTACATCCAGGAGTGCGAACGTGAGGTCGCTGAACGTGAAGCTACCTGGAAAGCCGATCTCTCTCGTCGCGAGGTGGAGATTGCCCAACAAGAAGTAAGGTTAAAGGTGGAGAAAGAAAACCTTGCGAAAGAGAAAAGTGTGCTGATGGGAACTACATCAAATCAAGATAATCAAGATGGAGATCTTGAAATAACCGTGAGTGGCGAGAAGTACCACTGCCTCAGGTTTTCAAAGACGAAGAAATAAAGCATTCCAAGGATGGAAGTAGAAAGCGTTACACTTCTGACCCTTGATGCTGTTATCAAGAAAATTACACCTTGCCAGCTGCAGATTGACGATTATTTTGAATGCATCAGTTGTGTACTTTACATGTATCAAACATTTTTTTTTACAAATTAACAGGTTTTCCTTGGGCTTGTGATCCATTTAATTGAAAAATGAATGACTCGGAGATCGATGTAAAAAAAATTCTCAGCAACCAGGGGGCAAATATAGGATTTGTGTATGCTTTCTAGAGGTGTTTAATCCTCCTGACAGTGATATTATTTGTTATTCCTCTAGTATTCCAATAGATCAGATTAATCATTGATAAAGAGAAGGAGATAAGTGTTTGTTCCTCTTAGTGATATTCTGCCTCAAACATGTACAGAGCACTATTCGTATTTCAGAGTATCTACGGTGGCCCGTGGAAACACATACAACAATTTTAACTCACCGCTCAAATTCTGTTGTGTTAATTTCATGCATTTCCTCATAGTAATGGACTAGACTATATTTTTGGGTTTATGTAGGCTTGCTGTTGTTTTATTATGATCGATATGAATAAATTGACTTGTTTAATTTAAAAAAAGAGGACTCCCGGAGCATCAGCTAGTGTTGTGGCCTTTGGTATGGGGCTGTTTAGTGGGAAAGGAAATCATGGACCAGGGTGTAATCGAGCTTTGGCAACTACTAGTGAAAACCAATTGTGAATTTTTGGTGACTAACTTATATCCACAAAAACCAATTGTGAATTTGGGGGAGTAAAGACTTATAAAATATACACATGTACTGATTAATAATCAAATATCCCATCACAAAGTAAGGAAATTACGCATAATTAATCGAAAAACTGAGTGAAACTTACAGTCGCAGCTCAAATTTTGTAATCGCTCAGTTACTTTAAGATCGTTATTCAATTGTTAAAGTCACACTCTAGCTTCCAATGTGATTTCTCTAGCTCCAGCTACAACACCTGAATAAAATAATCAAAAATAATATATTTTGGCTGAATATACTTGGGATTGGAGGTTGCATAGTGGCCTTTAGTGTCAGATCTATTTTTCGGACTTTATTTATTATTCTAGAACATTTTATTACACCATTTAAATACACTGAAATTAGCAGTCCGACAAATATTTTCATATTTCTTCCCTCAATTTTTTTATGATAAAATAATTAAACTCACGTGAATTCATAACGTGATACAATCTAATAGCGAATAGATTAGGTATTTTCAAGAGAATAAAAGTTTGCGATATGCATACGAGTTTATGTATATAGTTCTCATGTATGAAATCTCAAAGTCGAATAAAGAACTTGTGTCATAAGAATATTAGAAGTATTTATAATTATGACATTCTTATGGCTAGTGTTTAGATTGAGCCCAACTCGTGTGAACGAGCTGATCTAGATAAGCCTAACTCTATCATACCAGATTCTAGAGGGTTTGGTATATTGCATTCTGTACCTGGTCCATGTACCCAAACGAACTAGATTCTAGAGGGTTTGGAATACATCCATACTTTAGGGAGGTAGTGTTTTAAGTCTTATTAAAAAAAAGTTTCCAACAGCTACATCCATACTGACTATTTTCAGAATCTTGGACCAGCTAAAGCCATACTGACTAATTTCAGGTACACCTTAATCAGTCCGCAATCTTGGTGCTCTTACGGCAGATGGCTAATTAGGGCATGCTAGTTGTGAAGTCATTACTGACGACTAGGGCTCCAAACAAACCAAACCGAGCCGAACCAAGATCAGGCTGAGCATAATCAAAATCAATAATTAATAAGCTTGAGTTCAAATTAGATATCAGTATTTTTTCTTAACGAACGAGCCGAGATCGAAAAACCCGATTCGATTGGACCTATTTGAGCTTGTTTACGACCTAGGAGACTAAACAAGGGGAGCTCAAGGCAAGCCTAGTCAAGCACAATTTTTTGAATGAGACTAATCTTGAGCTCGATCTCGGTCATTTGCTTAACTAACTAGCCAAACTAGAGTTGTTCGTTTGTGGACCTGTGAACAATCTCCCAAACCGAGCTATTTTATGTGAACCCTGGACCTAGCATGTACAAGTTTGATAGTGTAGGAAAAAGTAATGCCACTTTTCAAGGGATATACAGTCTACTACAAAAGAATACAAACAAGATTTTTGCATGAAACCCAAATGTCGGCGCCAATCACGTAGCACAATTCAGTGCCTAAAATTTATCTCCCTAATTATGAAAACCGGATAAGTCAACTAGGAACCTCATAGGATGAAGCCATTTAAGAAAAGAAAAAAAAAATCAGAACCTCTTAAACTAGGTAAATTAAAGATGTAAAATAAATTAAGAGTCAAATTGATTGACACTTGACAACGAACTTGGACTTTGGGAACAGGGGTGTTTCCTTGAGCTCATGTACAAGAATAGCCTGTTCTGCCACTGCTGCCTAAAATATAATTCAAAAGAGCATAATGAGATGACGAGTTGAAGTGAAGCAGACATAACGAACATTATTGTATGATTCATATTTTAGCAAATTAAAAGAAAAAGGTATTTGAGGAACAATAAACAAATTAGATCTTCAAACCTCAATTGATCAAGTTCATTAGTTAGAGGAAGAAGTTGACTTTAAAGAGATCCTGTTTGAGTCTTATCTCAACTCTCTTAATAGAGAATCTATCCACATCCAAAGTCAAAAAGCTCTCAGGAGCTTTGAGGAAGGGAGAATCTTTTTGGCATCAAAAAATGAGATGCAGGTGGTTATTAGAAGGTGAAGCTAACACAAGGATACTCTATGCCTCTGTTCAAGTCAGGAATTCCAAATTGGTCAAACACTACTAATATTCAAAACAGATAGACACTTGATACATTCAAAACAGATTACTAATTGATTCAAAACAGATTACTAATATTCAAAATAGAGTTCAAACACTACTAATTGTTCACTTTGACAATTTGTTCAAATTTCTCAAGACAAATTACTCTGGATCACTTAAGGATAAGACAAAGAAGCGGCCAAACCACCCAAGATTTCTCGACATCCTTAATAGTGTCTGCCCCATGACTTCGACGATACAACGAATGATTCTCTTCTCCTTACTCAACACTACTAACGTAAACCTTACGTTTAACTATCAGCAATTGATGGCCATGCACCACCGTTCCAGTAGGAGATGAACAAACAACTTGTCCACTTGGAATCTTTCTTTGATTTGAAAAATCTAATAAATCGACATATGGATCATGTGGAGGATCAGTTAAATCTCCAAAGTTTGGCTCAGTTGGAGGGGCGGGGGGGTAGGAATGTAATCGTGGGAACTTGAATGCGGAACTGGAGTGTAATTACGAGGACTTGGATGTGGGATAGGAGTATAATTGCGAGGACTTGGATGCGAGATAGGAGTGTAATTGTGAGGACTTGGATTTTGGTATTTTCAATCCATTCGATTCAAAAGCAATTAAAAGCATGGTAACGGATGATATGATAAATGTCATATCCTCATCATGTTTTTCTTCTCTTGACTTTGCTCTAGTCAACTATGATACTATAGGAGAAATTGCCATAGGTTTACTTTTGGACACGGGTCCAACACCATGAGTCGCACCCTAGTATCTTTTCCTCTAAAGGCAGTCAATGCATCTGTATCAATACTGTTTTGGCTTGAAGAAACTTGACTACTTCTCAGCTCACCCAATTTTTGTTGCAAAATTATTTATGAATCGATTAAAACCATTGAACGACGAAACTTGATGGAATATAATTATTACAACTGAGATTACGAAACTCACCATATCATCAGCTACCTTTGGGTGAAACTCCTCAGTTTTCCGCCTACGACTTTCGAGATACACTTCCGAACGATCAATAGGTCGTTTATCGTTAAGAACCTATAAATTAATTTTCCATTAACAATTTGAGCAAGACATATCATATATATATACACATTAAAATAAGAAAGGGTGTATACTATCTCCTCAGTTTTCTCAGCATACGACATCCAACCAAGACAATGGACGTTAGTCTTTTTAGCCCTGTTCCCCCGGCCTTGGTGTCGTTGTTTCAATTTTGCCTCAGATTCTTCGCGCAAGACGAATTCATTCCACTCACGAACAAGGATATGCTCTTTCTCCGGTACTTGATCCTTCAGGGACTTTATCCCATCACTGTCCAATCCCTTAAAATAAGTCGAGCGGAGGTTACTTCTAAAAGTCTTCAATTGAATACCAATGGCTTTCATGGACCCCTCCTTCTGGTCGGCCAAAAGATTGAACTCTTTCATGAGCCTATCCCACAAGTCGTCCTTTTTTACTTGCTCAACCGTATCCTAACTCTCATATTTTAAGCCAATACAAGATTTTAACAAAGACAAGGCTCGCGCTTTAAAAGTATTCTTTCCACCTATTAGCAAACCAAATAGGTTAAGGGAAACATCAGCACGAGAATCAATGACATAATGTTCTTCATGACTTGAACTTTCTGGCCTGGATGATGGAATTGTATTCTCGGACGCAATTTTCTGCTTTTCTATATTTATGCATTAGTTCATAAGTTAATACAAGAGTAAGGAAATAATAAAAAAAATATAATATAAGTTATACTTTTTCAACATATTCTAAAAGTTTTGATAATTCAACCATGTCATAAGTTTCATACTTCATCATTTCACGTAAAGTTTTTATTGGCCATGTCTGCGGAAGTGTGTTGATAATTGCATTTCTCACACTAAACATATTAGGACGTATGCCTTCTCTCCTAAGCCGATAATAGATGTTAACTTTATTATGCATATGTTTTCTCACAGTAAAGTCTGAACGCATCCTTATCCTCTTCAGTTATATCCACAAAGGATGAATTTTTCTTTCTTCGAGTTCTAAAAACTCTACTAACTGCATTGCATTACTTGGATTATGTTTTATGAAAACCCTTTCAACTTCTTCATCCCAACTTTGAGGTAGTGTGGATAGAATTGATTGAAATACATATGCTTCTGGTATGTTCC
Organism: Sambucus nigra; assembly: GCA_949130495.1. NCBI lineage: Eukaryota > Viridiplantae > Streptophyta > Magnoliopsida > Dipsacales > Adoxaceae > Sambucus > Sambucus nigra. The sequence continues at coordinate 517,051,687 of OX422219.1, forward strand.
ACCCATGATCTCGCAAGTAATTGCATTGTTTGATCTTTCGATAGCCATGCCGATAAATTGACGTGTTCTCTATAAAAGACCTGTTTTTAAAATCTTTGCATGTATATACAATATATGACATCCTGGAAAAAGTAATAATAAACTTGTGAACAAAAGTCACTATGAATACATGCTACGAATTAATTAAAACATGCTATTATACCTAATTTTCAAGTCAACATTTAAAACAACATAACATGCCATAATTAAACATATATTCCTCTAATGCGTTTAATAATTTCTTTAATTCTAGGTTGTCATCCAGAATAGACTGAATCTCGATAGGTGCCTCTATATCGTCTACCGATGTAGTCAAGCGCTGAGGAGAATATAAAACAACAGACCATGGATCATTGTTGGGGCTCTTTGCATAAAACACTTGCTTTAAGTTTTGGAATGCACAAACGAATGACTCATTATTAACATTGTCTTTACTCTTCAACCTGGCCAAATCAACCTTCACCATGTGGGTGTCAGGGTCGACCATACATGCATTCTTGTCCTCCACTCTCACCCAGTCACAGTAAAATACAGGTATGCTGAAAGATATATAATCTAATAGGATAATTTGGTTTAGAATCCCATAATACGTCATCTCAACGTCTATCAAGTTTTTATCTTTCGCGCTTTCCCTGAAATGAGTTAATGCTTTATATGAAATGCCGCTGTTTTGTTTCCCAATGAGTTTTAACTCATGTGTGCTTGAAGAGAACACAAAACCATTGACACGATATTGTCCAAACTCCTTGGCTACAAAACTAGTCCCATTTGCTAGGCATGCAAGCCTCGTCGATACTTCACCAACTTTCAATAACTGAAACAAAGAAAGTATTTACATTGTGAATATGTTGCAAAGACAGTAAATAAAAGTGAGGTATTACTGTAGTCACCTCGGAAGCTACCCAATGCCTAAAGTCATTGTCTGCGCTCGCACCTCCCTTCATCCTCTTGGCATGCCCGCACTCATTATATTGCCTAGGTTAAAACACTAAAAATATTAATTTCTAATGAATATAACATCGAAAATATTACATTATTTTACAAAACACTTTAAATAAACTCACGTTTTCTATTTATCTATGTCTTCATGTGTCTCGAATACATATCGAGCCACCTGGTTATATTGTGTACTTGTTATCTTCACTACCTTACCTTTCCCTAAGGCCTCCTCATCAGCAAACCCTTCTAATTCATCAATAAAGAATTCACGACCTCCAACGTTTGGGTTAGGCATATATTCCTTAGCATACAAGGAAGCCTCTTCCATAATGTACTCCTCAGCAATGGACCCCTCAACGTACCGTGTATTCTTAATGTAATCTTTAAAAGTTTTCATTAATCGTTCGAATGAATACATCCATCGGTACCTTACTGGTCCACATAAAAGTGCTTCATCGCACAAATGAACTAAAAGGTGGATGCTTATGTCAAATAATGAGGGAGTAAAGTGCTTCTCCAAAACACATATAGCCTCGGTCAAAGTTTCTTTCACCACCATTATGTGCGTCCTGTTGACAATTTTCTCACACAATAGGGAGAAACATAAGATAATTTATAGAATGGCCCTTCGAAGATCCTTATGTTCCGGAAAATAGTGTTCGAACAACAGAGGGATAAGTTGCATTATCACATGCCAATCGTGGGACTTGCACTTTTGCAAATCTTTTGTTGCGTCGCAAACAATCCTGCATAAGTTGGATGAGAAATGAGAAGGGACCTTCAAGCCCTTTAATGTTTCTAAGAACATATTTCTTTCTTCAATGCTCAAATTATAAGATGCAACTGGCATATGCTTTTTTCCAGTGTTTTTATCTTCTTTCAACCATAATGATCTTTTAATCTTCAAATCATGAAGATATTCACGGGCTTTTTCTCCATCCTTGGAATGGGAACCACCAATGCATGTGCTTACGAGATGCTCAATAATATTTTTCTCAGCGTGCATTATGTCTATCACATGTCGCACAGGATGTTCCTTCCAGTATGGCAAATCAAACATTATTGGTCTCCTCGATCACGCCGTTTTCACATCAACATCCTTTCTTTTACGCTTTTGGGCCAAAATTATGGGGTGTTTCCCCCTCAACTTTTCATCAACCTTTAATGATCTTTCTTCAATTTCCAAACCAGAAAGTCTTGGCGGAGGTGGTCGTGTCTCGGTGCCTTTTGGGAGAAAATTTCTTCGTATTGACTTGAATTTGTGACTTTGGGGCAGAAATCTTTGATGACTATGATAAAAAAGTTTACCACATATAGGACATCCAGCTGGCTTTAGTCTCCTCTCCACATATAGGACAACCTAGGTAACCATGTACATTGCTCCCAGATAAGGTCCCATAAGCAAGAAAATCATGAATTGCCCATATCAACATATCTCTCAAAATGAATTCCTCCTTTTTGTACGAGTCGAACGCTCTCACACCTTCAACCCATAACTCATTCAATTGATCTATTAGTGGCGCTAAGAAAACATCAATATCATTACCCGGTGCTTTTGGACCTGGTATCAATAACGACAAAATTGAAAACTCCTTTCTCATGCACAACGACGGGGGCAAATTTAAAGGCACCGTAAACACAGGCCATATACTCTTATCTGTGCTCAATTTGCCAAACGAGTTAAACCTATCGGTTGATATTCTGAGGCGAACGTTGCGTATTTCTGTAGCAAAGTCCGGGTATAGCTGATTTGTAGATTTCCACACAGATGAATCAATCGGATGTCGCATGAGATTCTCACCCACCTCCGCTCGACCATGCCAAGTCATTGCCTCTGTTATCCAAGGTATAGTGTAAAGTCTCTTCAATCGAGGACCTAAAGGGAAATACTTTAACACCTTCTTAGGTATTTGCATATCTACTTTCAATAAACGTTTATTATGTACTATCATCTTTTGTTCATAGCTAGGTTCTTTACATACAGGACAAGCCCGTTTGTCCTTGTGCTCCTTATAATATAAAATGCAGTCATACTTGCAGCAATGAATTGATTTGTATTTCATTCCCAAACCTTTCAAATTATCCTTCATGATTGGATAATTAACTGGCAGTGTATTTTCTTTGGGGAGAAAATATTTTGCCCAGAGGAGTCTTGCTGTCACACTTTTTCCCGACAAGCCAAATTTGCTCTTTAAGTTGTGCAACCCAACCATGGCATATAACTTTGTGTGGTCGGGGTTGGAGTTATGGTATAATGGTGTTGCGGCTACTGCTTTTAACCATATATAATCCTTAACTTGGTCCATATCGTTGCCAACATGATACTAACATCCTAAATCATTCCCTCTACTATCTTGCTTTTCTTGTGCTGCGTGCATTTCATACGTATCATTTATGAGATCGTTTAACCTAGCATGTACTAACGGGTCACCATTTGTGTGAACGGTTTCATGGACAAGTATTTCTTCTAGAATATACTTAAATTCCCTCTCCCCATGGAAATGCCAAAACGTGTAGTCATCTTGCATACCCCAATGAAAGAAATGTACTTTTACATCTACCCCTTTCAAGCGTTTACCATTTTTACAACGATTGCACGGGCATGGGATAATATTAGTTTTGAGATTCTTCGTTGCATAATTCACAAAGTCTTTAACCCCATTAACGTATACTTGCCCCACTCTATAACTTTCACCCATCCACTCTTTATATTGGGGAAACCCCATTAATTCTATAATATAAACAAATAGAAACTCACTAAATTATAAAACTAAATGAAGTTTGAGCTGATATTTAGAACATAATCTCTGGCTTATCATTGCATTAATACTATCATTGCATTAAAACTCACAGGAAAACCCTACCAAGCACAAAACATAAAAACTTCAACGAGGACAAAACAATGGTTATTTAATCAATTTTTAGATAAAATAAATATGAATAGTATAAAATGATTATTGTAAAAAATCTAACATATTCCCAAACAAGATAATATTCAAAAAATGAAAGAGGTTAAACGATGTGTAGATATACTCAGAATAAAACAATCACATTTGATTATATTTTGTCTAGAGAACGTTGATCACAAAGCTCGGGCAAAACTCGTAATATTAAAAACCCATTTGATTATATTTTGTCAAAAAAATATAATGTCTAGAGTTTTTGAATAATATTTTGTCAAAAAATAACCTCAATACAATTTCTAGGACTTATTAACATAAAATACAATTTGTTATATACACTCATAAACACACATATAAACAGAAATCTATACATACACATACATACATACACACACATGTAAACATAAATCCATGCATACACATACATACACACACATATAAACAAAAATCTCTACATACACACAAATATACGCACATACCCACACATTATAAGAATCGAAATGCGCACACACACAATGAGACTTGAAATTAGGGCTTTAGACAGAAATTAGGGCTTTAGACAGTAAAAATACCCAAAAATATACCTTCACAGTTAAAAATTAGGGTTTGATTCACCGATCGAAATGCGCACACACCCAAAGTCTTTAATTTTGGCTTCACGTACAAATCTAAATGCGCACTTGTATTTGGTTGATTTCATAAAATTACAGATAGAGGTTTTGATAAATGAAAGAGAGAGAAGAGAGCGGGAGCTCTTCACGTACAGATAGAGGGAAATTAAAGTAGGTGAAAATTTTTATGACCGCTAATAGCAGTCACAAATTTGTGACAGCTAATAGCAGTCACAAATTCAGTTTAAGTTCAAAATTTATGACTGCTGGGAGCGGTTACAAATTTGTGACTGCCAATAGCAGTTAAAAATTAAGTCTTTGACCAAAATTTGTGACCGCTAATAGCAGTTACAAATTTTTGACCGCTAATAGCGATCATAAATTAAGTCTAAGACTAAAATTTGTGACTCCTCATAGCAGTTATAATTTCGCGACTGCTCATAAGAGTCATAACTTATGTCTACTAATGAACTTGTGAGTGCTTGTGACAGTTATAAATTTGTGGCTGTTTATAGGAGTCACAAATTAATTATATGGTAACATTTGTGACTCCCATTAGCGGTAACAAACTAATTCACTCAAATTTTTTTTAACCAATTAATTTTATCACCCCTAATGGCAGTCACAAATAATTTTGTGAGTGCTCCCGCGAGTGACTAGTTTGTCACCCCTATTGGCAGTCATAAAAAGGCAGTCACAAAATGAACATTTTGGTGTAGTGGAGAAGATTCAGCATCTCTTGGTCCAATGTTTCTTTCGACAGAGTACATCACCTTGGGGAACTTGGGTGTTGTTTGTGAAAAATAGGGATGGTTTGATTCGCTTCGCTTGTGCATGTATTATCGAGAGCTAAACAAGATGACGATATGGAACAAGTATATGTTCCCTAGGATCAATGACTTACTTGAGAAGTTTAAAGGGGCCACTTACTTCTCAAATATCAATTCGAGGTCCGAATATAACCAATTGCGCATCCGAGAGCAGGACGCACCTAAGACCCCTTTCTTGTCGCGGTACGAGTCATATCAGTTTAGGGTATGTCATTTGGGCTCACCAATGCACCATTCATGGAGATCGTGAATAGAGTATTTTGAGAGTTTCTAGATTAATTTTTTATAATATTCATAGATGATATTCTCATTTACTCACATATGGAGGAAGAGCATGCTGAATATTTACGTATGGTTCTACACACATTACGAGACCATCAGTTATATGCCAAATTCAATAAGTGTGAATTTTGGCTTCGGGAGGTACAGTTTCATAGCCAGATTATATTCAACAGGGGCATAGCTGTAGATCCGAGTAAGGTATTAGTAGGGAGGGAGTGGGGGCAACCTATGACACCGATCAAGATTCGTAGCTTATTGGGGTTGGCCGAATATTACCGTCACTTCATCAAGGGGTTCTGAAAGATTGTTGGACCTTTTACAAACTTGACTCGTAAAGGATTACTATTTATGTGGAGCGACTAGTGTCAGTTAAATTTTGACAAGCTAAAGGACTAATTGACATCAGCACCAATACTTTCTTTGCCTAGGGGAGGATTAGAGTATTGGGTCTATACTGACGCATCCTTGCAGGGACTTGGGGGTGTGTTGCAGAAAAAGGAGAAGGTGAAAGGTTATTATTCTCATAAGCTAAATCCCCAAGATAAAAATTACCCAACCCACGACCTTGAGTTGGCAGCGGTCATTTTTGCATTCAGAATATGGAGACATTACCTATTGAGGGAGCAGTTTACATTATTCACGAATCATAAGGCACTTTAGTATCTCTTCTCATATAAAGAGTTGAATATGAGGTAGAGGCGGTGGGTAGATTTCATGAAAGACTACCAGTTTAATATTCAATATCATCTTGGTAAGGCTAACATGGTTGCAGAAGCGTTGAGTCGATGACCTACTCGACAATTAGTTGAGTTATGGAAAGAGAAGTGGAGTGAGCTTCAACATGAATATGAGGTTTCCCGAGCATATATGGTAGTTATAATTGTCACTCCCGAGATCATTATACAGGTAGTGAAGGCACAAGTAGAGGATCAGTTTTATCAGGACAGGGTATGACGGTTATTAGCTGAGGGTGCAGAGTCTTCCTCAGTCAACTCAGAGGGAGGCCTGTGCTTTAATAGGAGGTTGGTAGCGCTCAATAATGAGGATTTGAGGTGGGAAGTTATGACTGAGTCTCACGATTCTAGGTTTACGGTACATCCCGATGGGGATAAGATGTATAAAGATTTGAGGAGACAGTACCGGTGGGCCGGTATAAAGAGAGACATAACAGAGTTTGTCTCAATGTATGTTACTTATCAGCTTGTGAAAGTTGAGCATCAGAGGACTTCGAGGATGTTACAGCCACTTGAGATTCCTATGTGGAAGTGGGAGAGCATCTCTATGGACTTTATTACTGGGCTACCTACGTCGCAACGGGTTCACGATTCCATATAGGTGATAGGGGATCGACTAACCAAGGTGGTTGATTTCTTGCATGTTCGAACAAACTACGAGATAATGAAGTGAGCACAACTATGCATTTAAGATATTATTAAGTTGGACAGGGTGTTGATTAATATTGTGTCTGATAGATATAAAAATTTTGTGTCACACTTCTGGTAGAGCTTTCAGGAGACCATGGGCACAAATTTATAATTGAGTACAGCGTACCACCCGCAGACAGAAGAGCAGACTGAGAGGGTTAATCTGAGGCTTGAGTATATGCTGAGGATGTGCATCCTAGAATTTAGGGGAGGGTGGTAAAGACACCTACAATTGGTAGAGTTTGCGTATAACAACTCTTACCAATTTACTATCGGTATGGCACCGTTCGAGGAGTTATATGGGAGGATATGTCGTTCACCTCCATAGTGGTTAGAGGTGGGGGACAATAAGTTGTTAGGTCTCAAGATGATTCAGGAGACTACTGCCAAGATTGAGTTGATTCTAGTATGCATTCGAATAGCTCGGGATAGGGAGAAGAGTTATGACAACGCCGACATGAGACATATGGAGTTAAAGGTTGGCAACCAACTGTTGTTTCGAGTATCTCCTATGAAGAGGATTATGAGATTTGGCAAGAAAGGGAAGTTAGCATCGAGATATGTGGGATTGTTTCTCATTATAGAGAGTATGGGATCGGTAGCATACAGATTGGGACTTCCAGAGCATATTTAGCGAATACATGACGTATTCCATGTGTCATAACTGAAAAAGTACAAGAGGAGTGAGAGAGCCTTCTGGCACATTCCGCTTGAGGAGATTAAGTTACAACTAGAGGTTTCGTATGAGGAGTGGACCGTGGCTATTCTAGATCGCAGTGAGCGTAAGTGGCGTCCAAAGTGGTGCCATAAGTGCGAGTTCAATGGGGACACCACATTAAGGATGAGTCGACATAGGATCAGGATGATGGCATGCGAGAATAGTATCTAGAGTTATTCACCACTGGTATGTCCTAATTTTGGGTACGAAATTACTTTATAAGGGTGAAAGTATGTAATACTCTGTATTTCTATGTATTCATAATTAAATTGATTTGGGAGTTACTTGAGAACATATTATTATTTAAATTACACGAGTGAGTAATTTAGTATGATTAAATGATAAATGTGATTATTAAATATTAATCGAGAAATAGATATTGCTTAATATAATCATATAATGATTACTAAGTGTAAGTAGTAAATAAGTAATAATTAGTGTGATATGTCATAGCGAGTAATAAATGCGTATATTATTTTATCTCAACGGGGAGTCGCGTATAGCCAAATTTGAGATTGAGAAAAGAAATATATTTTTAGTGACTCATATGACAATTTAGAGGTCACAGATGATCCCAAATGGGTTGAAATAATCTAAAAAGGGCACCCGAGGCTATTGTTTGAGTTTCGGGTCGATTTTAGACCAAACCATCACCTATAGAGGGCGTTTTGGTCATTTAGAAAATAAAGGTTAAGGGACCAACGAAATTCTAAGTGTTATATCTGAAGTTTAAGACTCGATGCTAAGGTTAGAAATCGTTAAATCCAAAGGAAGCCATTTAGAAGAAGTGAGAATCCAATTTTCAAGGCTTAGGAGTTGTTCTTATAGAATTGGACCTTGACCTTGAATCCTAAGCATCTAAGGAGCGAGGATTTGAATAGAGAACCATCTATCCTTCAACAACACCACGAATTCAGACCCTATAAACCTAGACCCAATCGTTTGTTTTTTATTATTTTGAAGTTATAATACCCATGTTAAAAGGGTTTCATGAATTGAAGTTATAATGAATATTCTTGGAAGAAAATGATATTTTTATGCATGCTATGGCTAGGGATTTCATGTAATATGGTTCATGTATGTAGAGGATTGACAATCTGTAGATGAGTAGTTATCAATACGAATTAAACCTGGATTTTATGTGAAAAGTGGAGGACGAACATGGAAATTTAGGGTTTTGAGAATTTTTGATTTAATTCGTTCTCGATAAATTATTGTAATAATTTGGTGTAAATATCACGTTGGAATTGATCCTAATGCATGTAGAAATGATTAGGAATGATTAGTTGAAAGTTTGGTGAAGTTGCATGAGGTTTAGGGGTATAATACTGGTCAAAACGCATGAAGAAGACGAAGTAGCAAAATCAGAATCATTTCGAATCGATTCGAATAGTATCAAATCTATTCGGGTAAGATAATCGATTCGACCTAGGACGAATAAATTCGATTACCCAAAAAATTTAAAATTTCTCCTTTTTTTTCCTTAAATCCCTAAATCATTGTGGTGAGATTTTTGAGGTCTTTGATAAAGTAATATTGAGAGATTAAAATATTACAATAGGCTCGTGATGGGGGAATAGTTTGGTCTTATTTAGAGGATTAAGAACAGAATGAAATTAGGTTGCTTTTTGTGTCGTGAATTATTTGAGAAAGATAATAAATTACAGGGACTTGGGAATTAAATTGATGAAGTAGACCAGTGAGGTGAGTTAGGCTTAACTAGTGAAATTTATAAAGGATTAACTTGGATTCTTAGAGTTGTGTGAGTACTCATGAATACGATAGGTGGGATAATTCGTAAAGAAATTTAGTATAGCTAGTATACGAGAGAAATATACTACAAATAAGAGTGAATACCTAGGTTGTGTGAATACCTATCATATGAATACTTAGGCCGTGAGAATACCTAAAGTATATTAGATATATTGGGGCCGAGGAAATATTCGAACCAATACATGAAACTTTGATTTGGGGTCGAGGGCTATCCGGACCAATATTGAACATAAATAATATTGGGGTCAATGGCACATTCGGACATATATATATATATATATATATACAAATATATTATTTGTATATATTGCGCGCGAAATATATATATATATATATAGTACGATTAATCTACTTAGGTGTGACAGTAGACAGTTAAATGGTGTATATATTTGTTTGTATATATTGTGCGAGAACCTTAATTATATGATTTAGCTAATAACATATGTGAGTGTTAATTACCATTGTGTATGTCAAAATGAAATCAAGTAGAGAGACTTAATGTAGTGATTTAAAAGGTAACGTGTGAGGATGTCACTTATGTTGATAATTAGCATGTTAGAGATGACAATAAATTAAGGTACTATATGGGCGCTATGATAACTTAGATATGTAGATAAGTTTGGTTGAATACTTTAGTCTAGTTAGCTTGGGTATCATAGCTAGGTGGGATAATTATAGAACGTTAGGCCTGCACTGTAGATGAGAGGTGAGGAAAACTCAAGAGAGAGTATACATGACCATGTTTAATCAATAATCGAATTTTAATGTAATAAACGCTTGATAAATATTTTCAAAAAGTTTTTTGTACTAACACTTAATATAAAATATTTTCAAAACCTTTTAGGTGTCCATCCACAGGGACGCCAGGCTTGACTTCCTCCCAGGAAATCGAAGCTATAGTATTGTGGATGCTGACATGATTTGATTAGATGATTCTTCTATTCAGATCTAGTGTAGGATCTTATTTCATATTCCATGTATGGACATGTTGTCCGTTAACAGTTTTCGGTATTTTAGTTCTTTTATTAATATTGAGTATTTAGTTTTGGATTTTTAGATGATGGTTTATTCAGAAAGACTTCATTCATTTATTTATGGTGAGGGTTGGACTCTAGTATATTGTATATGTCTAATTTATTTTTCCACATTGTCCATTTATCTGTTTAAAAGAAAGATAAAATTTGACACCGGTCTAATTTTCACTTAGGTGGTTTGTAATTAAAAAGTTTTCGACAGTGATGCTAAGAATGAACCATATGAGAAACCTGTTTTAATTTAATGAAGGCCTGAGCAACCGATGTTTAATTAGATGGGGTGTCACAATGACAACCCATATTCCCGTGTGACCATCGTAGCATAAACTAATAGTTCTTTTGTTCTTTTTATTGCAAAATAGATCTAACAACAATGTACTTTTTTTTATATGCGTTAACTATGTAATGGAAAATCTAGTGTGATATAAGTTGACAAGTTATTTGCAGTATCTTTACTTGTATTTTATCCATTAAAATATTGTTTATATAGGATGGTTACTATTCGAGCAACTACCATTGGAACTCAGAAAGATCATTCATTTCCACAAATGCTTAATCCAACTACCACCAATGAAGGAATCTTATGTTGTCTTCAAGAGCTAACTATAATAACCCAGCTACAACAAAATATACCTCCCACCACCTATGAATAATGAATTTCTAGAAGATACTCAGAGAATGAATGCTCTTAGGGAATTTCTGAGACAAATGCCTCCAACTTTTCTTAGAAAGCCAGGTGCAGTTGAAGCGGAGAATAAGATTCGACAAACATTTAAGGTACTTGATGGAGTTGGAATTATCCTGGAACTGAAGGCAAAGTTATATTCATATCTATTCGAAGGAAAAGAAGATTTCTGGTGGCACTCAATCTTAGGTTCCTGAAATATGAATGAACTAACCTAGGTACAATTTGAAGAAATATTCTCCAATAAGTACTTTTCAGAGACTGTAAGAGATCAAATGATCATAGACTTTTTAAACCTACCGCAACAAAAAATGACGGTGGCCCAGTATAAGACCAAGTTTACTGAATTATCTCAATATGCTAAGGAATATGTTGATACCGAACCCGAAAAGTGCAAGCATTTTTAGTGAGGTTTATGCATAACCATAAAATTCTTCAACATCCCTTTGTATGTACGAGAGTTTAACCGAATAGTTGAAATAACCTCTCTTATAGAGAAAAATCCTACAGTTACTAATCGAACTCGAATTTCTAACCCTTCCCAAAATCCATATGTTATTAGGAACCAACCATAGCAACGAGATCAACCTTACAACAAACCCAAGGATTGACAAACATTCAATCAAATTCAACACAACAATAGCAGACCTTTTGTATATTGTCATGAGTGCAACCAAGTTGGACACCTGAGGCCCCAATGAAAAATTCTAGAGCAAGATATCTCGAAGACAATGTTTCTTATGAGCTATGAGTCATATGAGTTTTTAGTTATGCCTTTCGGGTTAACCAACACGGCGATGGTGTTTAAGGATTTGATGATTTGGGTATTCAAGGATTTTTTGGATCAGATTGTCATAGTATTTAATGACATCCTAATGTATTCTCTGACTGTAAAGGAGCACACACAACATCTACGGGTAGTCTTATAGACACTACTAGAGGTGAAGTTATTACGCCACATCCAGTCTAAGAGGTGATGGTTAGAGATTGTGAAGGATTACCAATTTGATATTCAATATCACCCTAGGAAGAAGAATGTAGTGACAGATGCTTTGAGCCGCAAACTGATATTAGAGTTGGTAGTAGTGTGTAAAGAGACGTGGAAAAAACTTTATGGGGATGAAGACTTGACTTGTGCATTTATGGATACTCTGACCATCACACCCGAGATTATTATTCGGGTATAGGTAAGAAATCAGGTTTGCCAAGAGCTAGTTAGGCAGTTGTTAACAAAGAGGGGAAAGAACTATTCTATTAGATCAGATAGTGGATTGAGATTTCAGGGAAGGCTATTTATCCCATATGAAAAGGAGTTGAGTAGAGTTTTAATGTCTGAGGCTCATGAATTGCACTTTATGGTATATTCTGGAGGCGATGTGTCCAAGTGTGCTACGTATTGTGACAACCCGCCTAATTAAAACCTGGGTGATCAGTCCTAAATTAAATTAGAACCTGTTTCTCAGTTGGTTCATTCTTAGCATCACTGTCGAAACTTTTTAATTACTAACCACCTACGTGAAATTAGACTCGTGACAAGTTTTATCTTTCATTAACACAACGAAATATTCGTGCGGAAATAAATCATTAACAAATCACAAGCTAACTGAATCCAACCATCACATATAAATAAGAAAATGGCCAAATAAACCATCGGCTAAAATCCAACACAAATGTAAATACAGATAATAACGGATCTCAAGTATCTGAAATAAATACTAAATAAAACCGTGAGTAACATGCTCGGATATCTGATAGAAAATCCCTACGCTAGGAATAGAAGGAATAGAGGCGCCTATCCAAATCCTACAACATACACATATGCTGTTGCAGTGAATCCCTGGAATGAATCAAGCCTGGCGTCCTTCTGGCTGGACACAAAAAAAGGTTTTGAAAATATTTTATAGCAAGGGTTAGAACCCAAAGTATTTTGAAAACATTTAGAAAATGGTTAACTTGCAGTAATAAAATATGCATGAATGTGCTTCATATTTTAGTTAGTGTTGCACTCCCTTGAGGACAGACTCACCCCTCAATTAATGTGAACACCTAAAGTCTTCTTTAAATCCCACCTAGTCCTCTACCCCGAAACTAGATACTTGATATAACTCTTATCAACCGCCCTACTCAATCTCGAGTATTTTAATGTATGACTTCGAAGTTACTTACTGCCTTAATATAGTTAATCATCTTTCCTTGAAAGACATATAACTTTTACTAGTTATATAATTAATACACTTTTCCCCATGTATTTAAACTTCCCATATATAATTATTCACCCATTACGTACGTACATTTATCTTACAACAATTACACGTGTTGAATGTGAATATAACCCATATATAATTAATACAATTCACTACATGTATTAAATGACCCGTATAAAAATATTTATCCCATTATATACGGAGAACCATATTACAACATTCACACATATGTTGAATATAAGTATAACCCATCCTCCCGAGTAATAACTCACCGGACGTATTCTCTAAGGTGTTATCACACTAGGTGTACTCGCATAACCTAGTTACCCCAAGTCACAATTGCTCACTAACATGGGAAAAAACATAAACATAATGGAGGCGATCATAGTCCTTCCCTGAAAATGAGATAAGCCCCTCACCCATATAACGGACGCTATGACCTGGAGATATACTCACCCTATTCCTCAAGCTAGGGGATTCACCCACATCGCACAACCTCCTCCGATAGCACTAGAGTATATATATTAATAATATCTAATCACTAGTATTTATATGCACGCACCATATATATGTACTTTCGCACACCGTGTTTATATGCACACACCATATATATATACTTTCTCACACCGTATATAAATATAAAATATCTCGACTCCCAATCCCAATTACATTCCCTTATAATTCTTAGTAAATTATGTTTCATATTTATTTCTCACTAAATAATGTATGGGAATCGATTTTTAAATTAATTTCTCTTATATAACAAAACTGGTCGACCTGTCAAAAATCCTGAACCATCGATCGATCGATCCCAGCCATCGATCGATCGATCGAACAGGTCTTTTTCTTCGCTAACATTATTTCAGCCATTAACAAATTTCTCCCAACTCCAACCTCTTCTATGGTTTAATACAAATGTAGACAACATTTTTAACCCATGGGAACATGATTAGGATCTCCCCTAAAACCTCAAACATGACTTAATTCCCACAAATCTCTACTTATTCAAAAATTGGGAAATTTTCGGGCTTTCTTTGTTTAGTCCCAATTTCATCCATTTATCCCAAATTGGGTTCAACAATCAAAGTTAACCATCTACTCAGAATCATGTAACAAAATAAATTCCTACACCAATTGCCCTTTTGGTTTTCCAATTACAAAAACCCCATTTTGTACCCATTTATACCCAAAACGATTATTTTTATTATTTTCACATCAAAAAATATGAATTGAAAACAAAAATAAATGCTATAGCAAGTTAACCACTTGCCTTATGGGTTCGTAGGATCTGATCCGAGTGTTAGATTACCAAGATTGATAATAAATCGCCCAAATTCGTCCCTAGTCATGTCTCAAAAAGGGTCCCCAATGCACTCTAACTGCTCCCTATAGTTTTCTCTCAAAACTTAGGATTTATATTTGTATTTTCTGCCATTTCTCTTTTCTGCCAATGATGTACTAAAGCTAAATCCCGTTTTTAGCCTAATGGACCAATCCCAAGTGACCCAAATAGCCCTGTGTGGGTCCAGTTATGCCTAAAAATGCCCTGTGACCCGTTTACTACCCCCCGGGTACACTTTTTCGACTATTTCGGCCCATCCGGACTCAACCGTGCACTCAAAATCGACATCCGAATTAATTTATAAAAATCCTTATCTCACACCCAAATTAGTGTTTACCGACTCCCAACTGAGATAAATAAATGCGTCACTAATACACGTGATGACAGAAATAAATTATTACTATTCACTTAGAAATAAAATTTCCCTAAATATTAACCATTTACTCTCCGGTTAATATTTAAACAAATATTACTATAATTAATTGAATTAAATTATGACACACAAGTAATTTAAAATTCCTGAATTAATTAAATATTACATGCACAAAAATACGGGTTGTTACATACTCCCCCCTCCCCTTACAAAGGAATTTCGTCCCCAAAATTTGGTCATTACTACGGCGAATAACTCTGGATACTTCTCTCACAAATATTGGTCCCACATATACTCATTAATACTGCGATGACCCCACTACACTACACTCTAACTGGTGGTACTATCTTAGAGTGCAGCTTGCGCTCACATAGCTACCAGTCTCCCCTCATATGAGGTGTCTTGTTGCAAGTCATTATCCTCGAGTGGAACGTGCCCAAAAAGCTCAATTCCTCCTCATGTATCCCTCCAG
Source organism: Sambucus nigra (assembly GCA_949130495.1). Taxonomy (NCBI): domain Eukaryota; kingdom Viridiplantae; phylum Streptophyta; class Magnoliopsida; order Dipsacales; family Adoxaceae; genus Sambucus; species Sambucus nigra. Next base: position 517,067,316 of record OX422219.1, read on the forward strand.
CTATGCTACGTGGAACACATCTCGTATCCACTGAATATGTTCTGGCAAACTCAGTCGATAAGCTACCAGTCCCACCCTCTCAAAGATAGGGAAATAACCCACATACCTCGACGCTAGCTCCTTTTTCTTACCGAACTTCATCACTCCTTTCATAGGAGTCACCCAATCCAATACCTGGTCACAAATTTTTAACTCGATGGCCCATGACAACATAGTGCCCCAGAAGATGAGCCTATACTCCACCGGCTCCACTACCTCTCAGTTACAAATTCCCCTCCTATATGGATATCAATTTCCTTGTTGCCAAAACACGTGACTATCATCTAGGTTATTACCCGCATCATCCCTGATTAATCATGACAGACTTGAAACTTTAACTCATGGTGACGTACCCCTCCTTACGTCCCTAAACTATATAAAAGGATACAACTTACTTAATTCCCGTTGATGGACCATAACCCATCTCGTGTCCTAGAATCTTGTTATTTACCAACCTCTTATCTTCCAATGGTGGATAATGAAACTTCTCCCATAAAGTCTCCTATGGTGTCAAGCAGACCAAATCATTACGAGGCATCACACGTAACTCTACATGTGGTAAATACCACTCCCGAATTATTCAAAAATCTAAAATGCACAATCCTCACTTCCCGTCTACCCATCGACTTATGGGCGACACATTCAACCTAATATGTAACTCAGTCCCGATCAACCTTAGCATTAATCCCTTCACTGGAACCATAGAATTTAAAAACATTTCTTTGTTGATACCTTCCAATTAACCCTTTTTTCCATCCTTAAATGGTCTACCCGACGACAAATTCACCATGTCCTATTCAACACCGATTTCCACGCTCAAGAACTCTATTCCTTGTGTGGTTTTCATTAGGCGGGAATCTATACCTTTTCTAAGCGTAAAACCATTCTAGGTATATGACTAAGTGATACACTTTTCTATCTTTCCAAAAATGTGGGTTTCTCCCTTGCCTAAGGATATCTTATTACATAGGTCTCCCCCACCTTCCAACTCCCTACAGTGGTGGTAGTTCTCTTAGATATACATATAGTCAGACCATTTCCTTTCTCAAATGGATTTCAGTTCACTACACTTTTCCACTTATTCTCTGACTGTCTCGCAGGCGTACATTCAATATGATTATTTACACATCCTTTTTATTTAAGACGACTCTGAAATCACACTAACCAGGGTGCCCATACACCCTATGTCCCGTACTTAACCGCACAAAACTTACCTTAATTAACTAGGGTGCCCATACACCCTGTCCCCGTGATCAACCGTATGAAAGTTACCCGACTATGCTAGACATAACCCGTAGTATAACTTCCAACCCGTAGTCATATCACATACATAAATAGTAACCGAGGTACCCAACCTATGTACTAACGACCAAACATCTGCCCACTTACAACGTTGTGCTAAGTTTCATGCGTGGGACGTCTCGCAAAGAAAATCCAAACAAGGAACCCCCCGATACACTACTCTCTAACATTATCGGTCGTTGAGATCTGTTAGACCCTCAGTCCATAGCACGTACACCCAAATACTTGTCTTTTAACACAAAAGCATACACACATACTATTATTCTACAAAAGACAACATAAAATTTCACACCCTTACTATCACTAGTTCTTGTGCAAAATAAATCTCGAACTATCTCTCCCCGCTCAAAAAATAATTATAACTGCCCTGAATCGCTTCAGTACACATCCCTTCTTACCAAAAAATATAATAATACAAGACATTCTTATATGTCTATCATACCACACAATATAAGCTATATACACACACACACACACACACACACACACACACACACACATATATATATATATATATATATATATATATATATATATATATAGGCTAGTTTCTCTCTCAGGTGACACCTAGCAGGAGTCATTCATAACCTGGTGTCATGAACACCAAAACTTACTATCACTATCCGTAATCATGCACACCCATTTCTAACAAATCCATACCCAGGAAAAATCATGCTTCCATAACACTCCTAAAAATGAGTAAATCTCATAAGACATACCCTCTTAGTTTTCACACCTGCTCCCCTGTAGATAGGACCAAAGGGAGCCTTGTTACCCTATGGTAACCATATACTTAATAGTAACACTATTATACACCCACTAAACTCGTCCCCCACGCGAATATAGTGATAACAAGAATATTGTAATCACTCGTGTCACGAAATTCACCCCATCTATCCGAGGATAAAACTCATACTTCCACTCGCCTATCCACCAGAGACCCAAATGGTTCCTGGACATAATATTCCCATCCGAACAAACCAAAATTTTGCAATTGTTGTCCCTACTGGGCATTCCACTTCTATCCCCTGCCTCACCGTGGACATAATCAATTGTTGTGGTTCCACTTCCACACATAAGACACCTCTCTGTGTCAATCCCCTGCCTTTGTCCCAAATGGCCATGTTAGGGTTGTCTTTCTCGCGTACTTGGTAGTCTTAACCCTAAGTGCTACCCCCGTTGTCACTTAGGCTTCCCTATTCCTATGGGACTCGTTATTGGCCTCGATGACCCGGATCAAATCCACCGTCAATAGGTAGAAATTTACTTAATTTAAAATGTCAAGATGGGTCCCTTACTAGGTATACCCTTCCGTCGTGATTCACTAGAACCATTAAATCTCATTTCGTTCTTAGGTTAAACTCTCTAACCTTATTAGCTCCTGCATCTTAGAAGCGTTAATGTAAGCTGGCCAACAAAAGATATTGACGACATCAACACTAGTCATCCTAGTAAGATTTCCCATTCATTATTATGTATTCTCACATGATTCATTATCCATTTGCGGGTTCCTTTATCGTTCTCCGTATCCCCTTTGTCAGTTACGAAGTTGTCTTATACAATTTATCGTCTCTTTCACAATCAGTTACAATCTTACCCATTTCATAAACTCTAAAATTTCATTCGCAACCTTATTTGAATAGAGGATGGACGATCTTATGGTCACACCGTACCAAACATTTCTCGTTTGACTCCATACATACTTCTTCATACGTGGTGACTGACTCTCCTACCACTATAACACCACCCCACTGAGCCAAAAATTTCATCCAAAATTTAGTCATGGGTGCCATCACACACCATCCTACACAATTTTCTTTGGGTTATTTCCTCCCATCGACTTATTCCGCTACTTTGATACTCAATCCTTAAAGATAGCCCTTCCAAAAAGGTCATTCCACACTTTTTCCACCCTTTGCTGACTATGCTGGATGAGACTGAAATTGTACAACCGTTATCTACAACAGTGCTGTGGGAGACTATGGCTCCCGGATGATTATTCTATCCCCACTCGCCTGAGCAACGATCAAGTTGATTCCAATCATGATCACCATTTCCAGAACACCTTATGTCTTCTATTGAGCCTCTTCTCCTACAATTATCCTATGGCCCTCGTTGGTCGCCCCAAAGAATGTTCGGTATACAAAGCCCAACCAAACTTGGGTATGAATCACCTCACTATAGTTGATAGTAAGAGAAGATAACTCGCATACGTAGAGGAATACAACAATCCTATCATAAGGCTCTACATCAAAGAATGCTAACCTGAAATGTGGAAAGTCGCACAAATCCTAAGGACACTAGAACCTGATCCTCTGATACAATCTGTGACACCTCGCCTAATTAAACCACGGGTGATCAGTCCGAAATTAAATTATAACAAGTTTCCCAGTTGGTTAATTCTTAGCATCACCGTCGAAACTTTTTAATTACTAACCACCTACGTGAAATTACACTGGTGCCAAGTATTATCTTTAATTAATACAATCAAATATTCATGCGGAAATAAATCATTAAGAAATCACAAGCTAACCGAATCCAGCCATCACATATAAATAAGAAACTGGTTGAATAAACCATCGGCTAAAATCCAACACAAATGTAAATACAGATAATAATGGATCTCAAGTATCTGAAATAAATACTAAATAAAACCGTAAGCAACATTCTCGGATATCAGATAGAAAATCCTACACTAAGAATAAAAGGAATGGAGGCACCTATCCAAATCATGCAACATCCACATATGCTACAGCAGTGAATCCCTAGAATGAATCAAGCCTGGCGTCCCTGTGGATAGACACCTAAAAGGTTTTGAAAATATTTTATAGCAAGGGTTAGAATCCAAAACATTTTGAAAACATTTAGCAAATGGTTAACTTGTAGTAATAAAATATGAATGAATGCGCTTCATATTTTAGTTACTGTCGCACTCCCTTGAGGACAGACTCACCCCTCAACTAATGTGAACACCTAACATCTTCTTAATATCCCACCTAGTCCTCTACCCCGAAACTAGATACTTGATATAACTCTTGTCAACCTCCCTACCCAATCCCGAGAATTTTAATGTATGACTTATAAGTTACTTATCGCCTTAACTTAGTTAATCGTCTTTCCTTGAAAGACATATAGCAGTTACTAGTTATATAATTAATACAATTTTCTCCATGTATTTAAGCTTCCCGTATATAATTATTCACCCATTATATACGTACAGTTATCTTATAACAATTACACGTGTTGAATGTGAATATAACCCATTTATAATTAATACAATTCACTACATGTATTTAATGACCCATATATAACTATTTATCCCATTATATATGTAGAACCATATTACAAAATTCACACATATGTTGAATATAAGTATAACCCATCCTCCCGAGTAATAATTCATCGGATGTATTCTCTAAGGTGCTATCACACTAGGTGTGCTCGCATAACCTAGTTACCCCAAGTCAGAATCGCTCACTAACTTGGGCAAAAACATAAACATAATGGAGGCGGTCATATTCCTTCCCTGAAAGTGAGATAAGCCCCTCACGCATATAACGGACGCTATGACCTGGGGATATACTCACCCTACTCTCCAAGCTAGGGGATTCACCCACATTACGCAACCTCCTCCGATAGCACTAGAGTATATATATTAATAATATCTGATCAATGATATTTATATGTATACACCATATATATACAATTGCACACCGTATATATATATATATATAAATATAAAATATGCCAGCTTTATCATGTACTGAGTCCGTAACACTAGCCTATACTTAGTTTCTTGAGTTTATGGTCCAACTCTTATTATTAATTAATTTGCGCATTAATTAATTAAATTATTATTGGTGTCACCCAACCAATATATTCAGACTCGCTCTCATGGCCCGAGAATAAAATAATACTCGAGTCTAAATCCCCAACTCCGAGTTAATTAGCTTTCAATCTTAATTAATTTAATACCTTGGCATCGCTCAACCAATATACCCGGACTCGCCACTTGATCTGTATTTAATTATTTTGGAATATTTTTCCCCAAAAATAACCATAGTGCGTCCCACATAAATCCCTCCCAATCTCAATTACTTTCTCTTCTAATTGTAAGGAAATTATGTTCCATATTTATTTCACACTAAATAATGTATGGGAATTGAATTTTAAATTAATTTCTCTTATATAACAAAATTGGTCGGCCTGTCAAAAATCCTGGACCATTGATCGATCGATCCCAACCATCGATCGATCGATTGATCGAACATGTCTTCGTCTTCTCCAATGTTGTTTCATCCATTAACAAATTTCTCCCAAGTCCAACCTCTTATATGGTTCAACCCAAACATAGAAAACATTTTTGCCACATAGGAACATGATTAGGACCTCCCCTAAAACCTTAAACATGACTTAATTCCCACAAATATCTACTTATTAAAAAATTGGGAAATTTTTGGACTTTCTTTGTTCAGTCCCAATTTCATCCATTTATCCCAATTTTGTTCATCAATCAAAGTTAAACATCTACTCAGAATCATGTAACACGATAAATTCCTATACCAATTCCCCTTTTGGTTTTCCAATTAATAAAACCCCATTTTGTACCCGTTTATACCCAAAATGTTTTTTTTTACTTCCACATCACACAAATATGAACTGAAAACATAAATAAATGCAACAAAAAGTTATCCACTTTCCATATGGGTTCGTAGGATCTGATCCGAGTGTGAGATTAGCAAGGTTGATGATAAATCCCCAAATTCGTCCCTAGTCTTCTCTCCAAAAGGGTCCCCAATGCACTCTAACTTCTCCCTATAGTTTTATCTCAAAACTTAGTATTTAGATTTGTGTTTTCTACCATTTCCCTTTTATCCCAATTAGGTATTAAAGCTAAATCCCGTTTTAACCTAAAAGGCCAATCCCAAGTGACCTAAATAGCCTCGTGTGGGCCTAGTTACGCCTAAAAACACCCTGTGACCCGTTTACTACCCCCGGGTACACTTTTCCGACTATCTTGGCCCATCCGGACTCAATCGTGCCCCTAAAATTGACATCCAAATTAATTTATAAAAATCCTTATCTCTCACCCAAATTAGTCTATATCGACTCTCGGCTGAGATATTTAAATGTCATGTCTCTAATACACGTTATGACGTAAATAAAATATTAATGTTCAATTAGTAATTAAATTTTCCTAAATATTAACCATTCACTCTCTGGTTAATATTTAAATAAATATTATTATAATTAATTCAATTAAATTATGACAGACAAGTAATTTAAAATCCCCAAATTAATTAAATATTACATACACAGAAATACGGGGTGTTACACATATCAGTTGGTCAAGGTGGACCATTAGTGTCCTACAGGTGTGTTACACCCATTGGAGATTCCAATGGGGAAATGCGAGAGCATCTCTATGGATTTCATAACTGGGCTACCTACATCATAGAGGGGGTACGATTCCATATGGGTGATCATTGAAAGGATGACAAAGGTGGCTCACTTTTTACCTGTCCGAACAAATTTCAGTTCAGATAAGTACACTAGACATTTCCTCGCAATTTTTTTGAAATTACGTGGGGTACCACTCAAAATTACATTGGACATGGATAGGATGTTTATGTCCCACTTTTTGGAGGATATTTTTGTAGGCCTTAGGGGAAAAGTTGAGGTTGAGCACCTCATATCATCCTCAGACCGATGGGCAGAAGGATAGGATTAACATGATGCTGGAGGACATGCTATAAGTGGGCATAATAGACTTTAAGGGCGGCTGGGAGCAGTATTTGCCCTTGGTTGAGTTTGCGTATAACAACAGCTAACAGTTCGTGATTAGGATGGAACCGTTTGAGGCGCTTTATCCGAGACCTTATCGTTCACCCCCGTTTTAGTTGAAGGTGGGGGAGAATAAATTCCTCTGGCCAGAGTTCATTCAGGACACTTAAGATAAGGTGGAGATGATTCAGGCCATAATTTGAATTGCCTTGGATAAGCGAAAGAGCTATGTGGATGTGGGTCGGAGACATTTGGATTTTAAGGTCAGGGATAAGGTGTTGATTAAGGTGTCTTACATTAAAGGAATGATGAGGTTTCAGAAGAAGGATAATATGGTTCCCCGTTATGTGGGACATATCCCTATCCTCGAGAGGATTTGGACCAAAATGTATCGGTTTGAACTACCGGATCACTTGCAGTGGATGCACGACTTCCTCCACATATCTGCATTGAAGAGGTTCCTTAGAGATGAGATAGCTTACCAACATATAGATATTGACGACATAGAGCTCCATCTAGAAGCTACGTACGAGGAGAGACCCGTAGATATTCTTGATCGTAAGGAGCGTCGACTTCGACCCAAGGTTATTCCATGGACATCATAAGGAGGATGAGTTGACTCGGGGGAGAGAGGATGACATGTGAGAGAAATATATGAAACTCTTCTAGCCAAGTACGTTTCATATTCCGAGGACAAATTTCCATTATTAGGGTAGAAGATTGTAATACCGCAAACATTTAGAATAAAATAAAACTATTTTTTGAACAGAATAATTTTTTTTCAGGAATTAAAGTAAATCGAACAATTTAAATAATTAGGTATGAATAAATTAATTAATTATTATTTCCTATTATTTGAAATTGACTTTGCATGATGAATAATTTTTTTAGAAAATAATTGCATGTGCATTAAATAAGTAATGTAGGGTGTGTGTGGCACAATTGAAAATATACTTAATGAATAAAAATATTTGGGACACACTTTGGAAGGTTTTACGAACTCCTTGGGATGTTTTAGACCCTTAGAAATGGTCCTGGAATATATATATATATATATATATATATATATATATATTGGGAGATTATATGGAAAATTTAAAAAGGCATTTGGTCTAATTTGGGGGTCCAAAGTTTAGGCACAAGGTCCAACTAGGGATTTGAGCCTTAATTACATTAATTAAGACTTAGTAACTCCTTTCCATTTTACATCCAAGAATCCTAAGAAGAGAGAGAGAGAGAGAGAGAGAGAGAGAGAGAGAGAGAGAGAGATAAGAACACTAGCAAGAGGAGTTGGGGTGGAAGACTCAAGAGAGAATCCAAGACATCCAAGATTTAAGGCGAGAATTTTCTTGCTTATTTTAATTAGCGCAAATTTCTTCTTAATTCATTGTTTGTTGAAATCCCATGTAGAAATTCTGGATTTAGGAAAGTTGATGACTTGATGATACTAAATTACAATCTTGAAGAAATTGATTTTTGATGTTAAAGTAGAAAATCTAAAATTTAGGATGGTGGAAGTTTATGGGTTATATTGATATAACTCTTGTTTAGGACCCTTGATATAATGATTTTGATGATTCACATGTAGAGGAATTTAACCCTATTTAAAATTCGAGATTTGGGTTTAAATTGGGAATTTATATGTTGTAGATGTTAAATCATTGTTGGGCAAAAATTTAATATACATGAACACCTCCACGACCTTTTCTTCTATGATTTGGGACTAAACTCGGGATGGCAAAGACGAAATAAATCATTATAATATGATAAACTAAGTCATAGGTCTGGTATTAGAGACTATCACAGGATTTAAGCCTTTAGAATTCGATTTGTAAGGAAGAAGACTAATACCGCAGTGAAGAGAAATGGGGTTGTCAACTAGTCTGCAGGAGCAAACCGGTTTGCTCCTAGGTTGAACTGGTTCGGCTCCTGGGTGGTCAGGATGCAGGTTCTAGGATATATTTAGGAGTCCATGCGAGTTGGTGTGACCGTGTACGGATGATCGTACAATTTATAAAAAATGGAAATGTGATGTTACCAAAAAAAAAGGAAAGTTTAATTAACTAGATGGATTATTATATTTTATAATGAAAAGGAAGTTAATAATTTACGTGATGGTTAATTATTAACTAAAGATAATTACGGATGATCTTGGCGGGTCATATATTGGATAATTATTAGGATGATTACCCTTACAAATGGTAATATATAACTGCATTTTGTGTGGACGTACCTATGTTTGTGGACTGTCCTATCAATTGGATATGCACGTTCAGGACCAGAGCACACGTCGGCACAGGTGGGCTAGGCGTAGTGTAGGTTATATTTTAGGGACGACGTAGAAGCTTCACTTATGGAAGATAAGTGTTGATACTGGGATCTATGTGTCAATTCTAGGTATGGGCCGTGCAATGGTGTACTGCATCGGTACCACCCCAACTATATGTGTTTTGTGTTGTCCGTGTTGGATAGGATACTCCCCTGGACTTATCGATAGAGTATGAACGGGACATTATTAGTAGATGCCTTAGTGTCGTATATAAGAGGAAATATATATAATTATTGAAAACGAATGGAATAATTTCTTAAGTCACGAGATGTACACTATAAAATACAGGCCCATTACTGCATAGTATGTATGATGTTGATGTCATTATTTCATGGGTTATGTATCGGGGATAATTTCGAAAAGAATAACTTGAAGGTGAACAACTATATTTCGTTATTCTTATTCTATTAAATACATTCTTCTATTATCCTTACTATTCATCAATCATTTGTATCGAAATTTGTGTGGTTATATGTGTAACACTGCTTTTAGATGAGGGGTGAGACATGTACGTATGCGAGTGGTGATGGAAAATTTACACTATTAATTGACTATACTTCTGTACAATTAAAATTGGTCAGTTAGTTCTTACACCCTCTAGGGCGCTGACCAAAGATTATAAATGTTTACTCCCTCTTGGTGTGCCTATGCAGGGATAGCAAGACTGTGGTGACACCGTCCTTACCATCTCTTTCATTTAGGATACTTCAGTTCCTTGACTCTGTCTTAGGTTGTCTTTCCATTTGGTTTATTTCATTCTGGATTATTGCAAGGGCATAAGCTTGGAGTTTATTTCCTTTTGATTTGTGTTCAAATATTATTCCTACGATGGGGTTTTATTCATTTATCTATTTATACTATGGATGTTGGATTTATTTACGTGTAATTATTTTTAAAGGTTTCAGTTTAATTCAAATATGGGTATTAAATAATTATTCTATGGTTTATGCTAAGAATGATATAAATTGTCAAACAAGTACCATCTTCTTCGTATTGTGCCTGACCAACCTTTACATGAGAAAATGGGGGTATTAAAATTATGTTAAACGGAAATAAGATCATTGGAAGTTTCTTTCATTACAATCCCATGATAATCTAACAGAAAAAATATTTTGTATATCAAAAAGAAAAATTGATCCATGGGGTTTTGGATTGATCTCTAAGACTGGATTATATCGAACAATATCAATGTTGTAGGTAAAAATTATATTTCCACCTGAACCAATGGACTGCATACACCTGTCATCCAGTACGCCTGACCTAGCAGCTTAATCGGCATCAGAGACACTTAGTCGGCTATATTGCCGACTAACACCAAAAGGCCAACCAACCAGAATACCATGCGTTGCTCGGGATGAGAGTGCAAACTAACTTGGAATAGCCAATATCTTAGTCATTGTATACAGATGTAAATGAGTGGGAATATAAATATGTTCCATCTTTCATCTTTGGGCCCATATAAATTGATAGCCTCCCCCATTTTAAGAGGACAAGTTAATTCACGACAATTTAATTCACTTATTTATGAGCTATTGTAAACCCTTGAACAAAATAACAGTGGGCGTAGGATTTCTTCTATATCTGAACCACATTGAAAACATTTGTCTTTGTGTGAGTGATTTGAGTTGTTTATATTTTATTTATCTGTGATTATAAATTTGGAATAAATCTATTTTTAGACATCAACAAATTGGCATCGTCTGTGGGAACGACTGGACAATCATCGTTATCTACCTCATCTACTCCATAGTTCATCCCGTTCCATAAGGGATGACTACTAACCCAAAAAGTAGTCTCACTGTCGCATCTAACATCCTAGAGTCATCTGCCCCTCCTGATGATGCAAGTCTCCAAAATATCCCATTCAATTTGGTAAAAGGACAGGAAGCAATGCAAGAGTCAATCCAACAATTGGCCTATGCAGTGTAAGATAAGTCCTGCAACTCTAGGAGAGATATACTACCCCAATCTGCCAGAATTGGAAGGATTCACAATTTTAGTGCGTACTATGATGGTTCTTACCACCCAGGAGCAACCTCCTAATTCCGTTTGACATACTATAATGACGATATATCATTTTCTCACGAGAGGCCAAGTGCTTTGGAAAGGCTCAGTAAGTAGTCTGCCTTTGATCGACTTGGTCCCTGAGTAACTAGGGGCAATCGAAGGTTGCAGTAACATCATCGTGAAGGACCTCAGATATCAAGAGTCACTATTAGCGGTTTTGTGTGCGACAAGGATACTTATTAGAAGGAGAACTCAACCTATAGGCACAGTATAGCCCTAAAAGATTCTGCAGCCAAATTAGGAGAGCAATCCTGAAAGGGACCCACGCAATGTCTAAAGGATCGTCTGGGCAAAATAGATAGGGCCAAAAACTCATTCCAAAGGAGTTTTGTATTACCCTACCCCATTAAACTTTAAAACACCAATGATCACTCTTACGTACGATAAAAAATGGACTCGGTATTATACTTATGGCAATACCAAGTCGTTGTCGACATCTACTCTGTTCCCAATGAAATGAGATGCAGGGCTTTCTCTAGCTCTATCATAGTACCAACCCAGATACGGTATAATATCCTACATAGAGGTCATATTCTTATTTGAATCAACTCATCGAGCAATTTATTGCTAATTTCTTCTTTGGTGCTAAACCAGTCAAGGATTTCACTCATATGTTGATTGTGATTCAAAAGTTGGGTGAAAGTACCTCAGATTATATCACCCATTTTAATAATGAAATATTAGAATTTGTTGATTATGAGACCGCTATTTCATCATTCATGAGCGGGCTAATCGCCAAAGATAAGTATTACTCCCTAGTAAAGAAGCCATAAAAAATAATGGAGAAATTCTTGGCTAAATCTTCCAAGATAATAAAGGCCGAAAAATTTATGGCTGCCAAGGGGGCAAAGAATTCCAAAGATAAAGAACAGAAGATCGATTCTTTTAAGAAATATCGAGTAAATAAGAAGCCAAGATGGACTAAATGAAGAAGTATAATGAATACACCCTTCTCACTAAAGTTGTACATCGCATATCGGAAGAAATTTAGAATAATAAAGAGCTGCGCTGGTTATGAAAGGTCAAGGCACCTCCCAATCAAAGAGACACTTCAAAGTTTTGTGAATTTCATAGGGATCATGGGCATCCCACTGACAAATTCATTTCTTTAAAAAATGAAATAGAAACTTTGATTCGAAGAGGAAAGTTGTACAAGTTCATCGATCGAGATCATGGTCAGAATAATATGGAAAGATCAAAATCATCTCACCGAGAAATAGACGACAACAAAAGATCATGCAACCAATATGTTGAAGAAGATATCAACCTATCTAATAGACCAGAGGAACCAGAGATGGATATTGGCATAATCTCTTTCAGATGTCATTCTATTATAGGAGGTGAGACTGGAGGAGGAGATTCAATAGCAAAAAGTAAGGCCTGTATGAATGAATCCAAGGATTATCCAACCATCAGAATGATTGACAAGGTTGACTCCGATGATGGCCGACCAATAAAGGTCAACAAAGATCGACTAGTAATTGGTTTCTCCAAAAATTATTTGAATGCGGTACTTTATCTTCAATACAATCCTTTAGTTATCACATGTCGAGTTCGTAAAGGTAGGGTTACGAGGATACTGGTCGATAATGGAAGCTCGACTGATGTCATGTTTTATGAGTGCTTTAGTAAGCGTGGGATAAAAGATAGCATTCTGGAACCGTATCATAAACCACTTGTTAGAATTACTAAAGAAAGAGTATATCCTTTGGGTACTATCAAATTGGATGTTATAGTCGACACTTAGCAGACGAGCATGCAAAAGCGAATTAGTTTCTTTGTGTTAGATAAGAATGTCCCATCTGCCTACAACATCATTCTTAGTAAAATGTGAAAAAAGTAGTTTGAGGCTGTCTTATCCATATTTGATCAATGTATAAAGTTCCCGACTAACTATGGAGTTGTCATGATCAATGGGACCAAAAAAATGACCGAGAATGCTACTATACCTCATCCGACCAATAAGAGTTCAAGAATATTTACCACTACTTATTACCTTGACACATTAGACCAAAGAAAAAAAAAGATCTGGTTAAGGGACAAGTCATAGAGGAAAGAGAGTCCATTTTCATGGATTATGAAATGCTAGAGAGAACTACCCAAATTGGTTCAAGGTGAAACCCTACTCTCAAAATGGAATTAATTAAATTTCTTAAATAGAGAAAGAGTGTGTTCACCTGGAGCCATGAAGATATGCCAAGAATATTCCCCAATTCCCTCTCACATGAGCTCAATATAGTCAAAGACTCCAGGCTAATCAAATAGAAACAAAGAGTTTTTAGCCCCGAGAAAAATGTTTCAATTCATGAGGAGGTAGAGAAATTACAGAAATCAAAGTTCATTGAAGATGTCAAATACTCGACTTGGGCATTGATTTTATCGATCTCAATTAAAATTGCCTGAAAGATCATTTTCCTTTGCTAAGGATTGATCAACTTTTAGATGCAACTACTGGTCATGAGTTGCTTAACTTATTGGGTGCCTATTTTGGTTACAACTAGATAAAACTGAATCCTGAACATAGACAAAGAAAATCCTTCATTACTAACTAATGAACATACTTCTATAACGTCGCCCTCCAAGCTAAAAAATAATAGGCCCACGTATCAGTGGCTGGTAAACAAAGTTTTTGTAGATAAATCAACAGAAACATGAAAGTTTATGTTGATGATATGGTCACCAAAAGCGAGGTGGTTGCTAATCATATCACTGATTTGACCCAATCATTCGACCAACTTGAGAAGCATCTGATGAAACTCAACCCAACGAAGTGTATTTTTGGTGCATATGAAGGCATATTTCTTGGATACATTGTCAATCACAAGGGGATAGAAGTTAATCCTGATAAAATCAAAGAAATAATGCAAATCCAGTCCCCGACTAGTAAAAAGGAGGTACAAAAGCTCACATGAAAGGTAGCAGCCTTCAATTGCTTTGTTTCTAGGGCAAGTGACAAGTGCCTTCCATTATTCAAAGTGTTTAGAACGACTTTTGAGTGGCATGATGAATGAGAAAGAGATTTTGTTGAACTTAAGAAATATATGGGATCTCTACCATTTCTCTCCCGACCAACAACAGGAGAAAAGTTATATTTTTATTTGGCCATTTCAAAATTATTTGTCATCTCGGCACTCATTGGATTAGAAAAAGGAGTCAAATAGTCGGTTTATTATACAAGTAAAGCATTCCAAGGAGATGAAATTAGATACCCACACTTGGAAAAGCTGTCTTTAGCACTAATACAGGCATCCAATAGAATGAGGCCATACTTTCAAGCCTACACCATTGTATAGTACACTGACTTACCTTTAAGGCAAGCCCTGAACAAACCTAAGAAGTTGGAAAGATTAATGTCTTGGGCAGTGGAACTGGGAGAATATGATATTGTTTATGAACCACGGACTTCGATGAAGTGAAAAGTAGTTGTAGATTTTATTGCAAAATTTACTTATGCGGAGGTGTCTAATCAATTAAGTTTTCCTGCAGAGCACACTTCTCTGGAAGAGAACTCCGCTCAAAAGAAAATTGAGATGGTGGCTAACAATCTAGAATCCTCATTTGCTCAGGAAAAAGCTCAACGTCTGGAAGATTAGATATGAAAAATATTCAACCATGAAGAACTAGTAAGTAAAGAATTTAATAATGAAATTCCAATCTGGAAATTGTTTGCTGATGGTTCTTTTTGTACTACTGGAAGTGGAGCAGGGATCATCTTAAACACCCCCAATGAACTAGATGTCGAGTATTCCTTGAGATTTCAATTTCAGGCATCTAATACTAAAGTAGAATACGAAGCCTTGATTACAGGGCTAGAATTAGCATCATCCTTAGGATCCAAACAAGTGGTTGCACATAGTGAATCACAGATCATCGCTCATCAGTTACTTCAAATCTACGGGGTTAGAGGAGAAATAATGACAAGGTACTGGAAAATGACCATTGAATTAATCTCTTCATTCCTAGTAGTGAAAATAGTGAGAATCCTAAGACTGGATAATGCCTGAGCAGATGCATTGCTCAGCTAGCTTCAGCCATTTCCATGGATCTTAGAAGAACAATACCACTGGAAATCCTCACTAGAAGGACCATTGATACAGAGAAAGTCAGCATGATGTCCATTAATTTAGGTCCTTCATGGATGCACTAAATTGAAATTATATTGAGATGGGAATTTGGTCGGCCGACCAGAATGAAGCAAGGAAGTTAAGATACAAAGCAACCTGTTATGTAATGGAAAAAGTGTTTTGTATATAAGAGGATATACATTATCTTTGCAGTGATGTGTTCATCCAATAAAGGTGGAGGGGTTAATCAAATAAGTCCACCAAGGTTCATGTGGTGCCGAATCGGTTGGAAGGCCCTTGGTGCAACGAATAGCTATGCAAGGCTACTATTGGTCGATGATGAAAGCTGATTGTATTTAGTTCGTAAAAAAGTGCGATAAATTCCAGAGGTTTTCTGGAGTTCATAGAAATCCAAGTGCTTACCTAACCCGTATCACTTCACCTTGTCCACTTACAACTTGGGGAATAGATATGGTCCGAACCTTGTAGACCATATAAGGGAGGTTCAAATACTTGGTCGTCGCAACGGATTACTTTACAAAATGGGTTGAGGTTGAACCTTTAGTGGATATACCTTATAAAAAGTAGTCCCAATTCATATTAAAGCAACTCATATACCATTTTGGTATGCCATGTTGTAAGCACACAATTCTCCGATTGAGTCTTAATGTAGTTTTGGCTCAATCCTGGACAAAAACATTTATCTAAGATGATAGTGTTCAATGTATCTATTCAAGCCTATGATGTGTTTCGTTGAAGACGTAGAGGCCAAGAGTACAAAGCTTCATCAAATGTTGTGTTTCAAGTGCCTTATTTCTACGTCACCAATATAGTTCCAATGTCTCCTAAGGTCTGAATGCTTTTGAATATATATATATATATATAGGAGCTTGGAATAATTTTTCATTGGGTGAATTTTATTTTAAACTGTTCTTTATTTTTCAGAAAGTTTTTATTAAAACTTTAAAATAAAGTATATAAAGAATCTGGGCTAAAACTCAATTTTTCAGCCTTCTGGAAGTTCGTTCAAAGTTGTCGTTCGAACAAGTTTTTCGTTCGAACGAGAATGTCGTTCGAATGAGGTCTGCCAATGAGTTCCCCTATTGGCCACTGGAACATCATTCGAATTGTCATTCGAACGAGAATTCCAACGAGATTTATAACGAGTTCAACTTTTAATACACTGGAACTTCGTTAGAAGGCTCGTTCGAATGAGACTTCATTCGAATGAAAATCTCGTTCAAATGAGATTTGGCGGGAACAATTATTTTGGAAGTTTTTTGAGCAGTTTTTCCCACTTCTTTTTCCACTAACTTTTTACCTGATTAATTAAGTGCGAAAACCAACTTTTTTAACCTAACTTTTCATACTATTCCAACTCCTGTAGAGAGTTTTTGGGTGTTCTATCTTTCCAAAGAAAAGTTCATTGTTTAGAGTATTAATTTTTCAAGAAAATCTTTAAAACACTTATGTTTTACACCCAAAATTTTTTTATCCAAGTTCCTCTATATATATACTTTGCTTGGAGTTTGGCACCGATTTTATCTCTACTGTTTGAAGAGAAGTTTGGATTTTCTTCTAAATCCCACAAAGAAGAAGATTGTTTGTGTTGACTTACCCACTTGGAGAAAGGCTCCTTGTTCGGGTGGCGGTGACTAAAAAAGTCCGATCGGTGGATTTCGAGACCGTGGTGGAGCTCCGTAAATATTCTATAGTAAGGGGTGTGTACAAGAAGAAGCATCGGGTCTTGGAAGGAGTCAAGTCGAGTGTTGTAAGTCTTTCGTGTCTTGTACTTGTAAAACCATATTTAGTGAATTTGTGGCTAGGGTCGTCTGAGTTTTTTTTTTCTTCTGTTGTTTCTTTTTCCTCGTACATCGTGGCGTAGTGATTTAGTGTTTATTTTATCTTTCGTAAAATTCACCTAGAACGCATGCTTAGATAAAAAGATGAATTTTGGTTTAATCACTACTCATCTTTCATTTGGTGATACATAATTATTTGGGTAAATGCTAATTTGATTCAAGTCATCATTTAATTTCTTAAAATCGGTTTGGCCTAAATTGGTAATATTGAAAGTATGACTTTTGATGTAAAAAATTAGATTATCTCTAATTGTTTAATCACGGATAAAAAATATATAAGACAAGAGATTTTAGAGTTGCTCAGCCTTAAACGAATGGCCTACGTTCACTGTTTGCGTTATTATTGATTGTTTGGGAATTCTCGAAGTAGGGTTTATCTCAAGAAATTTCGCTCCCCTTACAATGAGGATGATACAATGTATTTACAGCCATGATGTTGTACATATGAATAGGTAATACATAGTTGTTCAATAAGCGTATACATCTGTATGATAATATTCAGCATTTAATGCGCATTTAATCCTCTTAATTGTCTGATAATAAATGCTTTGATCGAGGTGCAGCTCGGACCGCCTAAGTATCTCGGTATCCATGAGTTGCTCGGTGCAGTAAATTTCCTCGGCGAGCCCCTACTGCTCGGTGAGTTGATCGGGGAAATTGAGTTCCTCGAAGTCCAGGTATTGTTCAGAAATATTTATTAGTGCCATGTAGATTGACACATGTCTCCACTTCATTGTGCTATATCAGCAGACTAAAATTGGTATCAACAGAAGCCCCCAATGTTTCACAGTTCGTGAGGAGTGTGGAACATTCTTCTCGAAATATGGCGGGATTAAATTGTCATCCTGAATTTTAGGAACGTGTTCTTTGCATTTATTTTTCCTTTTCGAATTCATAGAATCAGATTTTTCGAATTTTTCTAACTGCTTCGATCTCCACGCCGTTTTTGTCCTTTTAGCCACCGGTAGCGTAAACGTCTCCCTTTGTAATCATTATTTTTACCTTTTACCAAGGTAAGGTATTTAAGCATTGCAGAAAATCATATCGTCGTTTACTTTTTCAAATCTATATCTTTGAGTTTTCCATTTTCTCTCTCTCTTGTGCGTTCATCCTTTTCATCGTTCGTTGTCAACAGATCCATTATTTCTCTGTAAGATCTTCTTTCTTCTCTTTTATTTCCTTTATTCGCCATGGTTTACCTTGTTGAGTCACTTGATAAGTTTCGTTCTGATTTCTCTATTCCTTCATGGGTTATTTTGGAGGAACTTTCTGAGCCTTCAGATTATTTTCGTTTGGCTGACGGACATTGGTTCCCCAGTCTCTTTGTTGCTTAATGTGGCTTTTATTTTCCCCCAAACCCTTTGTGTCTAGAATTCTGTCAATATTTTGACGTGGTTCCTGCAAAAATAGCCCAAATACGTGGAGAATAGTTAATGGAGTTCATAGATTAAATCAGATTCATGGAACTCGTATAGAAATTCCAGAAATTATGTTTTGCTATAGATGGGCTGTAAGCGACAATACTTTTTACTTAAAAACTAGGTTGTTAAATAGAGCTTTAATGGTCAATCTCCCACATGCCAATAGGGATTATTTTGAGCATGGTGTTGTTATAAAAAATTGGCAACATGCTCCACTAACTGGAAATGATGTGTATCAGGGTCCCAGATGCCCTCCCCATGGCAATGGGATAGGTTGTTTTTACTTTACTTTATTTTTGAATTTATGCTTTCTTTGTGTTTGATAAAATGTGTTACTGATATTTTAATTTTCATTTATTTGCAGTTGACAGCAAAAGAAGGTCTCCAAAAGAGACAGAAGTTAACTTAAAACATCTGAAACTTATTTGGGGTTTGCATCAAACTATTCTCGACGAGCATATCAGACCAGCTTCATATTTGATGTAGTACAAGAGTTACACCTCATCTTTTACTGCTCGTCTGGTGATAAGTGACGTAGAACCAGTACCAGCTTCTTCAAGTTCTTCACCTGAGTCACATATTCCTCTGAGTGAAAGAATGAAGAGAAGATATCCTCCCCTCTTCGAGAAATCTGCCTCTGTTGCTGGAGAGGCAAAGAAAAGCAAACATGATGTCCCAAAAGAAGGGACAAGAAAAATAGATGCACCTCCTCCGACTGCTCCTATGAAGGTTGTCGAGAAGCCTCCAGTGGCTCCGAGCAAGGTCGCTGCTCCAAGCGAGGTTATAGTCATATCCCCGACTAAGACTACATCCTTGGTCGAAACCGTTGATGCTCCTCTGAGGAGGCTGAAGAAGAGCTCCTCGATCAATTTGGCTGAATCCATCGCTCAGCCCCCAACTACTGGAAGTGGTGATCCCACTTTTGTTGCCCCGAGCTCTACCACGAGCTCGGTGAAGTCTTGGATCATTCTCGAGATCCAAGGTATTAAATAAAATCTTTCCCGGGATATGGTTACCACATTAGCTGCTCGTCATATTGCTTCTATAAGTATTATTGTCCTAAACTTTCATTTTTTCCTTGTTATATCTTTGCACTGACTTGTTATTATTTTCTTTTCCCAGTTGGTAACCTGTTTTAATAAAATTTTGAAAAAGGATGAACCTATTAAAGATTCAAGCTCCTCGTTAGGTGTAGAGGAAGCTTTGGTGGGTCTGACGCAGTCTCTGAAGGATTCTCGTTAGAAGTATGTTGATGATAAAACTATTTGGGAGAAGAAACTTAATTCCATCGAGCAGGAGAGGGATCAAGATGTTGAGGCCTCCAAGGGGTTGGAGAAGAAAATAAAAGACTTGGAGGAGAAGAATAAAGAGCTCGAAAGTAAGCTCCAAAATGCTGGGGAGCTTGAAGTTAAGCTCAAAGCTGCTGAGGAAGAGTTGGGAAAACTTCGTCGTGAAGTAGGTCATCAGAAGAAGGAAGTGGAGAATAAATTGAAGGCTACCGAGGAACTTCTGTTCGAGAAGTTTTCCTCGAAGAAGGTGAAAAGAAAGTTATCTGTGAAAAAGTCCTTTAGTGATGGCTGGGACAAAGGATGGAATAAGGGTCTGGTTGCCATAATGTCACAGGTGGAATATGGTAGCCTTAAGTACTTTAGGGATGGCTGGGTCGCTGCTCTGAAAGAGATGAATATTGATGAAAATTCTGACCTATTTCAGCGACACATCCCTCGCCCCATCCAACTCCTGAAGAAGAAGAGGACGAAGCTGCCTCTGAGGAATCCTCAATGGTGATGGGAGATCAAATTTCTCATCCCACAGTTGTCCAGTCTTCCTGCGAGCAACTTCAACCATCCCTTATTTCAAACGAGCAGCTTCCAACACCTTCCGAGCAACCATCTGTGCCATTCGAGCAACCTACCTCCTCGTCCTAGCCTCCCGAGAAAGTTTTGGGAGACAAGGAGAAGGTGTAGAGTTGTTCGGATTTTCTCTCTGTTTATTTTTTTCAATTGTAATTCTGAACTATATACCTCTCTTTTATGATATAATAAAATTTAAAATTTTGCCTATTCATACTGTTGTTTCTCTTCCTCTTGCTCCTTATTGATTCTTGCTCTTTCTTCTTTTTACTAGTTTATGGCCAGGATGGAATTACTAGCTGTTCATGATGCAAAATTGTTGAGGCAATGCAATGATTACTTCAGAGCTGGTCACACAGATATGACTGAAGCTCAAATCATTGATATCCTTAGTCAAGATGCTTCAGAGTAGGCAGTTGAAGCCTACCAGTATTTAAAGTGTCTGCTCGACCGGGCAGTGGCTAATAATGTAGCATATTATGACATGATTGAAGACCTCCAAGACACTCTCGAGGAGATTCAATAGCAATACAAGGAATCTTCAGCCCTCTTGCACCAAGGATATGAGAAGAAGTATCAGTAACTGATTGCTGATAAGGGATACGATAAATTGTTTGTTGCTTATGAAGTGAGGGAGAGAACTTTGAAAATCGAGGTCGAGGAGCACAGGTAGATAGCCAAGTTGTTGGAGCAGGAAAATAATAACTTGCGAGGAAAAGTATCCCAGCTGAGATCTGCTGCCTCTACCTCAAATGCTTTAGTCCCTGTAAACGGCGAGGGATTCTCCTTCTTAGAGGTCGAAAATGCCAATCTGAGAGATGAATTAGAAACCTTGAAGAGGATTGGGCCTTCTACCTCTACTCGGGGATGAGAAAGAGCTTCTTGGGGACGAGCAAGAGCTGCTCGGATTCCTGTCAAGGAACAAAGAACTCAATCGGCACTAGAGAATCAAGCCTTCCAATAGATGGCAAATAAACAGGCATTGGCTGAGATGTCTAAGAAAATCCAAACTTTAGACGAGCAACTGGCTGCCCAAAATTCTACCTTGGAGAATAAAATGAATTTGGTGAAGAATCTCCACGAGCAGTTAGAAAGATTAACCTACCAGTTCCACAAACATCCTAGGGAGTTCTGGATGGCTGGTTACAATGAAGCCGTCTACCATTTAGATGATCGTCTCCAGAATGCAAATAATATGGGTTATAAACAAGTATGGTTAAATGCTATGGGCGTGCTGAAGTTGGAACAAGGTCATTATTTGTGGGATTACCAAAATCCTAGGTTTCTCGACCTACCAGTGCCTCCTTTCAAGCTTGATATGAGTTGGATTCCTGCTCGGGCGATTCCCCAATGCCTAATTTCAAAGTGTCTTGGCGACTACAATTTTCACTCCAACTTTGAGATATCTCGCCCCGAGCACCTCCTTGATCGTCCATCAGTTATGAACATCAGGATGCTTAAAGATTTGAATTTCATTGACTCCCCTTATGCCTTAGACGATCCTCCTGCTCGTGAAGAACCTGTTTCAAAGGCAGAGGAGAAGAAACCAATATAATAGGAATCTTAATGTAATAATTAATATGTATTTCATTCTCGATGTATTTTGCTCTAGATTTAATGAAAGACATTTATTTTTCTTTTCAATCTTGATTGCCATTGTCTTGTAGATATTTTGTAAAACACTTTACACATGTGTATGTATATCTGTTAAAAAGATAACAACATTGTGTTATTTTTCGATCAACTAAAGTTGGTTAAAACTTATTGTTGACTATCCTGAATTTGTGGTAATCATTTGACGACTAACCAAAATTGATGATATTTTGTTTCTCGACCAGCTTGGTGGTAATTTAAAATGTTAAGAGTATCAAAAAATTTTCTTAATCACTTTTTAATTCTAAGCCATTAGCTAACTTTTATCACATACTCATGCTTTGTTTAATAAAAGTATTTTCGACCAACTGTAGTTGGCAGCTTCTTATTCCTGACCAACCTGAGTTGGTGGATTTTTAGAAATATTTTTTCTTCCCAACCAACCTTAGTTGGTATTTCTGGGAAATATTTTTTTTATTTCCGACCAATCGGAGTTGGTGGATTTTCTTCCCAACCAACCGGAGTTGGCACTTTTGGGAAATATTTTTTATTCCCGACCAACCGGAGTTGGTGGATTTTCTTCCCAACCAACCGGAGTTGGCACTTTGGGGAAATATTTTTTTATTCCCGACCAACCGGAGTTGGTGGATTTTCTTCCCAACCAACCGGAGTTGGCATTTTTGGGAAATATTTTTTCCTCCCGACCAACCGGAGTTGGTGGATTTTCTTCCCAACCAATCGGAGTTGGCACTTTTCAGAAATATTTTTTATTCCCGACCAACCGGAGTTGGTGGATTTTGCTGATTAGTGTGTAGCATTAGTATTCCGCGAAAAAATTTCAATAAAAGGAGAGAATTGGGTAAAATATTCACATTTTATTCATACTGATGAAACTTCATTACATGAGAGTTTACATTACTGATAATATTTGCGCAGGTGTTCTGCATTCCATGCATTCTTAAACTCCTGCCCCTCTAAAGTTTCTATTCTGTAGGATCCTAGTCGAACAACTTCTGTAACTCGGTAAGGTCCATTCCAGTTCGCTTCCAGTTTGTTGTGCTTTTGAATCACTTTCTTTTGCACATAGTCTCCTTCTTTCAGGTCGCACTTCTTCACTCTCTTGTTGTAGAACAAAGTTGTTCATTGCTGGTAAGCAGCATTCCTGATGGCTGCTTCTTCTCTAACTTCCTCGAGTATGTCCAAGTCTAACCTTCTCATTAAATTACTGACAGGGGAATTGAAGTTCAGCACTCGGTGTGTTGGGAGGCCCAACTCGGAAGGTATAACAGCTTTACTTCCAAATGCTAGCATATATGGAGATTCTCCAGTTGCTGCTCGAGGAGTAGTACAATAAGCCCACAATACCGAATGTAGCTTGTTGATCCAGTTTGCTTTCGCGTCATTTAGTCTTTTCTTCAAGCCATTTAGCAACGTTCTGTTTGTCACTTCAATTTGTCCATTGCTTTGGGGATGGCCTGATGCTGAGTGAATCTTCAAGATATTTGACTGATGACAATAGGCAGCGAACTCCTCGTTGTCAAATTGTGTTCCATGGTCGGTGATGAATGCGTGGGGAAGACCATATCTACAAATGATGTTTTTACAAATAAATTGATACACCTTTTCGTATGTCATGTCGACAAGAGGCTCGGCTTCTACCCACATAGTAAAATAATCCACTGCGATGACGAGATATTTAAATCTTCCTCTAGTCGTTGGAAGTGTCCCGACCAAGTCAATTCCCCACATGGAAAATGGCCAAGGGGAAGTAATGTGTGTTAACAATGCTTGGGGAGTTCTTTGGATGTAGGAGAAGCACTGACACTTGTCACATTTCTTGGCATAGGCTATACAATCATCCCTCATCGTTGGGCAGTAGTATCCTTACGTCATTATTCTTTGCAGAAGTGTTCGACCTGCTACATGGGCTCCACAAGACCCTTTATGGACTTCTTCAATGAAATCCTTCGCCTCGGCAGTATGTACACACCTCTGCAAGCCAGATATGATTCCTCGTCTGTATAGAATACCATTAGTTAGTACATAATGACCATCTTTAAACTTCAATTTCTTGGCTGTGAGTTTGTCAATTGGTAATTCTACCTCCTCAACATATGCCCTGATGGGATCGATCCAAGATGGCCCTAAATCAAGGGTAATAAAATTCATCGTCAGATCTTCATCTATGCTCCGACCAGTTAGAACTTCAATTAGGATTGTTCTTCGTAGCTCGGTACGAGTAGCCGATGCTAATCGAGCTAAAGCATCTGCTCTTGCATTCTCCATTCTTGGTATTCTGACCAGTTGGACAGTAATAAATTTCGATACCAATTCTATTTCCTTTGCATGGTACTTAATCATCAACTCTCCTTTTGCTGTATATACACCAATTATTTGGTTTACAATCAATTTTGAGTCACTGCATACGATTACATGCTCTGCCTTCACGATTTTTGCCAGACTAAGACCTACAATCATCACTTCATATTCGGCCTCATTATTAGAAGATTGAAATTGAAAGCGCAGAGAATATTCTATATCGATCTCGTCTGGACTTTTCAATACAATCCCAGCTCCACTACCCGAGGTGCATGATGAGCCATCCACATATAGGTTCCATACAGGTATTTTGTCCTCAAACTTCTTATTGGAAAAAATTCGTCGATGGAATATTTGTTTCTCTTTTATCTCCATTTCTACCACACCTCATTGCTCGTCGACCTTCTCCTCTTGTTCTCCGACCAACATAAGTTGATCGGGGTTTAAATTTGATGATCCTATAAAACATCCATAGGTTGGTCGGTGCTCAGTTTTTGCTCCTCGGGGGTATCACGATAAGTGAACTCTGCTATAAAATTTTCTATTGCTTGCCCTTTTAGTGATGATCTAGGCTCATAAATTATTTCATATTCACCGAGTTCTATTGCCCAGTACATCAATCTCCTTGATTTTTCTAGTTTGTGAAGAGCTTGCCTCAATGGCATATCGGTATATACGACTATGGTATGAACCTGGAAGTATGGCTTCATTCTTTTACTTTCTTCGATCAGCGCTAGTGCCAGCTTTTCCAGCTTCGGATATCTAATCTCTACTCCTCGGAAGGCCTTACTAGTGTAATAAATTAGTTTTTGTACTCCATCCTCTACTCTTATTAATGCCGAGCTAACTGCATTTTCTGAAACTTCCATATATAAGTGCAATCTTTCTCCCATCACTGGCCTGGACAACAGTGGAGGTGCTCCCAAATATTTCTTCAATTCTTGAAAATCTTTCTCGCATTCTTCATTCCAATCAAAAGTCTTTTGTAGCGTTTTGAAGAATGGGAGGCATCTATCAGTTGCTCGCGTTACAAATCTGTTAAGTGTTGCTACTCGCCCTGTAAGACTTTGCACTTATTTCTTCATCGTTGGAGATTGTAGCCCTAACAGATCTTTGATCTTTTCAGGGTTTGATTCAATGCCTCGTTGATTGACAATGTACCCGAGAAACATGCCTTCTCGTACTCCATATATGCACTTAGTTGGGTTCAATTTCATTTGATATTTATCCAATTGATCAAAGGTCTGGTCTAAGTCAACTAGATGGTCAGCAGCTTTCTTGCTCTTTGTCATCATATCATCAACATAGACTTCCATATTGCGATTGATTTGTTCTGCAAACACCTTGTTCATTAGTCACTGATATGTCGCACCTGGATTTTTCAAACCAGAAGGCATAACATTATAACAATAAGTTCCCCTAGGGGTAATGAAAGAGGTACTTTACCTGTCTTTAGGTTTCATTTTAATCTGGTTATAACCAGAATAAGCATCCATGAAGCTCAACAGCTCCTGTCCCGAGGTAGCATCCACTAGTTGATCAATTCGGGGCAAGGGAAAATGGTCCTTTGGATATGCCTTGTTGAGGTCGGTGAAGTCTACACACATCCTCCATTTGTTGTTCTTCTTTTTCACCATTACTACATTTGCTAACCATCTGGATATTTAACATCTTCAATAAAGCAAGATTTTTGGTGCTTCTCGACCTCCTCCTATATAGCTTGGTTCTTCTCAGGGCTGAACACTCTTCTTCTTTGCTTCACTGACTTGATTTCTTTATTCACATTGAGCTTGTGAAAAAAGAAATTTGGGTCTATTTCGGGCATATCTTCATGACTCCAAGAAATGGTTTGTTTTCTGCTTTTTAAGAAAACTATCAACTCCTATTTTAATGAGGCATCTAACGACGAACCTATCTGTGTTGTTCGTTCAGGGTGCTCGTCGTCCAGAATGATGTTTTCAGTAGCTTCCACCATCTGACCTTTCACGAGTTGCGACTCATCTCTAGGATCCAATGTTTCAATTTCTTCACCTTCATCCACCTGATAGGTAGTAGTCTTTTTCCTAAATTCCTCCAGTTCTTCCTATTCGGCAGATGAATAGTAGCATTCCCGAGTTACTTTTTGATCACCCTTCACAACTCCTACGACAAAATTGATTGGAAATTTTAGGCATTGATGTACCGTAGATGGTACTGCTTTAAACTTCTTCAACCCTACCCTTCCCATGATGATATTGTAGGCTGATTGAACATTCTTATCCATCACGAAGAAGAGTACTCTTTCTGTTCGACAAGCAGGCCATGTACCAATGAACATATCCAACTTGATCTTCCCAAGTGGAAAAATTTTCTCGCCAACAAAACTGAGGAGGGGCCTATGATAAGGCTCCAACTGAGACAACTTTAGATTTAAGTTATCGAAGCACGAGTAAAACATAATATCAGACGAGCTACCATTATCAACCAGTACTCTCGAGATCATCACTTCCTTCATTCTCATTTTGATCACCAATGGGTCATCATGAGGATATATCACACCTGCGAGGTCATTCTTTGAGAAACCGATGGCCAGTTTTTCTTTGTTGACCTTCCTCGGGCGATCATCTTCAGCCAAGTTTATTCATTGAATATATGAATAGGCTTGAGCCTCATTGAGGTAAGCTTTTCTTTCTGCAGTAAGGTCTCCACCTCCTGCATCTCCACCTATAATAACATTACAATCAAATGATCCAAAACGTATTGAAAATACCTCACATTATGGATGCCTTGGTCTTTTGGGAAGATCGGGGTCGTCTTATGGATCATCTTCATGGTCTCTTTTTTTTATTCTCCTCTGCTCGACGAGGAGATCTAGATCTCTCTCTTGCTCGGTCGTTGTTTCTTCTTTCATTTCTACGATCAACATACTTTGCCAGTTTTCCTCGTCTAATGAGTGCCTCGATCTCATTCTGAAGAGCTATACAATTTTTGGTCATGTGGCTATGATCCTTGTGGAACTTGCAATATTTGGCCTTATTCCTCTTGTCAGGGTCTGACTTCATTTTCTCTGGCCAGTTTAACTCCTCATTGTTCTTGATTTCTTCTAGAACATGGTTGATGTCTACCTTCAAAGGAGTATAATTCTCAAATTTTTTCAATACCTCCCATGATGGCTTTGTTTTTGAGTGCTTGTCACCACTATTATTTTTATGCTCTTTCTTTTTGGCCTTATCACCCTCCACCTTGGTTTCTTTGGTATCCATATTCTTCTTTGCAGCCATAGCCTCCTCGGCATTCATGATCTTGGCCGCTTTTTCCATCAACTCTAACATGGTTCTAGGTGGATCTTTAGCCAAAGTGTAGTATAACTTGTTGGGCAACAGCCCACTCATCAGAGTAGTAATCGCTATTTTTTCCTCATTATCAATAACTTCGAGTTTCTCGTTATTGAAACGAGTTATATAATCTCTGGTTCTCTCACCTGCCTTTTGTCTAACACTTAACAAGTGTGCTACTCGTTTAATAGGTTTTACTCCAAAACAGAAGTTTCCAATGAAGAGCTCGGCCAGTTCAAACAAAGTTGAAATCTTACCCCGAGGAAGATTATTGTACCATATTTGAGTAGATCCTGTAAGAGTTCCCGAGAATGCCCTGCATCTCATCTCATCTGGCATAGTATAGATGTCGACAGCAACTTGATATTGCTCTATATGAAGGACGGGGTCGGTTTTTCCATCGTACTTAGGAGTCACAACAGGTGCTTTAAACTTTGATGGTGTGGGAAAGTCCACAATTGCTTGGATAAAAGGTGTCCCTTGGACAAAAGTTCTTTGTAGAGGATTCTTGGCCTTGGCCATTTCCCCTAATCTATCCTCCAATCTCTGAATAGAGCCTTTCCACACATAATTTCCTTCCTCGAGCTTGTTAGTTCGAGCAATTGATCGCGTGGATGTGGCTTCCTGGGATCTATCTTCTCGAGCAACTGGTTGTGATTGGGCAGAACCCTCTCTTAGATCAAATGGACATCGAACGTTTCTCGACACAGCCTTAGGAGGAATTTATTCTTCCTAGATTCCAATCGATCAAAAGGAGAGACCCTAGTCAATCTTTTCAGTGAACTGGTCCTTTTCAAAAAGAGAGTGCTGTATTGTTCAGTATCTGTGGCTCGTACTGACGAAATTCAACCCGGTTGATAAGAAAACTCTTCATATTTATCAGTGCGATATGAATCGCTTTACCTAATGCGTGAAGAAAGTAAATGAGTATTTCTTTGACCACTTCGTTGTCCTGAATAGGTTGATGCTCCACCTTGGATAGTTTGCATGAGTTGACGTATTGTTTCCTGCATGGTTGTCTGGCCTTGAGCCAAACTGGCCATGATTCCGGCTAGATCTTGGATATTTGGAGGAGCAGATGGATTTGGGGGATTTTCAGCGTTTCGATTACTGGATTTAGGATTGTCAGTCATTGGTGATGAATTATTTTTGATGAAAAACAAAAATTACATTCGTTTCCCACAGACGGAGCCAATCTGTTGATGTAAAAAAATAGATTATCTCTAATTGTTTAGTCACAGATAAAAAATATATAAGACAAGAGATTTTAGAGTGGTTCAGCCTCAAACGAATGGCCTACGTCCACTGTTTGCGTTATTGTTGACTGTTTGGGAATTCTCAAAGCAGGGTTTATCTCAAGAAATTTCACTCCCCTTACAATGAGGATGATACAATGTATTTATAGCCATGAGGCTGTACATGTAAATGGGTAATACATAGCTGTTCAACAAGCCTATACATCCGTATGATAATATTAAGCATTTAATGCCCATTTCATCCTCTTAATTATCTAATAATAAATGCTTTGATCGAGGTGTAGCTCGGACCGTCTAAGCTGCTCGAACCGCCTAAGTATCTCGGTATCCATGAGTTGCTCGGTGCAGTAAAGTTCCTCGGTGAGCCCCTACTGCTCGGTGAGTTGATCGGGAAAATTGAGTTCGTCGAAGTCAAGGTATTGTTCAGAAATGTTTGTTAGTGCCATGTAGATTGACACGTGTCTCCACTTCATTGTGCCATGTCAGCAGACTAAAATTGGTATCAACAATGACTTAGGCAAATTTTTAGGACTTGGGTTAAATTAAGTTGGTTTAAGTGAAATTAAAAATATATGTGTGTGTGTGTGTGTGTGTTCGTGTGTGTGTGTGTGTGTGTGTGTATTTTAATTTAATTTCACGCTGTTTAATTTTAACTTGAAAAGAAATTAAAATTAGTTAATTTATTTAATTGAACCATCTCGCTTTCGCATTTATTTAAAAGGAAATTGAAAATTACTTTTTGTCGTAAAGCATTTAAATTTGGGGGCCTCGTGTTACAACAAGTGGTATCAGAGCCGGACCGCTAATTCATCGCGTCAAAGATCCATTTTTTGGCTTTTATAATTTTTGTGCTCCTTGTATTTTTAGGTGGTTCATTTTTTGACTCACTCTCATTCTTGTTTTGTATCTCTTAACGGGACGTCTTAATGATAATTTTCCATTTCTAATGATAATGAAGTTTTTGCTATTCGAGAGGAATTTAATGGGCTTAATAAGTGTAATGAAAATTTAAGAGAATTAAATGTGAGATTTGCAAAAAGAATTAAATTTCTTGAAAATGAAAATTCTTGTTTTAAAGCTAAAGTTTAATTTTTGCAAACCTCCCTATCTCAAAAAGATATTTTTCGTGAAAAGCTCATGGACATAAATTACAATTTTAATATTTTAGAAATGTCCAAGAGAGAGAGTCAGTGTCGATAAATGACTCTTAGGGACAAGTTTGCTCACATTGACGGGGGGCGTGATAACGTTCTAGGAGTTATAGAAACTTTAAAGAAGGAGTCCCGTAAATTTGAGGAGTCTAATTTATTACTTGAGTCCGATATTTTAAAAATGAAAAATGATTTATTTGACTCGAGTAGTAGTTGTAATGGTTCTAGATCATCTAGTTCAACTACTTTCGTTGCTAAAGCTAAGACAATTGTTTGTTTTAGAGGGTCGACTTTATCCAAAGATTTTAGAAAAGGTAACACCTTAGGTAACATTCCTCGTGTTTTCACATTCCTTCATTGTGGTAGGAAAGGTCACCTTAGGTAATTTTGTTTTGATCTTAAAAGAAGTCCTAGTAAGTCTATGTCTAGCATTTTATTAGTTCCCAAATTCCATCATTTTAAATATACATCTATATGGTTTAGGAAATCATTTTTAGACGCGCTAGATATTTGATTTGTTTTTTCTCATTTGCTTTCACATGAAACCTCCCTTGCTAAATCTAAAGGTTGAATGTGTTAGTTTTTTTTGCATACTCTAGCTTTTTGTGCTTCATATTATATATCATTGCTAGGTGTATGCATGTTTAATCATTTTCTAGTCTATGCTCCATGTTTAATCACATGCTAAAATTATGATTCTTGTTTATCTTTTGTATTATATTTCTTTCATTTTAGTTTGCCTTAAATGAAAAATACAAAAAGATTTTGTTTATCATTTGTGTTTTACCCTTTTATTAATTCATGATTAATGAAAGCTAAAAATGATTTTTGTGTGTCTTTTAAGTAAAAATTTTTTGGATTAAAAAGTTTCAAAAACTCAAAAAGATTTTTTTTGTGTGTATTTTAGTTTGACACACTTTATGTGGCATATACTAGTATTTGAATCCCATCTTTTATGCTGCCATGTGGCTAAAACTTTTGGTTAAGATTGTCAATCCTTAAAATGTTCTTTACCATGCTTATATGGAATAGTGGGATTTTGTGTTGTTTAAATGGATTCTATTTTTATACGCCTCAATTCACACATGCACGAGCTCTTTTGAAATTTAATCATCACATGTTATATTTGAGCTATGTGAGGTGTTGTCCTTCCAATCTTGTCATCTACATATGTAACAACCCGAGGTCTTGGAGAAAACGATTTATTAATTTTTGGAGAAATAAATATTATTTTAGTGGAGAATAATCGAATTGGCAATTAAGGTCAAAATTTAGAGTCGTTAGAAAGTGTGCCGAATGGCAATTCTGAGGGTACCATTGTTTTCGAAAGGGTCGAGAAAGTCGAAATGATTGTACTTGGGGTCTATTTAGGTTCCGAAATAATTTAGGACCGTTTGACTCGAATTAAAGTTACCGGGTCATTTAAAGTGTGTATTATCATTTAAAGATATGTGTCTTGGGATTTAGGGCTTATAAGTTAACGGGAGATTAATTTCTCCAAAAGAGAGAAAGATAAATAGAAAGAAAGAAAGAGAGAGGAGGAAAGAAGAAGAAAAGGAAGGAGAAAAGTGAGAGAAAGTGGAGATTTCAGGTTTCTACGCGATCTCAAGGCGGATTCAGACCCTACGAACCCGAGTCAAGTGATTAAACTTGCTAAATAATTGTTGTGTACCATTTATTGCATGATTTGTGGATTGATATTTGGGTTTTATATTTACTTTAACAAAACCTAGCTTTTGAGTATAATCTTAGATTTGATAGGTAGATCTTGGATTGGAGGATAGAAATTAGTTTATATGTATTCTAGGATGAATATTAGTGTTATATATGTGATTGGGTTGGAGAGAAATGGAGAGAAAATGATTAAAATAAATTTTGGGTATTTTAGGCTTACAAAAAGTAGCCATTTTCGAGCCTCCAGGTAGGCTGAATCGATTCGACCCCCAAGACAAATCGATTCGAAAATATGCAGGTGCCCAGGTCCGAGTGACCGAATCGATTCGGACTCCAGTCGAATCGATTCGGCCAGAGATAGAATCCCAAGTCTGATGACCCGAATCGATTCGCCTTCCTGTCTGAATTGATTCGATGGGCCGAATCGATTCGGAATTGGCCCGAATCGATTCGAAAATAGGGCTTTTGAGGGATTATTTTTCTAAAAAGAATTTTATCCCATTTTGTTCGAGGTTATCGATTGGGGATCTCTATAGGAGATAATTGGAGTATGTTTTGGAGACTTTTAGCGAGTTTCCCTTAAAAGAAATTTTGGATTCATTTTGATTAAATTGAGGAATACCAATTAGAGATTTTGGTATTTTTCTAAGTGGGGAAGCACACTTTTATTTGGGGGTTTTATTTGGAGATAATAACGATTTCACGATTTGAGAATGAGAATAACTTAGTGATATCGGATCTTAGGATCCAATACCAAATGGGATAAATTTTTAAGGTTCATTAAATGAATTGAACCCTATTGTGAATGGAGATTTATGAATGCTAATTGATGTGCAAACGGATATAGGAATATCCTTATTGATGATTGATTTGGGAGATATCTCGCACAATGAGAAATACTAATTGAAGTGCATTAGGATAAAAGAATATCCTTAACTTAAATAGAATTGAGAGACAATTCATATTAGGAGCGACATGTGAGCTTCAAGTGAGAAATGGTATAGTTTATACTAAGTGGGGAAGATATGCGAGCTGTGACGGCTAGTGTATCAAGAGAGAGATATACTAAACAAATATGTTAATCAAATTTGCGCCCAAGAGCGCATTATAAACATGAAATTGATGTTGCAAGTATACCTTAGATGATGGTATATCTTTATTATGTGATGATGTATGTATACCTTATATGATGGTATAGATGTATAGTTAAGCATACCCCCACCTTGCTATCATTGGGAAGTTACGTGCGTAGAGGGTGAGCACCCTGACTAGAAAAGCAAGATGTAGATATTCCCCAGGTCATAGTCGTCCTTCGTGGTAAGCAAATGAAATATGTGATATACATTTATTTATTTTTGGGGTGAGAGGTCGTGGGTATGTGTCTCTCTCACTTTTCGGTTAGGAACTATGACCGCTTCCCGGACGTTGTGTGCGTGAGCAGATCATGAGGTGGGTGTAGTTGAACCCCACCAGGTGGCCCCAGTTTGTTACGTGTATGGGCAACTAGAAGATGATAGCATGTGAGCCTGCGTCCTTCATGTTATAGCTTGGTTGGATGGTTATTATTGCGTGTGTTTGTACTTGGGTATCAAGGGCATAATGGACCTCAAGGACTAACATTGCTAGGACTAGTGTATCGGGGGGGTTCCTTGTTTGGATTTCGCCTGGGCGAGACGTCCCACGCACGAATCACAGTGTAATGTTGGAAATTGGGGATAAGTTAGTCTTTAATGCTCATATATATATATATATATATATATATATATATATCACATATCCCGACGAACGACAGTGCCAGGAGTAGTGTAACGGGGGGGGGGGGGGTTCCTTGTTTGGATTTTGCTTCGGCAAGACGTCCCACGCATGAAATGCCATGTATTGTTGAGAATTGGGAATATTAATTAATTAAAATTTGGATAATAATTTGGGTTACATGCATCTTGAATTGAGGGCATAATGAGCCTCAAGGATCGATACGATCAGGAGTAGTGTAACGGGGGGTTCCTTGTTTGGATTTCACTTCGGCGAGACGTCCCACGCACGAAACGAAGTGCCGTGTTGAGAATCGAGAGGAGTTTAGTCCTTAACTCTTGATGTTAATAACTCATATATAAATACTATAATAATTATATATATGGTTTCATGCCAAATAAAGGCATAACTAGAATATAAAATATTCTAGAAAATGAGAATGTTGATGTATTGTGTGGATGTGGTCATGATTGGATCATCTAACTTTATATGTTTAACAAATGAAAATTATAAAGATAATTGTAACTATTTCATTAAAGTTAATTTATATAACTTATAGATTATAGAAGTGAGTTTAGATTGAGTGATAGGTTAGATGATTTCACTTAAATACTTGATTTGGGTTAAATTAGAATCCTCTTACCTGAATAGAATTGGGAATCCTTTTGGAGATCACGTGCATATGCTTAGTGCGCGCTTTAGATGAGAGGTGAGTTGAATTATTATGGAGAGTTTGATTCAACCTTAATCATGTAATAATGCATTTATAATTATTATTCATTTTAATACACTTGCTATAAAACGTTTTTCAACTCGGGCTCTGACCCGTTTATATTTTCTCCTCCATGTATATATTGTATTACTTCAGTTGTTCCTCCGCAAAGACGCCTTTGATGTTCATCCATTCAGGATTCGTGGAGCTGTGGCAATAGCGGACTCTTGCGGCACTTTGTTTTAGTCGATTCCAATTTTTATATATCTAGATTAGGATTCACTTGTTTATTGGGTTAGTATTCAAGTGTTGTAGATTAACACTTTCATATTTCATTTCTCAGATTATTGTATGGTCTGTTGCCCGACAGCATATTCGGGTATTTCATTGTTGAGATGTTGTTGTACATTGTATTGCACTCTTTCTCATTATTGGCGTTTTCACTTATCACTCATCATATTTAGATATATATTGTTGGTTGAGTTCCATTATTGGTTTTGTTGTTGTTGTGAAATAAAAAGTTTTAAAATTTTGACAATCTACTTTTAATGATTTCGGGTAGTTAGCCTTATATTATTAGTATTGTTTGTTGATGTTGAGACTGTGCCATCTGAGATACCTGATTTATTATAGTATAGGGCTGGCCACCCGTTATTGTTTGGAGCGGGTTGTCGCAGATGGTATCAGTGCATCAGGTTCTAGTGTCTTTAGGATCTGTGTGCGTTACTATGATATTCCATAAGCGTTCTTGATGTAGAGCCCTATTATTAAGCCGGTTATATTCATACCTCCATATTTCTTCTGTGGTTCGAAAGTATTTGAAAGGCGTTCTGATACAATTGTTCTTGTTTTAGATGCCACCGAAGGGAGGTCGTTTAGTCAGGGCAAACAAAGGGCAACCCCAAATCCCTCAAAGGAACATGACTACAGATGATGTTGCCAATATTGTGGCACAAGCGGTAACTGCTGTCGTTTCCACGATGGCTCAGTAATCTGCCGCTCGAGCAACCCCACCCCATTTAGGATTGTCTTTATGGGAGAGAGTGAAGGAATATTTTAGTAAGGGTCATCCTCCCGAGTTTGCAGGGGGAGTTGATGCAATGGCTGCAAGTCAATGGACGAATATTATACAGAGGCACCTTCGTATGGTTGAGTGTAGTGAGGTGCAAAAGCAATTTTTAGCCACCTTTAGGTTATCGGGTGCAGCTCTCCATTGGTGGGAGTCTGTTACCACATCTGAAGAGAAAGATACTTTACCTATAGCAACATTTTGGGAGGTTTTTGATCGAAGGTATTTTCCTTCCCCGACTTAGAATATGGAGATTTTTCAAGGTAATAGGACGGTGGCAAAATATGAAGAAGATTTTTCTCTATGGGCGAAATTAGTACCTAATGAGGTAAATATGGAAGAGAAACGTATATCAAAGTTTGTTCGAGGTCTAGATTGGAGAATTCAGCAACATTTGTTCGAGGGTCCTACGTTAATGACTTTTGTCGAGGTAGTAAGTGTGGCACTAATAAAGTGTCATGAATATCGCTTTCGTTCGCAAGAGAATAAGAGCTTTGGAGATTCGAGTTCATCAAGTAAGTTTGGTGATGAGAGTGCTAGTAATGCGAGTGGGCGGAAAGGATTTGTGGGTAAGTGTTTCTTTTGTAAAGAAATTGGTCATAAAAAGATAAATTATCCTAAAAGAGGTAATGGACCACGGTTTGATGAAGTTTTGGAAGTTCAACCCCTACAGCAGATTCAAGGTCATTTTAGACCGGGGGACTTTGTTTGGGAGCCCATTAATGAGGAAGGGCAATTGGACTAGAGATGGATGTTGTAAGTTTATTTTTTTCCCTTATAAATAGGATAATTACTATGTAAAGTTTTGAAACATCGTATGGGAGATATTGTGAATGGGTAGTACTATAGCCCTATTATATTGATAGATGGTATGTAATGACCCTAAGGGGAATTTTGAGCAAGATAGGCTCTTATTCTATTATTTTGTAAAAGAATAGATGATTTTGCAAGGTGCTCAAAAAGTGCTTTAAACCTTGTGGTAAATGAAAAAAATGGTAATGGTGATAAGTAGTAATGATAAAGCTACTTCTTTTTATATAGTCATGATTAGACTTATATCATTGTTGTAGTCCAGATATGGATGAGCCTTATAAAAAGGCTATATCTGTTGAAATGATGTGAGATGTTCTTTATGTATGAAAGTTGAGATTGTGGTTTGATGGGACGCAGGTAAAATTTTAGCTCATGAGTATGATAATATTTGTGAGCTACATGTTATATATGTAATGATTTAAAAGACCGTGTGTTGGACATAAGTCATTTTATAATTATATTATAATATATAAACCGTTTTCAAAATAAATTATTTTCAAAATAAAACTTTTATCGACCTTCGGGCCATTTCAAAATGATTTTTATAAAATTAATTATTTTTCAAACTCTAGTCCGGATTTAACAAACTCTCAATCCCCGACGTCGCCACGTAGTAGTGTATTGGGAGGGTTCCTTGTTTGAATTTCTCTTTTGCGAGACATCCCCCGCACGAAAGTGGCGAATGTCAGGAATTGAGAGGAGTTATTTCTTTGGACCATTCAACATTTTTTTATAACTATTAAAATGTTAGTATTATATTTATGGAAATGTTGAATTTTCGAGGCAAATAAAGCCTCATTATGAATGTTGTGAGCATAAAGCTCAAATAAATGGTGTATGGGCGCCCTAGATTGGGAAACTGGTTTTATTTAATTCATAATCAATTTAAAATAAAATAAATTAAATAAATTCATTGTGGGAAGTTAGAAGTTTGGAGATAGGATTAGGGAGTACGGGTATATTAGAACTAGTTGAGCTTTGGAGAATTAGGCTTAGCTAAATTTCGAGGACGAAATTTTTGTAAGTGGGGAAGTTTGTAATAACCCGAGGTCTTGGAGACAACGATTTATTTACTTTGGGAGAAATAAATATTATTTTAGTGGAGAATAATCGAAATGACAATTAAGGTCAAAATTTGAGTGGTTAGAAAGTGTGTCGAATGGCAATTCTGAGGGTACCATTGTTTTCGAAAGGGTCGAGAAAGTCGAAATGACTGTACTTGGGGTCTATTTAGGTTCCGAAATAATTTAGGACTGTTTGACTCGAATTAAAGTTACCAGGTCATTTAAAGTGTGTATTATCATTTAAACATATGTGTCTTGAGATTTAGGGCTTATAAGCCTACGGGAGATTCATTTCTCCAAAAGAAAGAAAGAGAAATAGAAAGAAATAAAGAGAGAGGAAGAAAGAAGAAGAAAAGGAAGGAGAAAAAAGAGAGAAAGTGGAGATTTTTGGTTTATACGCGATCTGAAGGCGGATTCAGACCCTACGAACCCGAGTCAAGTGATTAAACTTGCAAAATAATTGTTGTGTACCATTTATTACATGATTTGTGGATTGATTTTTGGGTTTTAGATTTAGTTTAAAAAAACATAACTTTTGGGTATAATCTTAGATTTGATATGTAAATCTTGGATTGGAGGATAGAAATTAGTTTATATGTATTCTAGGATGAATATTAGTGTTATGTATGTGATTAGGTTAGAGAGAAATGGAGAGAAAATGATTAAAATAAATTTTGGGTATTTTAGGCTTACAAAAAGTAGCCATTTTCGAGCCTCCTGGTAGACCGAATCGATTCGGCCCCCTAGCCAAATCGATTTGAAAATATGAAGGTACCCAGGTCTGAGTGACCGAAACGATTCGGACTCCAGCCGAATCGATTCAGCCTGAGACAGAATCCCGGGACTGATGACCCGAATCGATTCGCCTTCCTAGCCGAATCGATTCGCTGGACCGAATCGATCCGGAATTGGCCCGAATCGATTCGAAAACAGGGCTTTTGAGGGATTATTTTTCTAAAAATAATTTTATCCCATTTTGTTCGTGGTTCTCGATTGGGGATCTCTATAGGAGATAATTCGAGTATGTTTTGGAGAGTTTTAGCGAGTTTCCCTTAAAAGAAATTTTGGAGTCATTTTGACTAAAATTGAGGAATACCGATTAGAGATTTTGGTATTTTTCTAAGTGGGGAAGCCCACTTTTATTTGTGGGTTTTAT
This sequence comes from Sambucus nigra, assembly GCA_949130495.1. NCBI lineage: Eukaryota > Viridiplantae > Streptophyta > Magnoliopsida > Dipsacales > Adoxaceae > Sambucus > Sambucus nigra. Next base: position 517,105,910 of record OX422219.1, read on the forward strand.
TTGGAGATAATAACCATTTCAAGATTTGAGAATAAGAATAACTTAGTGATATCAGATCTTAGGATCCAATCCCAAATGGGATAAATTTTTAAGGTTCATTAAATGAATTGAATGGAGATTTTTGAATGGAGATTTTTGAATGTTAATTGATGTGAAAACGGATATAGGAATATCCTTATTGATGATTGATTTGGGAGATATCTCGCACAATGATAAATGCTAATTGAAGTGCATTAGGATAAAAGAATATCCTTAACTTAAATAGAATTGAAAGACAATTCATATTAGAAGCGACACGTCAGCTTCAAGTGAGAAATAGTATAATTTATACTAAGTGGGGAAGATGTGCGAGCTGTGACGGTTAGTGTATCAAGAGAGAGATATACTAAAAAATGATGTTAATCAAATTTGCGCCCAAGAGCGCATTATAAACATGAAATTGATGTTGCAGGTATACCTTAGATGATGGTATATCTTTATTATGTGATGATGTATGTATACCTTATATGATGGTATATATATATATAGTTACGCATACCCCCACCTTGCTATCATTGGGAAGTTACATGCGTAGAGGGTGAGCATCCTGACTAGAAAAGAAGGATGTAGATATTCTCCAGGTCATAGTCGTCCTTCGTGGTTAGCAAATGACATATGTCATATACATTTATTTATTTTTGGGGTCGTGGGTATGTGTCGCTCTCACTTGCCGGTTAGGAACTATGATCGCTTCCCGGCCGTTGTGTGCGTGAGTAGATCACGAGGTGGGTGTCGTTGAACCCCACTAGGTGGCCCCAGTTTGTTACGTGTATGGGCAACTGGAAGATGATAGCATGTGAGCCTGCGTCCTTCGAGTTATAGCTCGGTTGGATGGTTATTATTTCTTGTGTTTTTACTTGGATATCAAGAGCATAATGGACCTCAAGGACTAACATTGCCAGGACAAGTGTATCGGGGGGTTCCTTGTTTGGATTTCGCCTTGGCGAGACGTCCCACGCACGAACCGCTGTGTAATGTTGGAAATTGGGGATAAGTTAGTCCTTAATGCTCATACTTATATATATATATATATATATATATATATATCACCTATCTCGACGATCGACAGTGCCAGGAGTAGTGTAACGAGGGGTTCATTGTTTGGATTTCGCTTCGGCGAGACGTCCCACGCACGAAACACCGTGTACTGTTGAGAAATTGGAATATTAATTAATTAAAATTTGGATAATAATTTAGGTTACATGCATCTTGCATTGAGGGCATAATGACCCTCGAGGATCGATACGGTCAGGAGTACTGTAACGGAGGGATTCCTTGTTTGGATTTCGCTTCGGCGAGACGTCCCACGCATGAAATGCAGCGCCGTGTTGAGAATAGAGAGGAGTTTAGTCCTTAACTCTTGATGCTTATAACTCATATATAAATACTATAATAATTTTATATATGGTTTCATGCCAAATAAAGGCATAACTATAATGTAAAATATTCTAGTAAATGAGAATGTTGATGTATTGTGTGGATGTGGTCATGATTGGATCATGTAACTTTATATGTTCAACAAATGAACATTATAAAGGTAATTGTAACTATTTCATTAAAGTTAATGTACATAACTTGTAGATTATAGAAGTGAGTTTAGATTGAGTGATAGGTTTTCACTTAAATACTTGATTTGGGTTAAGTTAAAATCCTCTTACCTCAATAGAATTGGGCATCCTTTTGGAGATCACGTGCATAAGCTTAGTGTGGGCTTTAGATGAGAGGTGAGTTGAATTATTATGGAGACTTTGATTCCACCTTAGTCATGTAATAATGCATTTATAATTATTATGCATTTTAATACACTTGCTATAAAACGTTTTTCAACTCGGGCTCTGACCCGTTTATATTTTCTCCTCCATGTATATATTGTATTACTTCAGTTGCTCCTCCGTAAGGACACCTTTGATGTTCATCCATTCAGGATTTGTGGAGCTGTGGCAGTAGCGGACTGTTGCGGCACTTTGTTTTAGTCGATTCCTATCTTTGTATATCTAGATTAGGATTCAGTTGTTTATTGGGTTAGTATTCAAGTGTTGTAGATTAACACTATCATATTTAATTTCTCAGATTATTGTATGGTCTGTTGCCCGACAGCATATTCAGGTATTTCATTGTTGAGATGTTGTTGTACATTGTATTGCACTCTTTCTCATTATTAGAGTTTGCACTTATCACTCATCATATTTAGATATATATTGTTGGTTGAGTTGCATTATTGGTTTTGTTGTTGTTGTTAAATAAAAAGTTTTAATTTTTTGACAATCTACTTTTAATGGTTTCGGGTAGTTAGACTTATATTATTAGTCTTGTTTGTTGATGTTGAGACTGTGCCATCTGAGATACCTGATTTATTATAGTATAGGGCTGGCCACCCGTTATTATTTAGAGCGGGTTGTCACAACATATTTGTGACCTAGGAGGACTAGTGCATGTCCAAATCCATTGCACATGATTTTGTGTGAGGTATAAAATAATGATAAATATAAATGTGCACGGGGAAGGTCTCCGAAAGGATTTATTATCCTTTGCGAATAGTAAGCCACCGTTTGTTTGGACCTAAAAGAAATACGTGGTTCGAAGGCCTAAAAATAAAATTATGGCATTAAAAAGAAAAAAATAATTCACAAGGCCTATTTTTGTTTGATATATTCATTCGAATATATATGCTTCTTGAGGGAGATTGGATGGTATATCAACAATTTGCACAATGTCCGTTTATCCTAGTTGTAGTTTCAATGTCATGACTCTATTGGTTTGTTGAATCATCAATAGTCCAGGCTTGTATGCATTGCGTATGTTTGTTCATTGAGTTCAATATATATTTTCACATGAGGTTATATTCAAATTTAATTGAATATAACATTGAAACATTTTTGTGTCATTTGTGTGATTGGGTCTAAATTTAATTGTTGCTAGTTCACACCCCAACACTTCCGTTTCCATATGACACATTTTTGCCATACGAGTGTGAAAAGCTTATCTTATTTTGTGTCATTTGTGTGTTTATATATGCTTATATATATATATATATATATATATATGAGTACGTATATATATGATATTGTTTTTGGTCTTTGCCTTGCTTTCTAATCCATCTATACTTTAATTCATAATTGGTATCTATCTTTTTGCATTCTTTGTTGATATCACATACTTAATAGTTATGTATCATATTGGTATCATTTTCTTCCATCTTAGTTAGTATCCGTTATTATTTGCATGGATTAGTTGTGCTTTTGTTGACCATATGATTTCATGTTCTTATCACTCTAAGATTCATGTTTAAATTAGTTTGTTAACCTTTGTATATTCGTGAACAAAAAGGGGGAGAATGATAGGGGGAGAAATGGTGTATATTCCTGTTGTACTCATATCTTAGTTTGGGGGAGATTTATCTTAGGGGGAGTCGCAACCTTCTTAGGTAGATCACAGTTGATAAAGGGGAGAATTAATTATTGGGGAGTCTTTATTTATATTGGATTTATTTTAATATTCTCTATGCATTTAATGTGTTTTCTTAAGCGTGCAGGAATTCTTCTAAATGGTAACCTTCATCGACAAAGCTATTCATCCATGGGTCTTGAGTCAAGTATTATGTGGGATGTTTTATGTCTAGTAGAGCTCGACGGCCCTTTCAGATTTTTTGTTTATTTTTGTCCCAGAATAGCTAAAGGGGGAGATTTGTAAGGGCACAATTCTCCAATTGAGTCTTAATGTAGTTTTGGCTCAATTTCGGACAAAAACATTTATCTCATAGGATAATGTTCAATGTATTTATTCAAGCCTATGATGTGTTTCGTTGAAGACGTAGCGGCCAAGAGTATAAAGCTTCATCAAAAGCCATGTTTCAAGTGCCTTGTTTGTACGTCACCAACATAGTTCCAATTTTTCCTAACGTATGAATGCATTTTGAATATATATATATAAGAGCTTGGAACAATTTTTCATTGCATGAATTTTATTTTAAACTGCTGTTTATTTTTCAGAAAGTTTTTATTAAAACTTTAAAATAAATTATATAAAGTTTCTCGGCTCAAACTCAAATTTTCAGCTTTCTGGAAGTTCGTTCGAACGAGGTTTGCCAATGAGTTCCCCTATTGGCTATTGGAACATCGTTCGAATTGTCGTTCGAACGAGATGGATGTTTGAATGAGAATTCCAACGATATTTCTAACGAGATCAACTTTAAATACACTGGCACTTCGTTAGAAGGTTCGTTCGAATGAGACTTCGTTCGGACAAAAATCTCGTTCGAATGAGATTTTGCGAGAACAATTATTTTGGTAGTTTTGAGCAGTTTTTCCCACTTTCCCACTTCTTTTCCAACTAACTTTTTACCTGATTATTTAAGTGCGGAAACCAACTTTTTCAACTTAACTTTTCATACTATTCCAACTCCTAGGGAGAGTTTTTGAGTATTCATCTTTACAAAGATAAGTTCATTGTTTAGAGTGTTAATTTTTCAAGAAAATATTTAAAACACTTATGTTTTACACCCAAAGTTTGTTTATCTAAGTTCTTCTATATATAAATATACTTTGCTTGAGTTTGGCACCGGTTTTATCTCTACCGTTTGAAGAGAAGTTTGAGTTTTCTTCTAAATCCCATAAAGAACAAGATTGTTTACATTGACTTACCCACTTGGAGAAAGGCTCCTTGTTCGGGTGGCGGTGATCGAAAAAGTTCGATCGGTGGATTCCGAGATCGCGGTGGAGCCCCGTGGTTATCCTCTAGGAAGAGGTGTGTACAAGAAGAAGCGTCGGGGCTTGGACAGAGTCAATTCGAGTGTTGTAAGTCTTTTATGTCTTGTACTTGTAAAACCATACTTAGTGAATTTGTGGCTAGGGCCGTCCGAGATTTTTTTTCCCGTTTTGAGTTTTTCTTCATGCATCGCGGCATAGTGATTTATTATTTATTTTATCTTTCGCAAAATTCACCTAGAACGTATGATTAGGTAAAAAGATAAAATTTTGTTTAATCATTACTCATCTTTAATTTGGTGCTACATAATTATTTGGCTAAATGCTAATTTGATTCAAGTCATCATTAAATTTCTTAAAATTGGTTTAGCCTAAATTGGTAATATTGAAAATATGACTTAGGCAAATTTCTAGGACTTGGGTTAAATTAAGTTGGTTTAAGTGAAATTAAAAATATGTATGTGTGTGTGTGTGTGTGTTTTAATTTAATTTCATGTTGTTTAATTTTAATTTGAAAAGAAATTAAAATTAGTTAATTTTTTTAATTAAACCATCTTACTTCCGCATATATTTAAGGAAATTAAAAATTACTTTTTGTCGTAAATCATTTAAATTTGGGGGCCTTGTGTTCAAACACATATGCCTTCATCACGGATCATAGCACACAATTTGATAATGATTGGTTTGAAGAATAATGCTTAAGATCAGGAATTCAAAATATTCACTCATCTCTTGGCCATCCTCAATGTAATGGTCATATAAAAATCACCTACAAAACTCTACTCGATTGTATAAAGAAATGATTAGATGATGCTAAAGGCAACTGGATAAATGAGCTCTATAGTGTCCTTTGGTCTTATAGGACCACACCGAAAACTGCAACCAGAGAGACACCTTATATACTCGCCCTTGACACTGAGTCGGTAATGCCAGTAGAGATAGGATTGTCGACTCATAGAGTTCTCAATTTTGATTTACCTAAAAGCAATTTGATGAGGCGAATAGATATGGATATGATTGAAAAAGTCATAGAAGACGTTACTATTCGAATTATCGCTTAATAACAACGGAAAATAAGGTTTTATAGCAAGAGAGTCAAGCCGACATACTTGAATCAAGGAGATCTGGTTCTCAAAAAAGTCATTCAGACGAACAATAAGTTGGTGCCCAACTTGCATGGTCCTTATCCTATCTTGGTAGAGGCTCGACCAAGAATCGACTGAAGACTTTAGGAGGAGAAGAGTTAAACAATGCCTTTAATACCAACCATCTTCACAAGTACTATCAGTAATTTTTATTATGCCATGTAATAAGTTCATTAAGTTCAAAATCAATCACTTAATGAAAAGCAATTAGTTTAAGTCATGATCTTATTTTATGTTTTGTTTTTTCAGAGTATATGACACCATCAACATCAAAAAGTTTAGCTTTTCAAAATTTTCCAACTCCAAAAAAGCTTATACCTTAGCTTGTCAAACTTTTTCGACTCCAGAAAAGTTTATACCTTAGGTTTTCAAAATTTTCCAACTTCAGAAAAGTACTTTATGTATAACTTCGTCGTTGATAAGTTAAGAACAAGAAGGTCATAAAAGTTCGTGTACTACTTTAAAACAGTTAAAAACAAGTTTTACTTGATCGGGTTAAATATAGTAATACATGTACACATTCCTAAATAAAGGAATACCCACATACATTCCTAATACACTTAGTCACTACTGATAACTAATGTTAACAAAACTCATTGCAGTTTTATCCAAAAACAACATTAGTAGAATATATGTCTTTACATTCATATTCTTCACATTTAAGAAAGTTTAACAGTCTTAATACAGACAAAAAAAGTACAAGCTTAAATAACGAAGAAATGACAACTCAACTAATAGAGCCGACCAACTAGTCACATCAGATTATCTAGTCGGTCAAAAAAGAAATACAAGGATAATAAATAGAAACCTTCAATTACATTTCATCAATGATTAACAAATTACAATGAAAGAGGAAATACAAAAATCATTCAAATGGACACTTTCCTTCAGCCTTATCCATTCCAATAGAAGGATCATTCAAAATATATAGGGAATTTATGTAGTAAAAATCACTCAGCATCCACCAATTGTTGCTGTTGGGATGGTTAATTAAATGTGTAGGACGAACTATCTCATGTTCATCATGGAAGCCGTAGTCCCCTAAAGACTTGGTTATTAAACATTGAGGAAGAAAATTAGGAGGAATACAATTCTTATTCACTGTGAATGGAGGCTTATTACAGTTAAGAATGCCTAGGTCATTCCAGTGACATAGGTTACTATTCTGGTAATTCTTTATCAAAATTAAGAGGTTGGTCCATCCCCATTTGTAGCCTTCACGATTACTCTGAGCCAGATAATCATTGATATGGGATAACCATTACACGAAAAGCGGAAAATTGCAACTTATTGTTTCCCTACTTGTAACGGATTTTATCCGTTATGCATTTGTAATGGACAAAATCCGTTACTAATAGAAAAAATATGTTATCAATATATTAGAATTATATGAAAAAGTCATCTAAAAAAAGTGAGAGATACCACTCTGTCACATCTCTTTCTTTATACCTTCCCACACTGGCCTCTCTATCTGTTAAACGACTCTGGTTCTATTATCTCTCTCTCTCTGTTAAATGGATACGGTTCTCTCGTCTCTCTATCTACTTGGTTTCTCTCACCTTTCAATCAGGCAACTTTATTTTGATTGCCTTACCTTAATTATTCAAATGTTACAAATAATGGACTAGAAATTGTAATCGATCCAAATGTTACAAATCACATTCTATAAGCATTTTTTTTAGCAATATTTCTGCTCGAATTGAATAGTACACCTAGGACTGCATGCAGTAACACTAAATAGATAGAGGAAGAGAGGACATAGGAAAAGTTATGGCAATAAAGACATTCCTAGACTTCTTTTAATACACATTTTCTCTTATAGCCATGTTCATGTTTGTTCATGAACAAACACCATTAAACTGTTGTGATTCAATTGCCATTGAATCGTGTCTGCAGCGGCGAAGTGATTTGGTAACTAGGGGGGGGGGGGGGGCAAGAGCCCACCCCAGGATTTTCAAATAAAATAATTAGTATAAGGGTATAAAGTTAAAGTTTTAAAATTGAAGGAAAAAAACTGTAATATTTCCTTAAAAAAATATTACACACTTTCATTCATTTGCCCATTTTAGTTACTTGGATTATTTTGTTGTTGCTTAGGGTTTGAATCAATTTGTTCTTATTTATTTGGGTTATGGTTTGAATTAATTTGTTGTTATTTATTTTAAGGGTTTGACATATTTAATGGTTTGAGTTAATTTAATTTTTTTATTGTTTAGGGTTTTGCTAATTCGGACTTATTCCTTCCTATCCTAGTTTAAAACCTTATGTTTCGTACGACTTATTTTAGGACTTTGTTATGAATGTTCTATGTGCATTTTTGATATTGTATCCGAGATTGTTTTATTTGAATTATAATTTTTTACAAATGGAAATAGTTATACTTTGTATGTATTTGTTAACCAAAGTTGTTGATACACATTTGTCGTTAAAAACATGGGCTTTGGGAAAAGTATCCATTTTAGGTTGAGACATTACGACGAGGGTCATTTTCTTATCTTTGTATCTTAAGTTGATTAATATTTAGTTTTGCTCAATGCACTTACTGCAATACATATGTTACGTTTTATGGTAAATTAAAAGGAATGCCATGAATGATCACGTTAGTTGTAAATAGAAATCATGAGAATTATTTGTTTTAGTTACTTGATATGTTGAATATGCTCAAATTTTCTTTTTATTCATCAAAAGTGTGTTTAGAATTTAGAAATTATGAATTTAGCATAAGTCCTGGTATAATTAGTTGCCATAAATAGACACCAACCATTATCGAAGATTACAATTTCAACTTATTGTTAATGTGTGTTTGATCTCATTTTATAGAATGTCCCGGCTGATTAACAAAGACAAGATGATTGAAGAGAACAAAGGCAACTTATTATATTTAAATGGCATAGAAGAGTTTATTAAATTTGCAAAAGAGAACAATGATCATGGGTTGGCAACGATACCTGTTCCATGTTCAAAGTGTCATAATAAATTGCATCTAAAATTGAAAGAAGTAGAGAGACATCTATGGAGGAACGGTATGCATCAATTGTATATTGTATGGTTTTTTCAAAGTGGAAATACATCCATGAACACTATTGATCTCCCACTAATAAAACAAGTTGAGGAGAACATAGTAGAAGAAAACATCGAGGAGTAAGGCGTTGGGGTAGAAAATCTAGCTGATGTTTGTTATAAAGAGCAGAGGGAACCTTATGTAGTTGTTGAATGTTGTTAGCCGGTAGTTTCTAAATAAGATCATATCGTAAATGATAAGTACAATGAATATAAGAGATTATCAGTTGAGAAATTATAACCTTCATGAGAGGATCCTGAAATAACTCTTTATCAATTGTAGAACTCCATAATTTAAACAAGCAATTTGGTTGGTCATGAAATAGTGTCACAACACTCTTGTCTACCTTCAAATGGTGGATCCTAAAAGGTAATACAGTAATAGAAAAATATCCAAAGAGGAAGAGTATGATGGAAGACTTGAGGATGAAGGCTAATTACATTCATACATGCGTCAATAACTGTGTCTTATATTGGAAGGAGAATGAATATATGGATGAATGTCCCTGTAACAACCCAGGCTTTTTAGCGGCTATTTTATATTATTTTTCCCGATGGGCAAATTCTATAAAATAGGGGAAGTTGGAGTAAATATTGTTTTTCGTGATATTAAGGGATAATATTTACTATGATTTGTCTATTTACCATATGAGAAGGTAAATGGAATTATATTGTGATATATTGCGTCGTTATAAGTAAAACGACGGTTATGATTCATATTTAAATTGTGGTATAATTAATGAAATAAAATAAAATTTAACATAAAATTTGTTCACACTTTCCCGAATGCCAAAATAGGGGTGCGGTTGTTTTTAGAATGGTCGAGATAGTCGAAATAAGTGCCAAGTTGTATTTTTTGAGTTTCGAGCACTTTTAACGCGTTATGACTCAATTAAGTAGATACGAGTCATTTTAATGGTGTATTAGCAATTAAAAGAGGACATTTGTGTTTTAAGACCCGGTTAAGTCCCCCACCCCTTTTTATTTTTTCAATCTTATGAGAGAAGCCAAAGGAGAGATAGAGAGAAGAGAGAGTTGGGAGAAAATGGAGAAAAGAGAGAGAATGAAGATTTGGGCCTGATTTTCGTTGCTACCTGAGGTGGATCAGAGACTAGGAACCTCGAGGCAAGTTTCTTACTTGCTAGATGTGATTTAATGTGATAAATTGCATGTGTAGTTAAGTTTTGGAGATTTAAACCCTAAATGGGTATTTATTGATTTTGGTGAATAAACCCTTAAATCTTAGTTTTGATTTGATTTTAGGATAAATTATTAGTTATTAATGGTATAGAAATGATTTACGAGATTTAGATGTTATTGGTGTTGAATAAAATCAAAGATGTGAGGTTTTGGGAATTTTAGGGTTCTTAAACCCGTAGCCCCAATTGGGCAAGATTTCAGGACCGAATCGATTCAGCCCTGGGGGCGAATCAATTCGGATAAGGAGAGGGATACAGGTCTGGCAGATCGAATTGATTCGGGTTAAAACCGAATCGATTCGGCAATTGCAGAAAGTCAGTTTTTGCTCACCGAATCAATTTGGTTGTTTAGTGAATCGATTCGCAAGGGCGAATCGATTCGGCCCAAGGGGCGAATCGATTCGGTTCCCCTGTTTTTGTGGGATTTTTCTTGGGTTGACTTTTAGCCCTTTTTCTTTTAGGCACAAGGTTTAGGTACCTTCCTTTGGGAAGTAATGGGGAGTCCTAGAGTGTGGTTTTGGGTAGTCTAATGCCCTAGGATTTAATGGGATGTTTGGGCTTAACCCGAGGGCTAGTTGCATAGGTTGATATCCGAATGAAATAGGAGATTAATAGAAAGATAAATTGAAGATAAAATATCAATGTTGAGACATTTGGGAGACACTCCTTGAGGGAGATTCACTTTTAAATGGTTTATGATATTATATTGAAGTCTTGGGGACTAGTTGAGGTTATTGGCACTTCAGGTCTTAAGTCATTAATAAAATATGACTCTAAGAATAAGAAATGTATATTATTAAATGTTGTACTAATAAATAGTACAAATGATTTTGTGAATGTAAAATTGGATGTTTTCAAAAGGAAAAAGTAATGGTTTTTATAAATGTAAAAAGGTATGGATACACACCTTCTCTAAATCGCTATCTTAAGGGAAGTTCGCGCGTTGTGGTGATGCCCCCTGACAAATTAACATGGGGTGGATATAGTCCCTAGGCCATGTGAGCGTTTGTGATTGTATATTTTTCTGCGATGGGTAGAAGATTCCGGGTGTGATCTTGACTATCCCACAGGCACATGGCAGCTTCTCGACGTTAGGTAGGATCCCAGGTTGTCTAAATAACAGTCCCTGGAAGATGATAGCCATTTAGGGGCACGCACAGAGGGGAAACTCAGACGGGCGGCCTTAAAATTGTTATATATATATATATAAATGTAATTATAACTATTCTAAATCAACTTGGACTTGATGTATATGGGTGCTATAATCAGCACAATTGAAATGCCATAAAGAGCATGATGAAGTGCCACAAAGAGCACATATAAATGCCACAAAGAGCATATGATGATGATTATACTCCTGATAAGGAAGATATTTTTACAAAGTGTATAATTGAGATGAAATGCCACAAATAGCATAAAAACTATGATTATATTTCATGATAAGGAATGTGACTACGAAATGAAATTGTAAACGATGAAATTGATTGGTAAACATTTGATAAAATGTTGTAACATTTATATATATTCCTAAAGAAAGAGATGGGAATTATGTTGTTAGATGGTGAATGGATATAATTATGTATCCTTGAGTAGTTGTAGATGAGACCTCTCACACACACACACATATATATATATACATAATATTGTGCTAAGGGACTAATGTATCTTGACGATCAACCTTGCCTTGTAGTAGTGTATCGGGGGGTTCCATGTTTGGATTTCGCTTTGCGAGACACCCGACGCACGAAAAAGGGCATAGTGTTGTGACTGGGGAGAAATTTGCCTTTAGTACTTGAATTAATTAGGACAGGGTCTAATGTATCTCGACGATCAACCTTGCTTAGTAGTAGTGTATAAGGGGGGTTCCTTGTTTGGATTTCGCTTTGCGAGACACCCCACGCATGAATAAAGGCATAGTGTTGAGACTGGGGAGAAGTTAGCCTTCTGTTCTTTCTTTAACCTGAGCATCATTTATATTACGCTAGGGTGCTTTTAGATTGAGAGGTGAAAAATATTATTATTAACTGCGAGAAAATTACGCACTTAGCTGTCATGCATTTTATTCACATGGAAATCATATCAAACCGGGCCCTAACTCGTATCTATATGTCTTTGTTTCTGCACATACTATGGCCGTTACAGGTGATCTATCGCATGGACACCCGTATTTACATTTCGATTCCCGTTATCATGGAGCTGTAGCATATTGCTGATGTTGTAGGTTATTGGTATTAGACCCTTCTTTCCATTGTACTTTAGTTAAGTTCAGTTTATTTATTCGGGCGTGTTTGACCAAGCGTTGCACTCATTTATACATGGTAAATATTGAAATGTAATACTCGGTGTAACTATTTGTATTAGTCTGTGCACCGACAGCTTATTCGGTGATTATTTATGAAATTGTCGTTCTTCATTATCGATTTTTCATTTCCACCGTTGTCCCAAATGGGATTGTCTAAGTGTTTCCTTTTATTTACAAAATTTTCTTTTATTGACAATCTGTTTTCTAAAATGATTAGTGGTTATCTCGTACTATTATTTTAAATCGATAGTGATGCTGAGAATGGACCATCTATGATTCCTGTGATTATTAAAGTATTAGGCTTGCCACCTATTATTTTAGTTGGCGGGTTGTCACAGTCCCCAATGTTGGGAATAAAGGTATTCGGTCACTATGAGGAAAGGAGGAAGAATTTCCAAATAACCTAAAAAGGTGTTGAGACATTTCCCTCTGATTCTAAGACTTGCGAGATTTTATACTATTCCATGGATAGCTCGAGAAATGACATGGAACCATAAGGCAAACACTTCATTGGATTACCAACGACATCCATGTGATTCGTCCTAATGGAGTAGTTTCAAATCAAAATGGCTTGAATTTTCTAAAGAAGGATGCAATGTTTGCCTCTTAATACCAACCAATGAGTTTAATCCTCGTGGCATTCAGTCTTCCAGTTATAGCTATTGGCATGTTATCACGGTGTTTAATAATCTTTCACCTTCATTGTGCATGAAGAGCGAGTTTCAAATGTTGCCTTTATTAATACCTTTCCTGTAGGCACCGAGTCAAGACATCAATGTTTTTATTTAGCCATTAGTTGATGAGTTGAAGGAATTATGTGAAGTAGGTGTTCCAGCTTATGACATGTCTGAGATGCAACCTTTTACATTGAAAGCTATGTTAATATGGGTGATTCCCGATTTCCCTGCATATGGGAATTTATCTGGGTATGTTACACATGGTTGTAAAGCTTTCCCTATTTGTGGGGACGATACTCCATCCGTCCGACTGACGCACAGTACAAAGATAATTTATACAAACTATCGTATTTTACTTGACATGGATCACCCTTTCGAAAAGGTTGGAGTTTGGGTCTTAGGTCAACAGAGTACACACCTCCTCCACGTCAGTTTAATGGGGACGCACTTTTAAAGAAGTTATGTTCCATCGAATATACACCAGGAAAGTCTCCAAAAGTTTCCAGTAAGAAGCGAAAGGTGGGTGATGAAAATGAGAATTGTAATGTTGAAGGTAAGGAGGCATGGTATAAAAGGTTAATTTTATTTGACTCGGAATATTGGAGTACTCATAAAATTCGACATGTTCTTAATGTGATGCACATCGAGAAGAATATTTCAGAACATTTAACAAGTACAATCCTTAATGATAAAACGAAAACTAAAGATAAAATAAATGCGCGAAAGGATATGAAAGACTTGGGCATACATAGTGGTCAATGGATGTGGGAAGATGAGCAAGCCAGGAAAGGGATGAAATCGAAAGAATCATTTATATTGGATAAAGAAGAGAAATGACAGTTTTGTGAAATTTTGAAAGATTTAAATCTACCTTCCAGCTTTTCATCCAACCTGACCAATATCATCACCCTTAACCCACCTAGTTTGCACTCAATGAAGTCACATGACTATCCCATTATTATGGAGTATTTTTTGCCCGTATTAATTCAGCATGCATTTTCAAAATACAAAGATTTGCGAAGAGCGATTCAGCTACTAAGATTATTTTTCAAAATATTGTGCTCAAAAGTCTTAATTCACGAGGATATTCAAAAGGGCCAAGTTTATGGTTGAAGGGGCATTGTGTGTGTTGGAGAAACACTTTCCAACAACATTTTTTTATATAAGTATCCACCTTACTGTTCATTTAGCCGATGAAGCATTGACTTGTGGTCCTACAGGAACACATTGGATGTATCCGTTTGAATGGTAAACTCTTTATATAAATTTTATTTTCACACAAACACAAACTTATATATATATATATATATATATATATATATATATATATATATATATATATATATATATATATATATATATATATATAGAGAGAGAGAGAGAGAGAGAGAGAGAGATCATTGTTAATGAACATTACGCATATACTTTTTTCTTATTCGCACAAATAGAAAGATGCAGGATTTTAAAGATATACCCATCAATAAGCGATACATTGAAGGTTGAATTGCACAGTCCTATGTTTTTGCTGAATCTGTTAGGTATTGCATGGATTATATGCCTAATTCTCTTCATGGAAACCCCATACGTACTCGTGAAGAATTTCTAGATGAATATGGGGAGTTTTCTAACGAAGGACCATTGTTAGATGTTAAGATTGTGATGTTTGAACCTAAACAGTTTCAATAAACACATCGATGTGTCCTATTTCGAGTTAACGTTGATGGTCGTGAAGAATTCTATTAGTTTGAGCAATTTAATAAGTATTTATTGAAATTCAGATTTAAATACTAATACACGAACTTATGTGAATAAATTGAAGTGAGTATAAAACGTTACTAAAATCCACTTGGCGTGGTAAATGAAATGGGAGCCAATTAACCGAAGTAGAGATATAAACTTCTTTCATTCTCTGGTTATATGATAAGGTGCTCTTGATTTTATTAGTATATTAAGTTACATTCTTTATTATGTAGACTAACTTTATAGCTATTATTTTATTTGTATTGTGCTGTTGGTCACTTCCGGAGAGATAGCGACAAATGCTTTGTAGTGACGGTTAGTACAAGGGCCAAAACACAAGGTTAAAACATATAAAAAAATACCGCAGTAATGGCTTTGTATTCTCCCCTAAGTATCATGTTGATACTGTTGTGAAACAAGATAACGGTGTTTGTATGAAGGCTTAGACTCAATTTAGGGCAAGGAAAAGTGATAAAAATCTTAAAGATGCTTGGATAATGTATTACGGAATTATCCGACAAATAATTGAGTTGAACTATATGCTATTTAAGGACGTAGTGTTTTATTATGATTGGGTGAGGGTGGAGGACAAGATCAATGGTTATAAATATTGTCCTGACTCCAATTTAGTGATGGTTAATTTTGATAAGTTCAAGGGTACCAATAATGAGTTTGATGAGCCTGCAATTCTCGCTTCTGATGCCAGTCAAGTCTTCTACTAAAAATATTTTAACACTCCTAATTGGTGGGTTGTTATACATTCCTCGAAGAGATTAACCAGTCAAGTAGACGAGATAGAGATACCAACTGTGTTCCAGTCTACTCTTGAAGATGAACCTCATTTGGAGAACCTGATAAAGCAATATGACAAAGTCTAGCTATTGTTTTCTCACTAGTTATAAATGTGTTTTTCTTGGTGAATTTTAGCACTTTTAATTCAATCGAGTGGAGTTTTCGAATAAGTCAATGACATGTTTTTTATTAGTCTTAGACCGATCCTTTAAATTCAATTGTTCTCGCCATAATTATTGTCTTTATATCATGATTAGTAATATGTTAATAAGGAGAAGTGATGCATTAGTTTTTATATGCTTTTAATTCAATAAGTATACTGTTTTGTTTGGAAATTTAGGAAAGTGTCATCCGGTACAGATTCAGCACAACATTATCCCCAATGGCCAAAACTCCAATCGAGAAAATCAAAGTCATTATTAAAGATAATGGGTTTATAGTTTATGATAATGAAAAGCTGGGGAGTTCTCGTACTGGGGATTTTCTGAGAGCTAATTACCCGATTCATTTCTCGGACTAGAAACAAGAGCCAAACAAATGTAAAGATGATGTTTGGAATGCTTTGATGGTAAATATAATCTTATACTTCATTTTTTATTCTTCTTTTTCTATCCTTATTCTCTTGTTATTTATTAGTCTGTTAATTCTTTTTGTTTTTCTTAATGATAACATAGAGAATTTGATCTTAACATTCCCCTAGAAGTGGCTCACCCACTATTGGAGAAGTCATGGTCCCTAAAATTCAGGACGTTCAAAAATACACTCCGATCTCATTTGTAGGATGATGGTGTTGACCCTGAACTATGGAAGAAAATTATAGAAATGGAAAATGGTGACAAAACTAGGCAATAAAAAGTAAAAAATGTTGAGAACCCCTCAAAGTTGAAGTATACCCATTGTCTCGGGTGTTGTACCTATGCTCAAAAGAAATACTTTTTAGTGTGTATTATCTCATTTTCCTTTAAACATTAAAAATGTTCTTAACTAATTTGTTGATTTTAACAATGTACAGCAAAAAAAAGCCTGAAGAACAAATTGGGAAGGTAAACAATTGGTTGTCAGGAACTATACGCGGTGATAAAACTGTGTTAGAGAGTGCCAAAAGTTTCTATGTAAGTATAATCTTTTTATGGTTGTATCTTTTAATTTTTAGTTGAACTTTTATCAAATTTATGTGAGTATAATATTAACAAATTTATTTATAATAATATAGGAAGAAGTGAAGCTTGCAGAAGATAAAAGAAAATCCATAAATATGATTGGAGAGAGTAGTAGCGACACTTTTGAGAATTATGACAACGGTGTGTTAACAAAAGTGTTTGAAAAGGATTTTAAAGTCCGAATGCATGGAGTGGGGTCTTACGTCTCTAATAAACAACTGATTTACACGGGGTGGCGAGGGAAAAATTTGTACAACATTTAAAAGGAAATGAATAAATTGCCTCAATGAAGAATCAGATCTCTAATGTTCACTCAAAGTTGAAAGAAGTTACTAGTATGTTGCTTGTGTTTATGTCAGAATATGAAAATCGAAAGGAGAGCTCCCCTGTAGGGATGACTCCATAGAGCGAGTTTGGTTCCACTTCAAATCATCGTCCAATCACTTCATCTCATAATTTGAGTAATCTTGTCAACACTTCCTCTAGCATTGTAAGTGCGGAAGCCCCAAAATTTAAACTTTAAATAATGAGATGGTTCAATGATATACCAAATTTTAATATTTCAAAAATTATTTAATTTTTTTTACTTTCAAAGCACAATCAAAACATGAAAAATTAAATTAAACATTAAAGTGAAATTAAGCTACACCAACATTTTAATTTCAACTTAAGCAAACATTAATCAAATTCAAGTTAAACTTGCATTTATCAAGATAAACTAATTTTCACTTGAATTAAATTAACTAAACCATTACCCACACTTAATTAGAACCAAAATAAACAATATGTGATTTAAACTGAATTTTATCTCGATTAAAACTAAGCATGCATTATAGGTGAGTTCAATAAGATAAAAGAAACAATCTCACTACACGACGATGTACGAGAAAAACTCAAATGAGAAAAATATCGGACGGCCATGGCCTAACAAATTCACTAGATATGATTTTACAGTTACAAGACAAAAGACTTACTACACTCGACTTGACTCCCGTCAATCCCTAACGCTTCTTCTTACAAATACCTCCATCTAGTAAATAACTCTGGAGTCGATCGGAATCTTGAATTCCATCAACAGAGGCACAACCCATCACCAACCACACATGGTACCTTTCACTATGTGAGAACACCACAGCGAAACAAATGTCTTACTTTTGAGGGTAGTGAAGAAACTCAAACAATCACCTTCAACTGATTGAGAATAAAACAGGTGCCAAACTATAGAATAAAACAGGTGCCAAACTATCTCCAAACAAAGATATATATGGAGAGAGAACTTGGACAGATACTAAATAAATTTTTGGCTGTAAAACACTTGATTTTGTTCTAAATATTAAGCATTGTTAACAAAAAACAAGGGAACTTTTTCTTGGAAGAATTAGGATCTCAAAAACTCTCTAGAGATGAAAAAAGTTCTTAGGAAAAACTTGTTCCCGCACTTCTTAAAATATGGCAAAACAAAGTGGAGAAGTGGGTGGTTGAAAAACAAAACTAACGAAAAACTGACGAAACTGAAATTTCGTTTGGAGTTTCATTCGAACGTCATTTCGAACGAGAATTTAGAAAACAAAAATATAAAATCTCGTTTGAATGAGGTCGTTCAAATGACCTTTCTAACGAGATTTTAAGCCATGGTTCTAGAGAATTGCGATACGAGTGTGTGGCCACCAGTTTCGTATTTTTTAGATTTTTTTGGATTCGATATGATTTTTCTACGGAAAGGTGTCCAAGAACAAAACATTTAGAACTATGAATTCAAAAAAATTTAACAAAAAAACTAACACTGAAATTAAATTTTCAAACTCCTATCTATATATTAATGCATTCATTCCTTTAGGAGACATTGGAATCCACATGTTGATGACGTGAAACTTGGCACGAAAATTAGCAATGATGAAGCTTTTAAATTTTGGGCCGCTACGTCTTCAACTCCTTAAACACGTCATATGATTAATAGGGAAAACATTTATCCTATGACTTAAATGGTTTTGTTCGGAATGAAGCCAACAGAACATAAGACTCAATTGGCAATTTGTGACCTTAAAAATCTCCCCCTTTCACTATTCCGAGACAAAATCCAACCAAAAATCCTAAAGGGCCGTCAATCTCATCTAGACACAACATCCCACCCAAAATAATAAAACAAATCGATGCGATGACTCGACCCAAGGATGAACCACTTTGTCGCTAAAAGAAATTTCTTGCACACTTATGTAAACCATTAAACGCATACGAAATATAAAAAAATATAAAGTGTATAAAATTAAACTCTTCCCTTTTAGTTAACAATTATCTTCCTGGAAAGATAGCGTTCTCCTCCCAAGTTATATCTCCCAAACTAAAGGTTTAGATACCATTTCTCCCCCTTTTTGTTCAGGAAAAGATATAGGTTAAAGAATAAATAAATAACTTATTTCTCCCACATTTTAATGCAAATAACTTTTATCCGCCTTAAATCTACACAAGGGATACGAATAAGGAAAAACAAGACAAACATGCAATGGTCCATAAGGTGATAAGAACATTTTAGCATATAGGTAACAATGAAGTACAACTAGACCACATAAAGAGACATGAGTATCAACTATGATGAAAAAAAATGATACCAAATAAAATATAATCAACGTAGCATGGAATATCAACCAAAATACAGAACAATGTCGATACTAATTATAGCTTCAAAGCAAATATGGACTAGTTAGCATAGCAAAGACTCAAAAATAAAAAAATACCATATATACGTATACATAATGAATATTACTAATGTACACTCACATATACATAAGTATAGACACCACACATGACACAAAATACATTAAGCTTTGCCCACTCATATGGTAAAATGTGCCCAAATACATGTGGTAAACGAAAGTGTAGGGGTGTGAACTCGAAACAATTAAATTTTGATTCAATCACTTAAAACATGTTCATGGAGTTCTCATTTGATTTCAAAACTTTATCACATTTAGATATAGCCTCAAGTGATAATATAAATTGCACTCAATGAACAAACATACACAATGCACACAAGCCTAGAATTTCGATGATTCTCCAAAGTAATAAAGTTATGACAATAAAAGCTTAACTAGGTTACAAAGTCATTGTTCAAACCCATTAATACATGCAACCAAACTTCTAATAATTTTTCTTTTTCTTTTCGTTTTTAACATATTAACTAAACTATTTTTGGCCCTGGCAAATATTCTTTTTAATGCCACATTTTTAAGGCCTAATATTAAATGGTGTATTTTCATGCAAAGTAATTTGGCTTTCGTAGCCCGAATCCATTGATAACAATTATAACACCGGATAAATATTTTCGTATTTATTTACATCCAAAAAATGGTTAATACATGCACAAATCCTTCATAGTCAAATACAAATGTAGATGACTAAATTGATAGGAGAACATCTCACTTATCTCAACTATACACGTGAAGATTAAATTGCAAATGAGCTCGTGCATGTGTGAATCGAGGCATAAAAAAATAGAATCCATTAAGCAACACTAAATTCAACTACTCTAAGTAAGCATGGCAAAGAACATTTTAATGATTGACAATCTTAACCAAAAGTTCTAGCCACATGTAAGTGGAAATGGAAAAGATTCAAACACAAGTATATGCCACATAGAGTGTGTCAAACTAAAATACACACAAAATAAAAAAATATTTTTGATTTTTTCAAAAAAAAATCACTAAACAAACAAATTCAAGTCAAAAGAAGAACAAAGAAAATCTTTTTGTAATTTTCTCAATAAGATACCATTGGTTACAACATAAACAAATAAAAATAAATACAAAAGATATATACAAATCATAATTCTAGCATGTGATTAATCATTCAGCATAGACTAGAAAATGACAAACATACATACAACTAGCATAAATTTATCATGAAGCACAAAAATTGATAGAGTATGCAAACATGCAATAAATTACTCATAAGATATAGCAAGTGAAGAGTGATGTGCAACCATGCGAGAACCATCAAAAACTGAAAATTTTGAAAAAGCATATTTTCCATTATAAAAACTCAAAAGGATCTTAAATGCAATAATTTAGCAATCCTCGCTCTGATACGACTTGTAACTGCGGAAGCCCCCAAATTTAAACTTTAAATAATGATATTGTTCAATGATATACCAAATTTTAATTTTTCAAAAATGATTTAATTTTCTTTACTTTCAAAGAACAATCACAACATGAAAAATTAAATTAAACATAAAAGTGAAATTAAACTACACCAACATTTTAATTTCAACTTAATCAAACATTAATACAATTCACGTTAAACTTGTATTTTGTCAAGATAAATTAATTTGCACTTGAATTAAGTTAATTAACAATTACTCAAACTTAATTAGAACCAAAATAAACAATATGTGATTTAAACTGAATTTTATCTTGATTAAAACTAAGCATGCGTTCTTGGTGAGTTCAACAAGATAAAAGAAACAAGCTCACTACACGGCGATGTACGAGAAAAATCCAATTGGAAAAAACCTCGGACGATCCGACCCTAACAAATTCACTAGATATTGTTTTACAGTTACAAGACAAAATACTTACTACACTCGACTTGACTCCCTTCAAGCCCCGACGCTTCTTCTTGAAAATACCTCTATCTAGCAAAGTACTTCAGAGTCCACCGAAATTTTGGATTCCACTAATGGAGGCACAACCCACCGTCAACCACACATGGTTACCTTCACCCTATGAGAAAACAGTAGAGAAACAAATGTCGTCCTTTTGAGGGTAATGAAGAAACATTTACAATCTCCTTCAAATGGTTGGGAATAAAACAGGTGCCAAACTATCTCCAAACAAAGATATATATATATATATATATATATATATATATATATATATATATATATATATATATATATATATATATAGAGAGAGAGAGAGAGAGAGAGAGAGAGAGATAGAGAACTTGGATAGACACTAAACAATTTTTTGGGTGCAAAACACTTGGTTTTGTTCTAAAGATTAAGCATTTTGAACAAAAACCAAGCGAACTTTTTCTTGGAAGAATTAGGCTCTCAAAAACTCTCTAGAGATGGAAAAAGTTTAAAGGAAAAACTTGTTCCCGCACTTTTAAAATATGGCAAAACAAAGTGGGGATGTGGGTAGTTGAAAAACAAAACGGGCGAAAAACTGATGAAAATGAAATTTCATTTGAAGTCTCGTTTGAACGACATTTTGAATGAGAATTCAAAAGAAAAAAAATCTGAAATCTCGTTTGAAATATCGTTCAAACGAGGTCATTGGAATGACCTTTCTGACGATATTTCAGGCCATGATTCTAGCGAATTTCGATACGAACGCATGGCCACTAGTTTCGGATTTTTTTATTTTTTTAGATTTGATATGATTTTTCTACGAAAAGGTGTCCGAGAACAAAATCTTTAGAACTATGAATTCAAAAAAAATTAACAAAAAAATACTAACACCGAAATTACATTTCCTATATATATATATATATACCTTTAGGAGACATTGGAATCCACATGTTGATGACGTGAAACTTAGCACGAAAATGGACAATAATGAAGCTTTTAAATTCTGGGTCGCTACTTCTTTAACTCCTCAAACACGTCATAGTCTTAAAAGGGAAAACTTTTATTCTATGACTCAAATGGTTTTGTCTGGAATTGTGCCAACACTACATAAGACTCAATTGGAACTTTGTGACCTTACAACCACTCTCAATCCCACTCATACTCCTAACCCTCCTCCACCTCCACCTCCTTCAAAAAATATCCCCCGTCATTATACTTGCTAGGTTTGGTGCAGAATTGGTAAAAGTGTATGTTGGGATACATAATGGTGACATGTGTCACTTCAAATGCCTTGGACTTGGGGAAAAGGTAGTTTGGGTTTAGATAGTGCTTCAACCTAATGCTTCTGTATATAATGCTCCTCAAAATGGTTTTGAAAGTTTGGTAGGATTTTTAGATGGTGGATTTGTTATTTGGATGGAAAGGTTGTTAAAGTATGTTTAAAATTTTTATCTTAGTTTAGCATATTTTAGTGTAGGAATGATACTTTTGGAATAATATTTTGGATGATAGTTCTTAAATTTTAGTGTAGGAATGATATTTTTGGATTAATTATTTGGATGAAAGTAAATAAATTTTATATATGCTAATTTTTATCATTAATCTTTCTTGTTATGCTAGGTAATAGATACTTTTGGGTTATTGATTTGGATGACAGTTATTAAATTTTATATATGCTTGTTTTTCTTATTAATCTCGCTTGCTATGTTAGGTAAAACCTTTTTAATTCCGCCAATACAATGTTATTCCCAAGACCGAATAAAAGAGGAGGGGAGAGGCCATTGGTTCCGTAAAGGTCTTTATATGACAAGAATGTGCTCGCTGAAGATACCAATATTCATTGGTTTCATAAAGGAACAAATCCCATGGGAGGTATGCAAGACCATCCATTTATTTTATTGACTTTCATATATTATGATATTTCACCTTTTTGGGGTTAACTTTCATGTTTTATCGGCTTATGTATTAGTTCCCAGGCATCTCGTGGACTAGGCATGGACTAGACGCGATGTGCTCCTGGAAATGGCCATCCCAGCCACCGAGTGATTGATGTCATGCTAAAGGCTTATATATTGGTAGTAGCTATTAGTCAAAACAGAAAATTATCTCAAATTCGTCTTATTGTAACAACATCATGAACTATTTGAGAAAGAAAATTGTCTTCTAGAGGGCCCTATGACAATTGGTGTAACGTCCGGTGCATCTACCCCAGAAAAGGTAACTCTATTAGTTGCAATTTTATGTGTAGAATTACCCAAATCTTTTACTTATTTAATTCTTTTAATTGTTTGCAATGTTGCCCTGAAATTCCACATTATGCCTTTGTACTTTGAAAGAAGAAATTCAGATCATAACCCCTATTTAGCGCAGAGATTCCAGTACAATTTTAAATTACTAGCCTTGATAAGTTCAAATAAACTTATGCAATTAATTCATCCTTCACTAACTGTTTCGCAAAGTTTTTCTCATTTTATTTTCTCCTCTTGGCGACCACCCCCTAAAAAAGTTCAAAAAATGTAATGTATTGTATATAATCTTGTTTAAAATTTGGGTGTGGCATTTGTTTCCTTTTATGCACTGTCGTAATATAATGCTTCTGGAAAATATCTAGTTTTGTGCTCAGGCTTCAACTGTTTTGGACTAGTTTATAGCTCACGGGTCAGAACGTATCATTAATGAGATTGGAGAACATGCATACCAGATATCAGTAACTTCCTATTCCTTAAGGCTAAATGAAAATTGCAATTTTTATGATATGCTCTTCAACTTTCGGTTTACCTTGGAGTTCATATTAATGATTATCATGATAGTTATTAGAATGTTCTCTTATTACAGACATCAAATTTTCAATATATTAATTATAGTTGGAGGGATCAAGGAAGCAATGTCAGGAAGAAGTCTCAAAATCTTGTGGTTATAGTGAATGAAAAAGATAGAATACAAGAAGTGTGACAGAAGGTTGCGGCTAATAGGGAAAAGTGAGTATTCTCTCTAAAAGTTTTGGATTATTGTCATGTTTATATACTTTGGTGGTATCAAAGTACCAGAAACTTTTGATTCATCCATAATCATTATCTGTGTTAATAAGGCCTTATTTTATGTAACTGAATGAAGCTCATATTGAGTTTCTTGCCACCCATTTTGGTTTTTCTACCATCACAATTTAAAATTCATAACCTAAGATTTTTCGTGTACTCTTTATCTCTCTCTCTCTCTCTTTATTGTTTAAAGCTATACACAATACCTCCTAATCAGTTTTGTTGTTGTTCTGCACTAATTATGTTGAAAAGCGGGACCATTTTATGGTAAGGGGAAAGAGGGGATGGGGGTGGTATCACTTAGCTAGTTTTTCAGATTGTGTTCAACATCATATGTGATGTTCTCTTCCCCGAGATTTCCTAACTATACTCATTGTCGATAGCAACATGGTGAATTTTCCTTGCTCAGCCGTGTCATTTAAACTAAATTTACATTAGTGCTTAATAGTGGCATTTCATTGATAATAGTTTAATAGTTTGATAGTCATATTCAAATCATGCCTGATTCAAATCTAAATGTTTTTATGAATTTTGACTTTTAAGTAAGCTCATATGGTAAACTGCATAAAAGTTCAAATTATGGTCCGAGGGCATTCTTCAATAAATGCCCAATTTTTTATTTTGTATCAATTTTAGTTTTTATTTCAGACAAGATAAAATGATACAAGATCTAGATGATAAGAAAATTGAATTTTCCTTAGGGCTTGGTGGTTGACTAGTTGATTTGGTAAGTAGGGCAACCAGGCCAGGTGGAGTAAAAAACTCAGGAGTCATATTGAGTCTAGTTGATCTCTTTATATATATATATATATATATATATATATATATATATATATATATATATATATATATATATATATATATATATAGGTGTAGTTAAATGGTTTCAGAGTTTAGGGTGCTGAACAGTTAGTGTGGTTTCGTGCTAGTTTTGAAGTTTCAACCATGAGCTCAAATGTAAACAAGTAAATTAAGGAAATTAGTCATTGTATCATTCTAAAAACATGATTCAAATAAAATCAACTAGATACAAAGGAAAAAATAATTTGTTCATGAAATCAGTTAAGTTTGACATTATTGTTCGTTATTAAAACTCAACATTTGGTCAAAATTCAAGAAATAATTTCTTATATGAGATATGGGTTTGGAATCTGCAGAATACAGGAGGTTGTCGCGTTAAAAAAAGGCCAACTTATTTTCCATTATAGTTTAGATCATAATCAACCTAACCAAGAGCATGACTTTGTTTTTGACAAGGTTTTGAACTAATATAAATATCTAAATACGTATCGAAACACATCAGGGGGTGGTGTGTAAGCATGGTTCATATTCAAGTACATGCGGATATGATGATGATCGTTATGGAACAGTCGGTGTGGTTTCGTGCGAGTTTTGAAGTTTCAACCATGAGCTCAAATGTAAATCGATTAAGGAAATTAATCACGGTAGTATTCTAAAAATAGATTCTTATAAAATCAACTAGATTCAAAGGGAAATAGAATTTACTCATGAAAATCAATTAAGTTTGACATTATTATTTGTTATTAAAACTCAACATATGGTCAAAATTCAAGAAATAATTTCTTATATGAGATATGGGTTTGGAATTTGCAAACTATAGGAGGCTTCCGCGTTAAAAAAAATCCCAACTTAGAAATTTAAATTTAATATTAGGAGAGGTGACCCTTTTAGGAAAAAGGCTACCCCTTATCTTGTAATATTGGGAAATATGAGATGACTCTTTTAGGAAAATCAACACATCCATAGAGTCATACTTTACCAATCATTATCAGCTTCCCCTTGCTAAATTTCTTTAGAAGCTATGTCAATTTTATTTTCCATTGCAATTTAGATCATGCTCAACGTAACCAAGAGCATGACATTTTTTTGTACAAGGTTTTTAACTAATATAAATATCTAAATAGGTATCGAAACACGTCAAGGGAATTATGTATAAGACTAGTTCATATTCATGTACATGCGGATATGATGATAATCGTTATGGAAGCAAAGATGAAGAACGAAATGGTTATGGGAGAGAAAGAGATGGGTATACGTACTCATATGGCCGTGATGGTGATCGTTACGTTGAAGAGATCCATAGCCGATATGGATATAAGGATGATGATTACCAGGAAAGGAGTCAAAGTGTTGATGACTACAACTATGGTTCAAGAAGTAGAAGCTCTGATAGAGAGGGATCGAGCTTATGAAGATGACGGTCAATTTTCTTCTAGGTATGTTTGTTCTTTCGATACGCGTACTAGAAATTTATATCTTCAGCGGCCATCCTTTTGAGATGAATTTGTAAATCATTTATAACTTGATCCTCTTAACTTAGTGATATTGTGACTTTATTATGATTAAAGTGGATATATAACGGTGAAGGATGATGGTTACAAAAATAGATCACAAGTTTGGAACCTACTTTTAATATATTTTTTAATAATCTCTTAAAAAGATGTAATTATTTCTCATTAATTTAAAGCCTCCTATCACTTATAAAAGCATATTGCATATGCTTTGGAAAACATTGATATAAAATGACATCATTTATTTGATAATTTTCTTTTACGAGAGGAAGTGGCGCCAAAGTTGATGATCATTCTCAGGATGGAAGGTAGTTTTTCTATATGGTGGTTAATGGTTATACTTGGGACAATATATATAATCAATTTATTGGGCTTGCATTCGTTGGTTTTTAGTGTCGCTGGCAGGCGGTTTGAGCGAAAATTTTCGAAACAAAATCTTGGTCTGTCTCCTAGTTATAAAGAGGCTATGGGTGAGGCTCATAGCCCCATTAATGGTGAAAGGTAATAATTTTGTAATTATTTTAAACCTTAAAAGAATCAACCTACCTCCAAGAAAGAGGAATTGAGATTTCTAACCCCTAAGTTGACCTATAATCTTGTCAATTAGCTCTGAAAAATATGAAATTTGTCTACTAACTTTGAAAATATGGCATCCTAAATATTTGATTGGGAGAGGTTTGTATTGAATATTTAGACAACTTGCAGTAAGGTGTTTCTTGATATATGAAATTTGGAGTCAACTATGAAAATCCTTTTTGTTTTAATAACAAGCTGGCCGAAAGTACTTTAACAGTGCTTGATGAGTTTAATGAGATTGGCTAGAGATGTTTTACAACCATTAGGGAAAATTATCACATCACCAGGTGTAATAGTCTAATACATGCACAATTAGGAGTTGTAATTGTCACATCATCTGCCAATGTGTTCTAGTAATTCTTATGTGATAATATACACTGTTGTAAATTGTTTGGACCGTAGCATCAATGACAGGTATCAAGCTTCTCTAGAGTTTTGAAATAACTCTACATGGTAAAACAATCATCCTAAATATTCTTTTCAAAATAAAGAATCGAGACCAAGCCACATTATACCAATTTAATATTAGTGATAACATTTTTATGTTATATCTGTTTTAGTCAATAATAACATTTTTTATGTTTTTTTATTGCAAATAACACTATAGAAGGCATATCTATTTGTATCGTAGTCGTGACAGTATCAAAGTCATATTGGTCCATATAATCATGTCTTGAGATTTGTATGTAGTCGTGATAATATCGAAGGCTATTTTAATTGAGTAATTATATTTGTTTTTGTACCAGGTCGCATTTTCAAAACTACGGACAAACGCGTGGGACAACCTTAATTGATATATACGTGATTTTTTAAAGAATTTTATTTCGTTGAAGTATTTGTTTGATTAATTTGGACTTTTGGA
Source organism: Sambucus nigra (assembly GCA_949130495.1). Taxonomy (NCBI): domain Eukaryota; kingdom Viridiplantae; phylum Streptophyta; class Magnoliopsida; order Dipsacales; family Adoxaceae; genus Sambucus; species Sambucus nigra. The sequence goes on from OX422219.1 coordinate 517,134,082, forward strand.
ATATTGTGCGATTGATTGTTACCCCTTAAGAGGGTGGATAGTCCAATAAATAGAGAAGACTACTTCATTTTTTTTAATTTACACTTTGTTAATTTTATTCACAATGTGAATTTGATTGTTGAATTGTATATTTCATGTTACCTTTGAGTTTATTTGATGAATTTAGACTATTTGAATGTTGGACTATTTGTTATTTGTTAAGCTGACTGGATAGTCCTATAAACAAAGGAGATTAAGGCCAATTTTCTAGTATATTTATGTCTATTTATTTAATGATAAGTTAATATATTTTTAAAAAATATATTAATATTGCTAACGGACTAACCGTTACAAATCGAAACATTCGTTACAAATATATGACACTCCCAATCCATTACAATGTATTTTCTAATGATTTGCATCTGTTACAAATTCCATGATTTTAATGGATAAACACCGTTACAATTTAGTAAATCCGTGACGAACATATAGTATTGGTACCTGTCAATCTACGTGGCATAATAACAACGAGGAAGTTCATTTCCCCAACCAACTCATGTTCTCTCCGAGTAACAAGGATACACCGAGGAACTCCAGCGCCCCGAGGTACTCTAGCGCTCCGAGGAACTCTTGAGCGACGAGCAACTAAGGCGGTCCGAGCTGGATCTCGGCCGTATTATTAATTGCCAGAATATCAATAGTTCAACCATTCATTGAATGTTTATCATCTTGACGCACACGCTGCATTAAATGTATTACCCTTTCATATGTATATCATTTAATGTATCAACCCATTCATGTACAGCGTAAGGGCTATAAATACCTTGTATCACCCTCATTCAAAGGGACCGAAATTTCTTGGTTGAATCACAAATTGAGAATTCCTAAACACTCAGCAATAACATAATAGTGGACGTAGGCCATTCATATAAGGCTGAACCACTTTAAAAATCTTTGTCTCATTTTATTTATCTGTGATTGAATAATTAGAGTGATCTAATTTTTTACATCAACAGATTGGCGTCGTCTGTGGGAAACGACTGTTGCTATCGTTTTTCACCAAAAATCATTTATCATCAATGGCAGATAATCCATAATCCAGTAATCGAAATGCTGGAAATATTGGAAATCCTCAAAATCCATCTGCACCTCAAGATCTGGCTGGAATTATGACGAATCTGGCTGAGGAACAAACCTCCATGCAAGAAACAATGAGGCGACTCATTCAAACTCTTCACGGCGGTGCACCCACCCATTCAAGGCAAAGGAGTGATCGTGGGCAATCGCGATCCAGGTGTACTGAGTCATATCGTAATGAAGAATCTAATGATTTTTCTTATCAACCTGGGCGAACTTCATCGATACGGGCTACGGACACAGATCAACATATCACCCTCTCTCCGGAGAGAACTAGCGCCTTGGAAAGATTAAGCAGGGCATCTCCTTTCAGTCGGTTAGGACCAAGGAGAAATATGAGTCCACATAGAGCCCCATCGAGAAGCATTCGACCACCATTAGGTTTGAGAGAAGGATCAGCACAATCAAGACCAGCTACTCGTCGAGAAAGATCTCAGGAAGCTACGTCAGAACAATCAATTGCTCGGACCAAACATCCCGAGGAAGGAAATAAAGCATGGAAGGGTTCCATTCAGCGATTGGAGGATAGACTTGGAGAAATAGCTAAAGAAAGGAATCCCTTACAGAGAACTTTTGTTCAAGGGACACCTTTTGTGCAGGCTATTGTGAATTTTCCTACACCATCTAAATTCAAAGCACCCGTAGTGACCCCTAAGTATGATGGAAAGATAGATCCTGTTCTTCATATAGAACAATACCAAGCTGCTGCCGACATATATGCCGTCCCCGACGAGATGAGATGTAGAGCATTCTCGGGAACTCTTACCGGATCTGCACAGATATGGTACAACAATCTTCCTCGGGGTGAAAGTACTAGAGATTACATAACTCGTTTCAATAACGAGAAGTTGGAAGTCATAGATTACGAAGAAAAGACAGCGATCACTGCTTTGATGAGTGGCCTGTTGCCTAACAAGTTATACTACACTTTGGCCAAAGATCCACCTAAAACTATGTCGGAGTTGATGGCAAAAGCGGCCAAAGTCATGAATGCCGAGGAGGCTATGGCCGCGAAGAAGAATATGGATAAAGAAACCAAGGTGGAGGTTGACAAATCTAAGAAGAAAGAGAAAAAAGGTAATGGTGGTGACAATCATTCCAAGAATAATAGGACGCCATGGGAAGTCCTGAAGAAATATGATCATTATACTCCATTAAAAATGGGTATTAATCATGTTCTGGAAGAAATCAAGAATAACGAAGAAATCAAGTGGCCAGAAAAACTGAGGACCAATCCTGAACTGAGGAATAGTGCCAAATATTTTGAGTTCCATAAAGATCATGGCCATACGACCAAAAATTTCATAGCCCTTCAGAACGAGATTGAAATGCTCATTCGAAGAGGAAAGTTGTCAAAGTATGTAGATCGCAGAGGTGAAAGGAAGAATGATGATAGAACTAGAGATCGTTCCAGATCTCCTCGTCGGACGGAGGAAAGAAAGAAAAGAGATCATGAAGATGATCCAGATGAAGACCCCGATCTTCCGAAGAAGCCAAGGCAGCCTGAACGAGAGGTATTTTCCATACATTTTGGGTCATGTGATTGTAATGTTATTACAGGAGGAGATGCTGGAGGGGGAGACCTTACTGCAGAAAGAAAGGCCTATCTCGGAGAGGCTCAAGCCTGCTCATATATTCAACGAATAAATCTTGCCGAGGATGATCGTCCGAGGAAGGTAAATAAAGAGAAGCTAGTTATTGGTTTTTCAAAAAACGATTTGGCAGGTGTCCTTTACCCTCACGACGATCCCTTGGTGATCAAAATGAGGATGAAAGATGTGGTGATTTCAAGGGTGTTGGTGGACAATGGTAGTTCAGCAGACATCATGTACTATTCATGTTTTGATAGCTTGAATTTGAAATTATCTCAATTAGAACCGTATCACAGACCCCTCCTAGGTTTTGCTGGTGAGAAAGTTTTTTAACTTGGGACGATCAAGTTGGATATACTCATTGGAACCTGGACCGCTTGTCGAACAGAAAGAATACGCTTCTTCGTGATGGATAAGAATGTGCAGTCAGCCTACAACATCATCATGGGAAGAGTTGGTTTGAAGAAGTTCGAAGCAGTTCCATCTACAGTACATCAGTGCTTAAAATTCCCAACAAACTTTGGGGTAGGAGTTGTGAAAGGTGATCAAAAAGTAGCTCGGGAATGCTATTATACATCTGCCGAGCAAGAGGAGCTTGAGGAATCAAGGAAAAAGACTATCACCTACCAGGTGGAGGAAGGTACAGAAATTGAAACTCTTGATCCCAGGGATGAATCTCAACTTGTAAAAGGACAGGTGGTAGAATCTACAGAAAATGTTATTCTGGACGAGGAGCACCCTGAACGAATAACCCAGATAGGTTCGTCGTTGGATGCTTCAATAAAACAAGAGTTGATAATGTTCTTGAGAAACAGGAAGAAAACTTTCGCATGGAGTCATAAGGACATGCCAGGAATATATCCAAACTTCTTATGTCACGAACTCAATGTGAATAAAGAGATCAAGCCTGTAAAGCAGAGAAGAAGGGTATTTAGCCCTGAGAAGAATCAAGCCATACAAGAGGAGGTCGAGAAGCTCCAGAAAACCCAATTCATTGAAGATGTGAAATATTCAGACTGGCTGGCAAATGTGGTGATGGTAAAGAAGAAGAACAACAAATGGAGAATGTGTGTTGATTTCACCGATCTCAACAAGGCGTGCCCAAAAGATCATTTTCCATTGCCCAGAATTGACCAATTAGTGGATGCTACCTTGGGACATGAGCTGCTCAGCTTCATGGATGCGTATTCCGGTTACAGCCAGATCAAAATGAAACCTGAAGACAGGGAAAGTACTTCTTTTATTACTCCTAGGGGAACTTATTGCTATAATGTTATGCCTTTTGGTTTGAAAAATGCAGGAGCGACATACCAGCGGCTGATGAATAAGGTTTTCACCGAACAAATCAGTTGCAACATGGAAGTCTATGTCGATGATATGCTGACAAAAAGCAAGAAAACTGCAGATCATCTAGTTGACTTAGCTCAAACATTTGATCAACTGGATAAATACCAAATGAAGCTCAACCCGATGAAGTGCACATTTGGAGTACGAGAAGGAATGTTTCTCGGATACATTATCAACCAGTGAGGCATTGAAGAAAATCCAGATAAGATCAAAGCTCTTTTAGGGTTGCGATCTCCAACAACAAAGAAAGAAGTGCAGAGTCTTACAGGACGAGTTGCAGCACTCAATAGATTTGTGTCCCGAGCAACTGACAAATGCCTCCCCTTCTTCAAAACACTTCGAAAAACTTTCGAGTGGACTGATGAATGTGAGAAATCCTTTCAAGACTTAAAAAAGTATTTGGGAGCACCTCCATTGTTGTCCCGGCCAATAACAGGAGAGAATTTGTATTTGTATCTGGCAGTATCAAAGAATGCAGTTAGTTCAGCATTGATTAGATTGGAGAATGGAGTCCAGAAACCAATCTATTACACAAGTAAGGCTTTTCGAGGTGCAGAAATCAGGTACCCAAAGCTGGAAAAATTGGCATTGGCATTAATTGAAGCAAGTAGAAGAATGAGGCCATATTTCCAGGCTCATACAATCGTCGTATATACCGACATGCCATTGAAGCAAGCCCTTCATAAGCCAGAAAAGTCAGGGAGATTGATGTACTGGGCAATAGAGCTCGGTGAATATGATATTGTGTATGAGCCCAGAGCATCATTGAAAGGACAAGATGTAGCAGATTTTATAGTAGAATTTACATATCCTGATACCCCTGAGGAGCAAAAGGTGCTCGCTGACCAACCTGTGGATGTTACAGGATCAACAGACATAAGTCCAGACCAACTCCGGTTGGTAAAAGGGCCTATGGATGTAGAAGGATCATGAACTTCAAATTCAAACCAGCACCGGTTGGTCGAAGAAGGAGAAGAGATGGTCAACGAGGAGCGAAAAGTGCCAGGGGAGGATGAAAAGAAATAACAAATATTTCACCGAGGAACTCTATCGGATAAGAAATTTGAAGACGGGTTGCCCATATGGAGATTATATGTAGATGGCTCATCTTGCACAGCAGGTTGTGGGGCAGGAATTGTTTTGAACACCCCAGGCGAGATTGACATGGAATATGCTTTGCGATTCCAATTCAAAGCCTCCAATAATGAGGCTGAGTATGAGGCCATGATAGCAGGTCTTCATTTATCAAAGATTATGGAAGCGCAACAAGTGATGGTATTCAATGATTCTCAATTGATTGTGAATCAGATGATGGGAACGTATGCAGTTAAAGGAGAATTAATGGTCAAATATCATGCCAAGGTAATGGAGTTATTGGCAGAATTTGATGCGATTCAATTAATCAGAATACCAAGAATAGAAAATGCACAAGCAGACGCGCTGGCCCGACTAGCATCAGCTACTCGTACCGAGCTGCGAAGAACAATACCAATTGAAGTACTGGAAAGTCGGAGTATAGGTGAAGACTTGACGATGAATGTTATTGCCCTTGATTTAGGACCATCTTGGATGGATCCCATCAGGGTATATATTGAAGAGGGAGTATTGCCAGAAGATAAGCTTACAGCCAAGAAATTGAAGTATAAAGCTGCTCGGTATGTATTAACTAATGGTATTTTATATAGACGAGCAATTATGGAAGGTTTGCAGAGATGTGTACATCCTTCCGAAGTGAAAGAATTGATCGAAGAGATCCATGAAGGGTCTTGTGGAGCTCATTTAGCAGGTCGAACACTCTTGCAAAGGGTAATGACTCAAGGATACTATTGGCCGACGATGAGGGCTGATTGTATAGCCTATGCTAAGAAATGTGACAAGTGCCAACGTTTTTGCTCCATCCGACGAACTCCACAAGCATTATTGACACTCATAACTTCCCCTTGGCCATTTGCCATGTGGGGAATTGATTTGGTTGGACCATTGCCGACCACCCGAGGAAGATTCAAGTACCTCGTCGTTGCAGTAGACTATTTTACTAAGTGGGTAGAAGCTGAGTCGCTTATCGATATGACATACGAGAAGGTATACCAGTTTGTTTGGAAGATTATCATCTGTCGATATGGTCTCCCTCATGCCTTCATCACAGACCATGGAACCCAATTTGACAACGAGGAATTTGCTGCTTATTGTCATCAGTCGAACATTTTGAAGGTCCATTCAGCACCAGGCCATCCTCAAAGCAATGGACAGACTGAAGTGACGAATAGAACACTGTTGAATGGTTTGAAGAAAAGGCTAAGTGAAGATAAAGCTAACTGGATAAATGAGCTACAATCAGTATTGTGGGCTTACCGAACAACTCCCCGAGCAGCGACTAGAGAATCACCATATATGCTGGCGTTTGGTAGTGAGGATGTAATACCTGCCGAGTTAGGTCTCCCAACACACAGAGTGCTGAATTTCAATTCCCCAGTCAGCGACTTAATGAGAAGACTGGATTTGGATATGCTCGAGGAAGTCAGAGAAGAGGCAGCCATTAGGAATGCTGCTTATCAACAACGAACAGCTCTTTTCTACAACAAAAGGGTGAAGAAATGTGATTTAAAAGAAGGAGATTATGTGCTAAAGAAGGTGATTCAGAAACACAATAAATTGGAGGCAAACTGGCATGGGCCTTACCGAGTTACAGAAGTTGTCTGACCAGGAACTTACCGAATAGCAACTTTAGAAGGAGAAGAATTCAAGAATGCTTGGAATGCTGAACACCTTCGCAAGTATTATCAATGATGTAAAATGTACAACGGATTCATCAATATGAATAAAACGATGATATTTTCACCATTTTCCTCTCCTTTGTTTGAAAGTTTTTCGGGGAATACTAGTGTTGTACACTACGCTGAAAGAAGACAAAAAGTTCGAAAGAACCTAATAATTCAATAATCAAATACGGTTGAGGGAAGAACAATATCATTTGATTTAAAAATAAGCCAACAAGTTGGTCGGAAGGTAACATCATTCCAGAAAATACGAAGAATTCCAAACTGAACCAAGTATAATTGGTCGGTGATCAATTATACTTGGTCGACGAGGATAAATTATCGACCATGGTTGGTCGGATACATTTTATGAAAAAAATTTACCACGTATGGTTGATCGGGGATAAAAACCCATAAACTATAGTTGGTCGACAAACACAATTTAACAACCTTGGTTGGTTGGAAACAGTTTAAACATTTTATACTCATTACTTTATTGAGTAGCATTGATATTTGTAATTTTGATTACTAAGTTGGTCGATGAACAACACAATATTGTTATCTTTTTAACTTATTTACATGCACATATGTAGAGTATTTTACAAGACAATAGCAATTAAGATTGCGAACAAAAATGAAAGTCTTTCATTAAAATAAAAAACAAAATACATTGAGAATGACAATGTACTAACTATTACATTGATATTCCTATTCTATTGGTTTCTTGCCCTGTGCTTTAGAAACAGGTTGCTCGCCGGTAGGAGGATCTTCTAAGCAAATAGGAGAATTGATGAAATTAATATCTCTGAGCATTCTGACGTTCATCACAGAAGGTGTATCCAAGAGATGCTCAGGACGAGATAATTCAGTCTGAGAATGAAGACTATAGTCGTCGAGATATTTTGAAATTAAACTCCGAGGAATAGAACGAGCTGGGATCCAGGCCATGTCCAATTTGAAAGGTGGCATAGGCAAGTCTAATAACCCTGGAGCATGATAATCCCATAAATAATGCCCTCGCTCCAATTTTAACACACCCAGTGCGTTCAACCACCCTTGCTTATAACCTTCATTGTTGGCATGTTCAATACGAGCATCCAAATGAACAAGGGCTTCATTGTACCCTGCCATCCAGAATTCCCTGGGTTGCTTATGAAATTGGAAGGTTAATCTATCCAATTGTTTGAGAAGGTTTTTGGCAAAAAGATCCTTAGTATGTAGAGCAGACTTCGTTGCAGTAAGTTGATCTTCCAAGGATAGATTTTTCTTGGACATTTCAGATAAAGCCCGATCTTTGGCGTTTAATTGGAATGCTTGAGTTTCCAAAGTAGGCTGGGTACGAGATTCTTCAACATTGCGGCTAAGAACTCTTGATCGACTCCGAGAAGCGACTAGAGAACTTTGCTCCTCAACAGCATTTTGAACAGCTCTTCCTCGCCCCCGAGAACCTCTTCCTCATCCCCGAGCAGTCACAGGAATAACTGATCTTCTTAAGTTATCCAGTTCTTGCCTTAATTTGGCATTCTCAACTTCTAAGAACGAGAAACCTTCATCGGTAACTTGCACTAAAGTAGTGGAAGATGACGCTGCAGATTCATACTGTGCCAGCTTTTTCTGCAAATTATTGTTCTCTTGTTCCAGCAACTCAGCAATCTGCCTGCAAGCCTCAACTTCATCTTTTAAAGTTCTTTCCCTAACATCGTATCCAGCAAGGATCTTCTTATGGCCTGTTTCAGAAGAAAGTTGTTGGTATCTATTTTCATAATCCTTGTGCAACAAAGCCATTGATTCATTGTGCTGACCTTGAAGATCTTCTAAGGAATAATGAAGTTCCTCAATCAAGTCATAGTAGGCCACATTGTTGGCCACAGCTCGGTCAAGTAAATCCTTCAAGTACCGATAAGCCTCAATTGCTTGTTCTGAGGCATCATGGCCAAGGATGTCAGCAATTTCTGATGTACTAAGGTCTGTATGACCAGCCTTATAATATTCGTGACATTGCTGCATCAACTTCGTATCATGTGTAGATATCAGTTCCATTCTAGCAACAAACTAAGGATGAGAAAAAGACAACAATCAACAAAAACAAATCATCAACAACAGAGAGAAAGAGAGAATAGAAAGCTTGAATGTAGAGAATTGGAAAAAGAAGAAGACGGTATGGTTACCTAAGAAGTTTAAATAATTTACCTAGGGAAGTGGCGAAGGAAATGATTACGCGAAAGAAACTATTGAACTTTCGGCGGCTAAAAGGACAAAAAGGGCACTAAGATCGAAGCGCTCTTAAAAGTTCGAAAAAAGGCGGATTCTTTGAATTTGGAAATAACTTCAAATACGACACTCCTAAAACCCAGGAAGATCATTCAATATTGCCATAAACCGAGAAAAAAAATGTTCCATACTCCTCAAAGTTCAAAATATGAAACATTGGGGGCTTCTGTTGATACCAAAATTAATATGCTGATGTGGACGAATCATACGAAGACACTTGTCAATTTACGTGGCACAATAATAACGAGGAAGTTCATTTCCCCAACCAACTCATGTTCTCTCCGAGTAACAAGGATAAACCGAGGAACTCCAGCGCCCCGAGGTACTCTAGAGCTCCGAGGAACTCTTGAGCGACGAGCAACTAAGGCGGTCCGAGCTGCATCTCGGCCGTATTATTAATTGCCAGAATATCAACAGTTCAACCATTCATTGAATGTTTATCATCTTGACGCACATGCTGCATTAAATGTATTACCCTTTCATATGTATATCATTTAATGTATCAACCCATTCATGTACATCCTAAGGGCTATAAATACCTTGTATCACCCTTATTCAAAGGGACCGGAATTTCTTGGTTGAATCACAAATCGAGAATTCCTAAACACTAAGCAATAACATAACAGTGGACGTAGGCCATTCATATAAGGCTGAACCACTTTAAAAATCTTTGTCTCATTTTATTTATCTGTGATTGAATAATTAGAGTGATCTAATTTTTTACATCAACAGTACCAATTCTATATTAGTTACAAAATAAATTGTAACGTATTCGTCCATTACAAATATTCATTTTGTAACGAATTTTATCCATTACAAATTATGTTAGTAAAATAAATAACGCCAATTTTCTAACTGATTTGATCCGTTACAAATATTTTTTGTAACGATTTTTACCCATTACAATTGACTTGTTTGGGTGTAGTGAACGCCTCATTGTAGTGATCCATCCAAACTTCCCTGAGTTTCTTATGAAATTGGAAAGTTAATCTTTCTACTTGATGCTGAAGAATCTTAATGACATCACTTTTGATCTTTAGTTGAGTAGCTTAGTCGGAAATGGAAGAATCTTTACCTTTCATCTGATGAGAAAGATCAGCAATAGTAGCAGTCTTGGCCTTCAACTGAGTAGCTTGGTTGGTCGAAGTTTTTTCAGTTCTTTTCTCCTATACATGAAGCCGAACAATAATTTCTCTTTTAGAGTATCCTTCTTTAAGGTCTCCAACTCCTCTAATAGTCTTGCGTTCTCCTCTTCTGAAAACGAAGCACCTTCATTGGGATTGGTATCACTGGATTTCTTCAGGCTATGCAATTCATCCCTCATGGAATTTTTTTCTTTCTCTAATAGGGAAGCTATCTTTTGGGTTGATTTAATCTCTTGTTGAAGCGTAACATCCTTCTTATTCAACGCTGAAGAATTTTTTTGAAGTTTGTCGTCGAAGCCCCACCCTTCGCTTAAAGCCTTCCACTTGGCCTCGTAGTAGGCATGGAGCATGGCCTTGAATCGGTTGTGTTCTTCTTGTAATCTCTCAATCATCACATAATAAGTAATATTGATGGACGCAACCCAATCAATAAGACTTCACAAGAAAGAATGGGCTTCCTTAGCTTGGCCAGAAACATCACCGCCGAGCAAGTCTAATAATTCTTCCTTGGTCAAATCCATGTAACCAATATGAAATAAACTATTGCAACGTCCGATTAGATCCGATTCAGTAGAAGTAATCCTTTCCGTCCTTACATCAAACTGAAAGTGACAGGTATGAGATCACAATAGCACAACCAAGAATAATCATATTAAGGGCAATATAGAAAAGAACAATAAGCACATCGAGTACATAAAAGGTAAGTAAACATTTAGTTCTTTCATTAATTGAAAAGGGTGTTATAAATAAATACACATATTACATGAACATAAAAGGTAGACCTACGAAGATTACAAGAACAAAGAAAGATAGACTAAGAAAGGTAAACCTCATCCTTATACTAAGGATTGGCTGAAGTAGGAGGTAGGTAGGCCAACACGTTAGGAGCCATTGTAGAGTCAACAAGAGCCAAAGAAAAAGTCTCGGAACCCTCATCATCATCAACTTCCTCATCTAAATTTGGAGGGGCCTGAGTTATGTCTTTGTAATAGCTCAGAGTCTTCAGTTGTGTTGACCTCCTTTAAAGCCTCTGACCATTCATCCTTAAAATATTTTTTCTTGACATCAGCAATTTGAGCAGACGTTACTAAAATAGATTTCTCCCAGACTTTGTCGAAATAAGCTTCCTTTGATATCCTCATCTTGAATTTCTCAACAACCAAGTCAGCCTTCAGACCAATAATTATATCCTCGAGAGACGCTTAATTCAAGGTATACTTTTCCTCTGCAACCTTTACCTTGCACTCAGCTTTAGAGCTAGACAATGTAGCTACTGATAAGGACTCATCGGCCTTCTTACTAGCATTCTCAGCATCAGTAATCTTATTTGCCAAGACTATTTCTCTCTATCTAATGCCTCTTCAGAAGCTTTCACAAATTTTTACAAACATGTCAAGGCCTCCCCCACATCAGAATAAGTGGATGCTCTTATTTGGCCATCTTTCTCCATCATTTGGTTAAAATCGACCAAGAACTGCATGAAAAATTAACCGTCAATATATAAAACCACAAGTTGTATCCTATCAATATACCCTATAAAGGCTTACCAAAACTAAGTTTGAGAAGCCCTTTCAATTACTTGGGTTCTTATCAATAGAACTGTTGTCAACCTGTATGTAGGCAAAGTCCCAGACTTTATTAATTTCCTGTCCAAAGAAGAATTGAGAGCAACAAATGATTGCTCAATTCCACCTAGTTTGGCAGAAGAATTTTTGGCCAATTCAGCAACATTAGCAATTTCAATTGACTTCTTATCTTGATTCTGCTGGCTAGAGGATAGAATTTTTGTCAACCCCTTATACTTACGAGAAGCTGTATCAACTTCCTCAACTACATGGGGAACTTTTTTAGTAACCTTAGGTAACTTCTCAGTCATCTTAGACTTTTTGGGATCATCCTTGATAGTGGGAGAAGAGAACTCATCCATTAGGATGGGAATCTTTCTTTTACCCATAGTTGTGGGGAAGAAGGCAAGGTAGAATTCTCTAAAGTCTTAAAGGAAGAAGATAGTCCAGGCTCTTTATCAACTTCGGTAGATTCTTCAGCTGACAAGGTGGAAACTAGTTCTTTCTCCAAGTCCACCATAGTTGAGGGCAGAGTAGTAGTGGGTCGAACAACAAAGGAGGTGATGGAACTCTTATACTCTAATAGCACTAAAGATGATCGGGGGTGTCCACCTCTTACTCTCTGGTTAAGTCCCCCCAAGAACTTAATCTCAACAAGATTAGGTTTCCCTTCTTTGGGATACCTCCTCTTACTATCCTCTGCATTAAAAGGATCAGTAATGAGAATTAGAATACATCAGAAATAAAAATATAAAGGGGAATATCAAGTAAAGAAATAATATCCTATCCCACGCCCTGATTGGGGACATTTGGGACCATCATATGACCAATTCTTGAAGACTAAAGCATAATCACAAGTCTTTATTTGAATCTAGTAAAATTACTTCTAGAGTCCTGTTTGCTTGCCTAGTTTTCAAATAATAAGTTCCCTTGACATAAGTAACCCACTTACAACAATACATTTAGTCTGGAATTCCGATATGGGTCCCATAGAGTTCATTCAATATATTTACACTATTCACAATCCTCTAGGTATTAGGGGATACTCTTGCAGGAACTATATTGAAATATTCATAAAAACGAGGGAAAAGAGGGTTCGGTGGAAATTGAATACCACACTCAGCTATGAACAAAGTTGGAATCTAATGACCCTGAACCGAAGAGTAACGTCAATAGGACCACTAGGTATATCCAAGTCTACCCAAAATGGGATTTTATGTTTTTCCCTAAACTCCTCTAGGGAATCCTCATCAATGACATGAATTATGATTAAGAAAATATAAGAGAAAGATATCAGAGAAACTTACATAGATTTAAGGATTCAGCAAGAACTAAAGAAAGAGAAAACAAATGGTCGAGCAAGAAATAGTGTGAAGACAAAGAAATGGCGATGGTTCAGAAAGTTTAAGGTAAGTGAGAATAGGGAAAGCTTTTCACCTTTTATAGCTTACCTCGAAAATGATAAAAGCAATGATTGCATGATCCAACAATTGACATCTTTTCGGCGACACGGCTTTAGACGGATAAAATAAAAATGTGCCCTCTAGCAGTTCGTTAATTTTTGAATTATTTATAAAAATTCCACTCTCAAATAATAACATCAGAATTTTTACAAGTATGGGAGGTAGGTTGCCGACCAAACTCCCTAATATCCTGCCGATCAACATGCTGAAGAAAATACTTCATACTTTCATGCAAGCATCAAGCATGGCACGTTGGGGGCTTCTGTTGTACGTAAAAAATATATTGCCATATGGACCAATGACCTGTGACTAACCATCTTGATCGACATCATAGACTCTTAATCGTCTATATTATCGACTAACACCAGAAGGGTAACTAACCAGAATACCAAACGTTCCTTGAGACGAGAGTGCCAACTAACTTGGAACAACTAATATCTTAGTCATTGTATACATATGTAAAACGCCTGCCAATGTAAAGACGTTCCATTTTTAGGGTTTGGTCCTTTATAAATAGAGAGCCTCCCCCAGCTCAGGAGGACGTGTCAATTCGCCACAACTCAATTCACTAATTTCTGAGCTTTTTTAAACCCTTGAATAAAATAATCGTGGACGTAAGCTTTCTTTTATAGCCGAACCACTTCAAAAACCTTTGTCTTTGTATCGGTAATTTGAGTTACTTATATTTTATTTATCTGTGATTATAAATTTGGAATAAATCTATTTTTAGGCATCAACAATCAATAACCCCATTTCCCTTCATACGACCCCTTAGAATTTGAACAAATTGTTAAAACACCATATTTTTTTAATTAAAACTATCTCACTTATGCCAATTTTTCCCCAATGAAAGTATGTGTAGAGTAAAGTTCGTTTTGCATACACCTTAAGAAGGACTGGCCAGTGCATTCAGGCGTAATTGAGGAAAAAAGTAAGAAATAATCTTTAAGTTCTTTAAGGGAGACGAGTGGAAGATAAATTTTAATACATGGAATGTATTGTACGAGTGGTTGGTGATGCCTCACAATCAAGGAATTCTTTTTCATTGACATAGAACGGGTAAAAGGAGAAAAAAGATCATAGTTGATTTATAAGAATGGAATCAATTTTCTACTACAGTGAATGATTGAGCGATTGTGGGTCATTGACTCGTCACATGACCTCGACCTATGGAAAGAGGTTCCTTATTAGACTTTAGGATTTCTAGTTATTACTGGCATCATAAGAATGAAAACATAATATGATGAGTGTTCTATATCTCAATTACAAAGATAAAATGTTATCCGTTATATTCCATATACACAAAAATGTATTTTATTATTTATCTCAATTGCAATTATCTTTTCTAATTTTTGATGATATAATTAAATCACTTTTGGATAATTTTGGCAATAATAAAACTTCAAATTTATTTTTACATTAAAAAAATGTGTTTGCAATCTTGAATTCAATACTAATTTTTGCGGTGAAATTTTCTATGATATAGTTGGAATTTTGATGAATAAATCCTGTGTTTGATAAGGCGAATGCTAATATCATTCTTTTATTTTGAAAAAAATACTTATTTAAATGATAAAAAATATAAAAACACTGCTAAAATTCTCTATCTTTTTGCACTACCATCACCAAAAAAAGGTTCACAATAATAATGGATAATATTAAGGAGCTATAAACTAAATTCCTCTAATTTTTATTGATGTTATTGATCCCATAATATGTTATGTACAATTGTCCACTGTATGATGATTGGTTGTTAAAGACTTTATGATTAATCTTGGCTCTCAGCTACCAACTACATTTTACCTCGAATGAAACACTAAAAGAAAAAGAGGGGTGACTCTTCAAGATTGATTACATATCATTTTACGGGTTTTTAACACTCTTTGCGTAACTTTGTATCTAATTTTACTTTATTACACACTCTTAATTTTTAACTTTAAGCACCTTAATTCGAACTCTGATAAATAATTTTTTATTTTACAAATGGTTTATCACGTAATCTCATTGGTTTCCATTGACATGCTCTGCTTAGTTTATTACACGTGGATCTAATAAAACGAGACATGAAATTAACTGACCAAAAATAATCCGTTAAGGGCTTAACCATTAATGAATTTTCGATCGAAATCACATGTTAGAGGCACGAACTGGACTATACATAATATGAATATGAGTATTTAACGAAGGGTAGCACTATTCGCACACCCTTAAAAGCTTCTTGCGCTCCAATTCTCAACTTTAACATTGTAAATGACAAACTCACCCTTTAACATTCAATAGCCGACCTTCTTCCATCTCCCTTCTTATACAACAAATGAAATTGGTTTTGGACAAAACTTTCCCTCTCACTCATCTCTATATTTAGGTTTTCAGTTTTTTTATTAAAATAAATTATCATTATATAACAAGAAGAGTTATTTTCCTCGTGGTCCCTAAATGACACAACGCCAATTTTTTTACCATCACGAATACATGTGAAATCAATTGTTACACGACATCAAATTATATTTTAACCTCATGCAAACATGATAAAATTAAAACACGTCACAACATGATTTTTTTTCTTAAACCTAACACGAACCTGATAAAACACTGCTCAACAATAAATTCGTGTTTCTTTTTGAATTAAAAATGACTCAGTTAAAAAAACACGAACACGAACACGACCCAATTAAAACATAACATTATATGGTACGACACAAGATTTTATTTTTAAGTAACATGAACACGATCATAATAAAATTGATATGACATGAAATCTTATTTTTCTTACCAATCACGAACATGATCCAATAAAAACACGACATGGCACGATATGATACAGAATCTTATTTTTTTTTTATCTAATACAACATGATTCATATAAAAGTGACATGACATGACATGCAATCTTATTTTTTTAATCAAACACAAGCACAACTAAATTAAAATGTGGCAGGACACCGTAGTACATAAAATCTTATATTTTTAACTAAAATTAATACGACCAAAAAAGTGGCGAATCTAGTAAATTTTTTGAGGAGTGGAAATACACAGTTGTAAGGATAAAAATCTTTTTTTCTTACCAAATATGTAAATGATCCAATTAAAAGGCAACACGATATGGAACAACGTAAAATCTCAATTTTTTACCTAATACAAGCACGATCTAAATAAAAATGACATGACAGGGCACGAAACAATTTTTTTAGCAAAACACGAATACAATACAATTAAAACGCCAAGAGACGACATGACACAACTAACTAACTCATACTCCCGTCAACATTATATTAACATCTCTTATATAATTGCGATGCCGGATTATAATTGCGCAATTAAAAAAACTCATGGTAACAGCATTTGAAACTTTTGGAACAAAATAAAAATTGATTGCAAACTTCAAAGTTAATTTTGTTATCTTTTCCTATTAATTATTCCGAATACTTTAATATTTATACACTGAATTTCTATTACTAAAGAAATAGATTCCATCTGCCAATATTTTATCCACTTTTTTTTGGGAGAAAATATCTATTATAACAATTTCAATTATATAGTGGTCAGTATGCAGTCTCTTTAACAATACTGTTTTATCAAAGTAAAGTCAATACAAAAGTACTATTATATCATTTAGCCTTTAGGTGGAGTGCATGAACAATTTGGAAGAGCGCTAATAGCATCACCTTTCGACGAATTCTTAATTAAAACAGAACACGAAAAAGCACTGATAATTTTTTACTCAATAACTTATTTATAATAATAATTTGAAATGATTCGAACATGACCCGTTTAGCTTGTATAGATTTAAGAGTACTTAAAATTTATATTAAAATAAAAATCAACCCGACCCAAAAATGACACTACTAACTCGAATTGCCAGCCTTACGAAAATGACACAACTTCAGCTACCCCACATGACACGTTACAGAATTTGGTAAAGTTAATATTAGCCCCCCCCCCCTCCTTCCTTTATGAAAGAAGTAAGGATGCCATAGAATCTAAAGCAAAAAAGAACAAATTAAAAAACCAAGAAGAAAGGAATAAAACAAGTACAAGCAATGAATTAGTGTATTTTGACTTCGGTTGTACTCAATGCCCCTAAATCGTGTTTCTCATTTACTAAAGGTGTGGTACACATATATTCTATTACTATAAATAGGTGAGTAGATTATAAGATCAAGTGTAGAGTTGTGTGTTTTATTATCTTTTATTGGTTGCGCAGCAGTATTCTTGTACGGGTATGCTCTAACTTGAATATTTAATATTTTATATTTCCTTCATTCATATTGGTTTCTGGTACTTGAGATAAATGTATTAGTTTGTGAACCACTAACTAATACATTGATATCTATATATCAAGGGGTAGTGACATACTATATATCTATTTAATATTCTTACGCAAATGTTCTTGGAAAAATGTAAGACTAACCATTAAATTGAAAAACAAATAGGAATTAAATATAATTTAACTAAAATATATTATCAGTCAATTTTTTTTTATCATGTCTTTAAATTCTTGACAGTATAATGCTATTAGCCATACATTGTTTCAGCCAAGTATATTGGCATGGTCATGTTAAACTCTTATTGGGTAGGATCAATAATTTTTTACCCTACATAATTTTTGGAAAAATGCATTGCTCGATTATTAGTTGTTAATATTTTAAAATATAATGGTTGGTTGGTGTTTAATAAACAATATGTACTTTATTTATAAACTAGCTAATGTGTCTTTAACACATCAATGTGTCAAATAAAAAAAGTCGAATAGGTACCCCCTGTGTAGAATTACTCATTTAATTTTCGGGTTGTTATATATTTGATATCTGAAATTTAGAACTCATATATCCACTAAGAATATCTAGTGTCCCTTGTCCACCAAAATATGTGAAATTCATTGCTTTTAATGAAAGGCAAACAAAATGGATAACAAAACTCGATGAATTCTTCATACGTGCATAACTATATAAAAGAATTTTATATATATATACACCTGGCGGTGAACCCAGAAAAGGGAGAGAGTTCCTATAATTTAGCGTGTAATACCTGGCGGTGAGCCCAGAAAAGAGAGAATTCATATAATTTAGCGTGTAATTTCTAGGCTCACCGTCAGGTGACACATGTTCGGTCCGCACTCTTAAAATGCGGAGTGGTATGCACACAAGCAGTACTCTCTCTCTCTATTGACGATCAACTGCGGAGCAGCTTAAGGACTCGTCCGCGTCGACTAATTTTTTGAAAATACTAAAACAAATAATTTTGAGTTGATATTTTTATTTTAGTGTTTAAACATTTCAAGGTACCCATCGGAAAAAAAATCAGCTCAAAATAATTTTTTTACTATTTTAAAAAAATCAGTCAAAATATGACAGTTCTATACTGCTTAAAAACTGACGTATTTTGTCCGATTTGTGTAAAATTGTAAAAAAATCATTTTGAGCTGATATTTTTTTCCAAGGGTACCTTGAAATGTTTAAAGGCCAAAATAGAAATATCAACTCAATTTCTTTCTAATATTTTATAAAAATTGTTCCGTACCAAGTCCGCATGGACTTGGTCCGCAATTGATCCTCTCTCTCTCTCTCTCTCTCTCTCTCTCTCTCTATATATATATATATATATATATATATATATATATATATATATATATATATATATATATATATATATATATATATATATATGTTAGTACCATATCAGATATCCTAAGGTGTTTAGTTACATCAAAATATGATTATATTTTGAAAAATATTAGATATGACATATTTTGACGTGACTAAATACCTTAAGATATCTGATATGGAAATGTCACGTCTACAGTGATTCTGATATGACAACATCACATCAACATTTTTCACCGAACTTACTTGGAAAATCATCAAAAAATTACCGTAAAATGTAACATGCCACGTCATCGTCAATGCTAACATGACAATGACAATGACAAGCCATAGTGCCCATTTAATATCATATTTGTTGGACATTTTGTTACTTTTGACATTTTTGTATGCTAAACATGAAATGAATCAATATTTTTAGGTAAAGAATGGCCCCTCACTTGCCCCACAGTGGAACTGTTGCTCAATTGCTTGGAAATAACAACTATACCGATTGGAGTGCTTGCATGAAAAGCTATCTGATGGGTCAAGATCTTTGGGATGTTATTGAAGGATCTGCTGACAAAGATAACACCAACAATTGGAAACAAAAGAATGCCAAGGCTTTACATGCCATCTTAGTCTCATGTGAACCTTGGATACTTTCTGAAATAAGCTCCAAGGAAGATGCCCAAGTAGTTTGGGATATGTTGAAAAGGGACCAGGGAAAGGAACCTCTAATGAGCAAAACAATCAAAGGTATTGTGCAAAAATTTAAAAAGAGCTCAGCTGATAAATATGCAGGAGAAGGAGTGGAGGATTCAGCCAAAGATGCTTGGGATAAATTGCGAATGGGACTACCTATTCTTGCATCAATGACAAGTGTATTCGACAAAAAAGGTGAACCAAATAATTATTTCGCGTGTGCGTGTTAATATCATACGTTTTCCGGGCATATATTCTCTCATCCATTTTTTTTTTTTAGTTTATGTCTACTTGTGTACTCCATGTATACGTGTTCCCTTCTCTAGGCGATTTTCCTACATATCATCTTTTGCCTATAAAAAAATCATGCTTTATGAAACTAATAAAAACTAAAACTAACTATACTTTGATCTCTCTAACTTTGCTTTCATTTTCGCTTTATTATCCCTATTTTCATTTTTTAGACTAAATTGCCTCAACTTTAAAAAACATCACTTTACCCAACTAAAGGTATTAAGTATTTGAATGAAAAAGTGATTAAGTGCATGATACATGAGGTGTCCAACCATGTTTAAAGCTCATGACCGCCCTTTATCAAAATGTTTAACATTATCAAGGTTGGGGAGCGGGTTTAGTTATGTGACTTTAAAAGTTTCGAGAGTTTAGAAAAGGTGAAAATATAAAAATAATAGTAAAGTTGGAATGGATGATGTGGAACAAACCCTAATTAATAAAATTAAGGTGTGCATGCGTAACATGCTTTCTAGAGACATGTTAGGATCCTTTTTTATTCCTTATAACCAGAGTTTTAAAAGGCACAGTTAGGCTCCCTCTAGGGGCGTCTAAACTTGAGACTTCGGCAAAATGTTTCACCTTAAGTTTTTTACGCCTTATTCTTGGTAAAAGGCTTAAAGCGCACTATTTTTTAAAACAAAAACGCTTTAATGAAACGATATCGCTTTTTAAAGATTTTTTTTTTAAAACCGATCAATGTCTCATTCAAAACAATAAAAAGTCAAATGGAATCACAAACCTCTCTGCCTCTCGTCCAAAAAAAATGGTGCTTTTTCCTTTTTCTTTTTGTTTTTTTTTTGTTTTTTTCTTAGTATTTTAAAAAAATAGTATTTTAGTTTGCATATATTCAGACATATTTTAAGGTATGTACTATTTTTACATTTTTAATACCCTTGTCAGAGTTCAAATTTTTAAAATATATTTAAAAAAGCCTAACCGTCTTTTTAAGCTTAATGCCCCCCTAAACTTCTAAGGCTTAAAGTTTGGTATCCACGCCTTGATCACGCCCACATTTTTTAGAACCCTGCTTATAACTAAATGGTCGTAGCACTCATTTTGGTTTTGTTCTTTTATAATTGCAATAATTGCATCTATACCTGAACTTTATTCCCTTTTAAATTCATCACCAGAATTTTTATTTTTTAAATTTAACCCTCGGAGCTTTCAAAACGACTTGACAGAACCCCCTAAAGCTAACACCATTACCTAGGGGTGGCAATTCGTGTGCGTCGTGTTGTATTCGGGTCGTGTCATATCGGGTTCATGGTAAGTATTAGTCAACCCTAGCCCGACCCATTTAACTAATCGTGTCAGATGAGCAAACACTAACCCGACCTACTTATTATTGTGTCGTGTTCGGGTTGACCCGCATAACCCATTAAGTAATATATAAAATAATTTTTTTCTTCTCTCTTAACCAATCATACCACTCATAGACTTACAATAACTTAAATTTAATTAATTTCAACTTCTTGCAACACATAAATAATTTATCGTTCGATTCTCCATGAATTTTATAGAATGCCTATCAAGATATATAAATTATTTAATATATTCTCCATAAAATACAAGTTAAACGGGTTTATTCATGTCATTTTCGAGTTATACGTGTTTGACACAAACCGAACCCGTTTATTATTCGTGTTGGCGAGTCGTATCAAATTCGGGTTCGTGTCAAGAAATCGTCAATCCTAACCCGCTAACTTCGTATCGAGTTCGCGTCGGGTTAAAAATTGCCACCATTACTTTTTTGATGAAAAGAGGCCATGTGCCATGCACATAAGAGTACTTTTATCCAATCCAATATAAAAATAAATAAAAAATGAAAATTTCAAAAAAAATGTTTAACAAATAAAAAATTATACAAAACACTTAAAATTTTGATATTAAAAAAATAATATTTTAAAAACAAAGTATAGAATTTTTTTAAAAAATCTGAAAAAAATAATAAAGTATTTAATAGGTTTGAAAAATATTGAAAAAAAAAACCTTTGAAAATTCTATAATATATTATAATCTTTTTAATAGTTTGACTAATATTGAATACAAACTTCAAAAAAATATTGAAAAAACAGAAAAATAAATTCCAGCCCTGATAAAAAAAAAGTCATAAAAATAAAATAGATTTCCTGAAGAAGAAAACATTTCAACCTTGGTAAAAAAAACAGTAAAAAAGGATGAAATAAAAAAGAAATTTCCATCACCCCACCCCACCAAAAAAGGTGTCTAGCCAAAAAACAAAATCCAACCTTGATAAAAAATATATATATATATTTCGAGGCCAAAAAGAAAAAAGAAATAGATTTGCTGAAAAATACATTCCAACGTTGATTAAAACCTAAAAAATATTTCAAGCACCCAAAAAATAAATTTCCACAAAAAGAGGTATCTAGCCAAAAAAACATTCCAACCATGATAGAAAAAAAACTCCAACCCCTAAAAAATGAATTTCCAAGAAATAAATTATTTTAGCCAAAAAAGACATTACAACTATTACTGAAAAACAATAGTGAAAAAAAAAATAGGGAAAGCGAAATCTAGAGGAAAAAATGGATTTCTTGAAAACAAATGTTCCAACATTGATAATAAAAAAATGACACCAGGGTTAATCTAAAAACCAAAATCGGTTTCTAGCAAAAAACAACAAAAAAAGATTTCTAAAAGAAAAAAAAGCAGACAAACCCAATATCCCCTTTGAAACACCCTGAACCCACCTGTGTTTCTAGTTTGTGTGTGTGCGTGTGTGTGCTTGTATGCTTGTGAGGGAAGAGAGATGAGAGAAAGAAACCATGAGAGTGAGTGTGAGTTATAGAGGAAGAGAGAAAAAAAGAAAAACAAAGGAGGTTTGAGTATTTTTAACCTAAGATGTATAATATAATTATATCCTATAAGAAAATCACATGACAGCCACATCATGACAACCATGTATCATCTTTCGTCCACATAGTTAATGGTATTAGCGTTGCGGTTACTTGAATTCAGTTTGAAAAGTTTAAGGGTTAAATCTAAAAAATGCAAGTTCCGATAGTAAAATGAAAATGGGGGGTACTGTTAAATGGTAAACTATAATTTAACCCTATACAATTTATGCATCAATGGAATCCTCTCGATGATAAGTAACAGTAATTGTGATTAATCATATTATGAAGAACTGACCGTTGGTCTAGTTGTATTAAAACACTCTCTCAACTAAGATATGAAGGCTTCAAAACCTCTTGGGGGCTCCTTAAGGCATTTTCTTCAAACTCATGGGGGGTATGTTTCTATGGGATGTGCTACTCCTAATTTGTCTAGAGCAACTTTAATAAATTATATATGTCTAATTGGAATTTTCAACTATAATTTTCTTTTTGAAAACAAAATCATATTATGAAGAAAAACATAGTGACTTTAATATAGTGAATTAGCATTAGCAACAGTGAAAAAATGACAACATCTACTCGCCATATCATAACGATACATTACATGTCTCACACTTGTAAAGCCACAAAATATTTAACCAATAAGAAATTTTGTCAAGAGTAACCTTGTCGGCTTGGTTGATTGCCTATTTTGTTGTCACAATTATACACAAAGAGTAATTATTTGTCTACTCGATTGATAAAAGATATACTACTCCCAACCCAACAATATGAAAAATGTATACATGTAAAATAATTATGTCTCAAATAAATTGATACAAAAAATACCACTCTAAACCCAATGTGGATGATGTATCACTATGCACATCCTTTGCCCACAATTCAGATTGAATTTTGTGTGCATCACCATATTTGTGGGATTGATCAAATTCTTAATAGTGCTCAAATCTTGATGGCAACAACCTCATCCATTTAAATATTTGCCACATCAAGGCTCGATTGGGAGTTTCCAAGTATGAATTAGATGTTATTGTTGAGAATAACGAGTACAAAACTCTAATATTCGCAAGAAATGATTATAAGGTAGTACTCACCAAACCACTCTTTCAAAACACTTAAAGAAGACAAACTCTTAAAATACTACACTCAAACTAAGATACAAATGCTAATTTCTTTATTGTTTTACTTCTTCTTAGATGATTATACAAGCATATCACATGGGGTATTTATAGCATGTCAAATACATTTTAGGCCACACATTAAACAAGTAAGAAAAAATTACAACCACAACTTTGTACCTAGCACATACTAATTTATCACTAGTGAAATATAGGTAAGCAATGACATAACATACAGTAATTTACCACTAGTGCAATATAGGTAAGCAATGACATCATATGGGTTGTGATGTTGAAACTTAATAATCCCCCTCAACATCTACTCTCATTCCTTTCACCATGCCAAACTGACGACGAAAGTTTTCAAACTTGTTTGTACTCAAACCTTTTGTGAACAAGTTTGCAATTTGATCATCTGTCTTGATCTGTTTCATCTCAATCTCTTCTTCAAGAACCTTTTCTCTAATGAAATGATAGTGCACTTCCACATGTTTAGTTCTTGCATGAAAAACTAGATTCTTCGCCAAGCAAACTGCCGACTGGTTGTCATAATAAAACCAAACTACATAGTCTAGTGGTTGATATAGATCGTTCATCAACTGTAACAACCACGTACTCTCTTGAGCTGCCATTGTTGCTACTCAATAATCTGCTTTTGTAGTTGACAAAGATACCATTGGTTGTCTCTTACTACACCAAGAAATTGCTCCAGATCCAAGCTTGAGCAGGTACCCGGTAGTTGATCGACGAGTGTTGTGATCTCCTGCATAGTCAGCATCACAATAGCCAACTAACTTGAAATCTTCACCTTTCATGTATAAAATACCATAGTTAGTTGTACTCTGCACATATCTCAATATTCGTCGAACTGCTTCCAAATAAGGCTTCTTTGAATTTTGCATGTACCAACTCACCACACCAACTGCGTAAGAAATGTCAGATCGAGTCAAAGTTAGGTAAATCAGACTACCTACTAATTGTCGATACATCGTGGCATCTTCCCAATCTTTTTTTTCTTGTGCACACAGCTTGCCATTTGGTTCCATCAGTGTCGAGATTGGCTTGCATTTGAGCATCCCGAACTTCTTTAATAAATCTTTGGAATAATTTTATTGACAGAGAAATATTCCTTATTTTGTACGATCAACCTCTAGACCAAGAAAGTGCTTGAGTTGTCCAAGTTCCTTCATAAACGAATTGATAAATTCTCCTTTGTTCGAAGAATTTCTGCCTCATCATCACTGGTTATGATCAAATCATCCACGTATATCAGTACGATAGCTAACTTTCCTCCATTATCTTTAATAACAAGCTAGAATCTGCAGGTGCTACTGAATAACCACTTTGAGTTAGAAATTCAACAATCTTACCATACCACGCCCTTGGTGCCTATTTCAATCCATAGAGTTCCTTTCGTAACTTACACACATGCTAAGAATGATCTTGATTATGAAAACCCATTGGTTGAATCATGTAAATCTCCCTATCTAACTCCCTATAAAGAAATGCGTTCTTCACATCTATTTTCCACAACTTCCAGTCTTTGTTGGCTGCAAGTGCAAGTGTGACTCGTATAGTTGTAAGCTTTGCCACTAAACTAAATGTTTCATCATAGTCTAGTCCATATTATTGAGAAAACCCTCGAGCCAACAATTGAGCTTTGTATCTCTCAACTGATCCATTTGGACGACGATGTATCCTGTAAATCCATTTACATGATATGGCTTTCACATCTCTTGGCTTTGGCACGAGATCCCAAGTCTGCTTTTACTCTACTGTAGTGATTTTTTCTTCCATAGCTTTAATCCACTCGAAATTCTGGGATGCTTCTTCATACGTATCAGGTTCTTTTACACTTGCTTCTTCTTCAATGGCTGCGTTGGCGTATTTGGGATTTGGCTTTCTGATTCTTATTGACCTCCTGAGTTGTGATTATGGAGTTGATAATTTCGTTTCACTAGGTCCACCTTTTTCATCTGGTTGGTAATATACACTAGTTTGCCAAGGATTCCGAGTTACTTCTTGCTCGATATTATCATCATCATATGAATCTTCAGCTTCGTATGAGCTTGATAGGATTTGAGGACTCTGCTCTCCCATTTTCTATTGCAGCTTCTCTTCAAATTCCTTTGATTTTGATAACACCTCCTTTTCTGACGACCACCAAGAATATTCTTCATCAAACACCACATCTCGTGACGTGTAACACCTTTCAATCGTAGGATTGCAACATTTCCACCATTTCCTCTGGTTGTCGTATCCTACAAAGATACATCTGACGACTTTCTTGTCAAACTTGCTACGTAGATGGTTAAAAATAAATTCGTAGCATACATAACTGAATACTCGAAAGTAACTAATAGTAGGTTTCATGTCCCATAATTTCTCAAAGGGTGAAACAAATTCTAACCTTGGTTGAGGAAGTTTGTTAATCACATGGGCTGCAGTTCTCATAGCTTCAGCCCAAAATCTTTCTGGTACATTCTTAGCATGTAGTATACTCTGACAAACATCTGCAAGATGTCGATTCTTTCTCTCTGATACTCGATTCTGTTGGGGGGTATTAGCACAACTAAATTGATGACGCATTCTACAGTCTCATAGATACTGGAAAAACTCATTTAAGGTATATTCTCCTCCATTATCCGTGCGTAGACAAATAATCTTATTCCCCATTTCTCCTTCAATCGTCTATCTGAACTCTTTAAACTTTGTGAAAACGTCATATTTTTCTTTCATAAAGAAAACTCATTCGTACCTGGAGAAGTCATCAATAAACATTACCATATACCGTATCCCACCAACTGATGGTTGCTTGAATGGTCTGAACACATCAGAGTGAACTAACTCTAATGGTTCCTTTGCTCTAAACTTTGATTCCTCATATGGTAATTGATGTGCTTTATCATACTGGCATCCTGCACAGACCGTATCTGTCCTCAGGTCAAATTAATGAAGTTCCTTGAGCATCGACTTCTTCATCATCACCCTTATCTTAGAATAGCAAACATGGCCCAATCGCATGTGCCATAAATCAACTGTCTCATTTTTTTTTGTCTTGTCTACATACGCAGACTCTACTGACATCATGTAGACTAACTCCAATCGTTGTCCCTCTATTGTTAGCATTCCTAAGATCTTGAGGTCTTGATATACCTTCACATCTCGTGGACCAAACAAGACAAAGTGGCCTGATGATGTTAACTGTGCCACGAAAAGCAGATTTTTCCTCATACCCGGAACATGGTAGGCATTTTGAAGCGGCACCTGGTTAGAACTGTATTGAGGTGCTACTACCGTCTTACCAATATGAGATATTAGTAGCCTTGAATCGTTGGTTGTTACCACAACTCTATTTCCCTTGTATTTTGACAGGCTCCGTAACTTCTGTTTGTCACCCGTCATGTGATTTGAGCAGCCTAAGTCGATATTCCAATCATTCTTATAGTCGATCCTCTCAACTGTCGAGACTGTGAGAGCTAACTCCTCCTCTTCCACAGCAAAAGATGCTTCAGCATTCCAATCATCTCCTCTTCTCTCCTTTGAATTCGAAGTAGCAACATTGCTCTCACCGGGCCTTTTGTTTAACCAACAGTCTTTTGCCATATGTCCCTTCTTGCTGCAGTTGTAACATTTGCCCTCAAATATTTTACCGTAGCCACGATTTTTTGAAGCTCCCCCTGGACGAGAACCTCCCTCTCCTTGTTGTCTTTTTTCCTTGTCATCATCCTTTTTATATCTGCCTCGGACATGCTGCTTAAAGTAACCTTTGCTTTTGTTGGTGTAGAGCGCTTTCTCCTCACCCTTCAGCGAGACTCCTCCCATTTGCTTAGCCATAGCTTCTTGACTGGAAAGTAAATTTTCAAACGAAACAAGTGATGGTTGAGTCGGCCATCCTTGTACAGCAGCAGCAGCAAAACTTCGGTATTCGGACCTCAAACCATGTATAATTATTCTTTTTATCCTGGTTTCACCAATAGAAGCAGTTGGATCGAAAGTACTTGGTGATAGTCATGTCACGTTTCCCCATTGGTAGCAGCTCGTTCTTGAGAAGTTGTAGTCTTGTGTCGTTCTTCTTTGGAAAAAGTGTAGTAAAAGTGTCTCATGCTTTCAGCGTTTTGGCATCCCGGATGTGGTACAACATTTCTTCTTCAATTATGGTCTTTAAGGCAAACATCTCTTTGCTCGCTTTAATCTTCGATTTTCACAAAGTGCCATTAGCATTATTAACCTCCAGTTGTATAACTTCACTACCGCCAACGACCTCCCAAATGTCTTGTCCTTGCATATAAGACGTCATACATGTCGCCCACATATTATAATTTTGGTGGTTGAGCTTCTTGATTCCTCCAACTACTTGAAGATCACCCATCGTGTTGGTAAATTTTTTATAATACCAAACAAGCCTGATTTCAAGATACAAACTTGCAGAATATGAATTTCTCACAACTCAAGAAAACTCACTCCAAAAATACTGGTACACGACAATCCCGCTCTTATACTAATTATTGAGAATAACGAGTACAAAACTCTAATATTCAGAAGAAATGATTATAAGGAAGTACTCACCAAACCGCTCTTTCAAAACACATAAAG
This sequence comes from Sambucus nigra, assembly GCA_949130495.1. NCBI lineage: Eukaryota > Viridiplantae > Streptophyta > Magnoliopsida > Dipsacales > Adoxaceae > Sambucus > Sambucus nigra. The sequence continues at coordinate 517,162,490 of OX422219.1, forward strand.
AAGACAAACTCTTAAAATACTACACTCAAACTAAGATACAAATGTTAATTGCCTTATTATTTTACTTTTTCTTGGATGATTATTGCAGCATATGACATGGGGTATTTATAGCATGGCAAATACATTTTATGCCACACATTAAACAAGTAAGAAAAAATTACAACCACACATTTGTACCTAACAGACACTAATGTATCACTAGTGAAATATAGGTAAGCAATGACATAACACACACTAATTTACCACTAGTGCAATATAGGTAAGTAATGACATCATATGGGTTGTGATGTTGAAGCTTAATAGTTATTGAAGACCACATCAAATCCAAGCTAGCCCTTGCGAGTTTGGTGAAGGGGCCCCAAGATCTTATATACTCTGGTGCAAGGCTTTAATTTTTCCATGTGGGACTTTATGTCTCAACAGTTGTTATGTTTAACTATATAGAAGTTAGTAATATTGTTTGTTTAGAAATTATCTATTTGGTGGGAGATATATCAGTATCAAATATAGTTTGGACTAAGTAAATGAATAAAATAAATAAATCATCATTTCGATTTCATAATCTAACATTATATGTGTACAGGTGTGGACTACAGACCTTTATTTAAGGCTGTGAATGAAGGTAGTTGGAATGACGTAAAGGCATTCATCGACATCCATGGCACTAATGCAATGAATATTAAATCAGAAACAGGTGCCACAATTCTTATCCAAGCCACTTTAGCGGGACAAACAAAGATTGTCAAGGAGTTAGTGAGAATGACCTCAGCAGAAAATCTTGAAACCCAAGACGGAAATGGTTATACAGCACTTTCTGCAGCCGCTTATGTTGGAATCGTTGATGTAGCAAAATTACTCGTCACGAAAAATAGTAAGTTGGTTAGTGGCATAAAAACCAAAAATGGACGAATTCCAATTGCAGTATCGTCGGAAAATGGCCATGAAGAGATGACACGATATCTTTACTCCATTACTCCGCCAGACGAGCTAACGCCAGCGAAGGGAAAAAATGGTGCCATTGTTCTATATAATTGTATCTCCTCCGGCACAATGTTTGGTGAGGCAACAAATCTACCCCATTCATTCGTCTCCATTAAATTTAAAAAGAAAAAAAAACATAGTTTATACGAAAATAAATACTTACACACATCATGTTGGGTTGGCAATTTTGATTGAATAAATAATGATAACTGCCTGTAGGAGCCCTAACCCAAAGCATCTGAGGCGATCGCTTTGAATCCCCAAATAGGAGGGTCCCATACAAAAAAAACTTTATAAGCTTCTTTTTTATTCAACTTTAGACAAAAAAAATTAATTTAATACTATTATTGGACTACATAATGAAGATGTAGTGGTCGAGCTTATAAATTTTAAGGAGTTAATTTACAACACCAGAGGGCGAACATTGTAGTTCTTTTTTAATCTCTATTCTCTCTCTCTCTCTCTCTCTCTCTCTCTCTATATATATATATATATATATATATATATATATATGTGTGTGTGTGTGTGTGTGTGTGTGTGTGTGTGTTTGTTTGTTTTATGAGCCCAATTTACAACACAAAAAGACGTGCTCAAAATGTGAGAAAATTGAACTTTATATGATCCTTTAAGTAATTGATTCATTCAAAAGGTTCTATTTAGGTCTTCATTTTCCCCTAAATTATTAACTCATATAACTTATCAAGTTGTGAGAAGTTTTTTTTACCTACCTTCACTTCACTTGGGTTTTAAAAACATCTTCATAAAATTATGTGTTTATATTTTTGACCTATTATATATATATAGATTGACCAATTATAAGGTCCCGGGTTAAATATCTATCTTGGACCACAACATCTCATGATCGACCCTGATAACAGTAAATTATACTCCATTTGAAACGAAAAATATTCTTTTTCAAATGTATACTCTTTAGGATTATAAACAACTTTATAATACAACCCAATACTTGGATCAATTTTCTCATATGGGTATTATTAGGTTGTTAATTTTTGGACAAATATTTAGGACTGAGGAGATATTAAGGAATATAATATGAATGTAGTTAAATTATAGTCGTTATTTGTATCCATTTAATTTATCCAATACATACAAATACAACAGATATTGCTTTGCATCTACTCCAAAATTGCCCGGGCCTTGCTGTACCAGATAAAGAAGTTCGTCAACCACTATTTGCACTTGCTCAAAAAACTTCTGCTTTTCCAAGTGGAAATAAGTTTCCATTTTGGCAAGAGGTTATCTATCACTGTAAGTGTTGTTTTATATATGATCACAAGCAGCCTGTATAGTCGTTGTATAACAAGTTTTCAATCAAAATTTTCCTTAAACCTACAAATACAGTAAAAACATGTATAAAAATTATAAAATAAATAAGGATATCATGATATTCTTTTTTTTTAAAATAATTTTTTAAGGAATTATACTTAACTAAGAAGTAAATGTTAATGAGGGGAATATGAGATAAAGAATATTTATATAGTAATAATAAGAAGTAAACTTACTAGATTTAATATTTATAAATTCTGCTCTCAAAAAATAAGAAAGAGAGAAAAAAATTACAAAAGAAAGGAGAAGACTGTTTACAATATGTACAATGGATGCATTATAAATTTGTACATAAAAGATCATTTTATAGAGATAAATTCTACCACGTTACTGTACATTAAAATATTTTTAAAAAATGTAAATACTCTTTATAGAGGTATGAAAAAGAATTTATTCCATGTCTTATAATTATTTTATTTTGAACAAAAAACATATTTATTAGAGTGGTTATTATTTAAATGTCAAGCGACAAGAATTACATTTCTATGCGTGTTGTTAGAAAAAATATTTTGAACAAAATAAATTTAATTATTTGAGTGGTTATTACTTAAATGTTAAGAGACAATAATGACATCTCTTATCTCCATCCTTGTAGACATCATGCGTGCTTACATAATAATTTGTTTGTGGGGAGAGTAAGAATAGTGTACATGATATATTTGTGCATTATTATTATATAATATAATTGACTAAGTTATTCAATTTATTTTCTCAAAAGGTATTCCTACAAAACATGATCACTCACCAAGAAGCATATGTGGAGGAGACATTGAAGCTCCTGATGAGTGCACTGACCTGGAGAAAATGATGAGCACAAAAGGTTTGTCATTAAACAGTACTACTTGGTAGACATGGAATTGTATGTGCAAGTGTGTGTGTATGTGTGTTTTAGAGAGAGAGAGAAATTTTTCTAGTGTTTGGCCACCATTTTTTGTGTGTGTAAAAAAAATAGATTATATACTTTTAGGACTTAAAATCATATTGATTATCGATATACGCCAACAACCATTCGTTTCCATTTTTAGCGTCTATTTTCAAATTAAATGGATACGTGACATGCTATGATTGATTGACGTATTATGAATATGGGTTCGCGCCGGCAACTTTATTAAAAAATAGGAGCTAAAACTATAAATAAAATGTTTGTTATCCTATTTTCAAAATACATATTACAATATGTCCTAAATTTACAAATCCCTTAAAAGAGTGGCTTGATACTTAATAGCATCATTCTTTCTCATAGATAAGTTTATGAGCATCAAGTTTTTTTTTTCCGTTGAGTCCCAATTGCATTAAAATAGTGTAAGTGTATGTATATTGGATACAAATTTGGTAAAAGAAATTACTAGGCAAAACTTTACTCATGAAAAATTCTGTATGTATCAATTTTTTTCACCATGTGTACTTCAAGTGCATTAATATAGTGTACTCTAAATGTATGTGCAATCATTTAATGCACTTGGAACATAAATTTGATTAAAAGTTGTTTTCTACGTATAACATTACTATCTTTTATAGAAAAATCTAGTTGAAACATGTTTTTTATCAAGATGTATCCCAAATGCATTAAAATTTTGTACCCTAAGTATATGTACAATCATTTAATGTATTCGAGACATAAATTTAATAAAAAGTTCAATATGTATGACTTCACTCTTTCTTATGTAAAAGTTTATATGTACCAAGTTTTTTAACTATGTGTGTATAACAAGTCTATTAAAATATTATACTTTAAGTGTATGTGCAATCATCTAATGCATATGACACAGAAATTTGATAAAGAAAAAAAAATGATATGTATAACATAACTCTTTCTTATGTAAAAGCCTCTATGTACCACTTCGTATTTTATCAATGTGTATCTAAAGTGTATTAAAATGTATTCCCTTATATGTATGTACAATTAGTTAATGCCTTTATGATACAATCTTTAAAAAAATAACTTATTATACATTATATTCTGTCTTTTCTTAGCCATGATAAACGTGATTTATGTCTACAGATTTCAGGAAGTCCTATTGGGGTTATCTCAGGTTTATTGGTAAGAAAGATTCCAACACTTCATAGTACTGATGACAAAAAGCGACTCACTTTTCTTTAATTAAAAAGATAAAGTTCAACTATTTCTAATGAGATATATTTCTTAATTATTCAAATACGAACGCAAGTATTAACCTTTTGTCAACCTTTTATTTTGGATGTTTAAAATTATTGTTTTCTAATAATAAGAGATTTAAAAAAAAACTCAAGGGAGATAGTGATGTGATTTTGGTGTATTCTTCGTACTTGTTGGTACCTTAGAAATTTTCTAAAGGGACGTCATTCACAACAACCACGAATTTAAAATTAGATGGTCTTTCATTATAAACATGAAAAATACATAAAAATTAACTTATTTAAATAAGCAATTGAAAAATAAGTAAATAAATATATAATTTTTAGTCTTAAATTTTTTATTTTTCATAGAAATCCATTTTTGTTAGATTGATAAGAAATATTTTCTAATAAAGATAAGATTTAAGATGAAACACTTATTACGTGAATGGATGTTATTCTTGCATAAAGAATCTGCGATCAACGTATTGTAATGGCCAAACATGAGTTCAAACAGTTATTTTTCATGAATTTTTTTTCATATCAATCAAATACACCTTAATAACTCACAAACCACAAGTCTCACCCGAGGTTATGAGGACCAATGTAAACTTTTGAAATAAAGCTTCTATGTTAAATTAGAAACAAAAAGAAATGAATATAAAACATAGTGTTATGATTTCATCGTTAAACCGATATAAAAGACTCAAATGGTTTTAAACTTCGCAACAATCATCACGATTATTACTTTTATTTAACAATTGAGGCCCATAAATATTTTAAAAGTTTCGAGGTCACAGGCAGTTAAGATACATCAGTGTGCCAATCAAATTATATTGTACTTATTGTACTGAAGATATATCAGTGTCTCAATCAAACTGCCTGATTGTACTGAACATACATTAGTGTCTAAATCAAATTGTATTATCCTACGGTTATTTTTTTTTCTATTTATTCGTCTTACCTTTGTCCTTTAAATTTCATGAAATAAGTGCCCAAAATTGACCAAATATACGAATCAAGAGTGAGACACAAACATGCCAAGGCCTTACTCTCTCGCATGTGTGAAGAAATATCAGAATTGAAGGATGCCAAAGATATTACTATAGTTGGAGTTGAAAAGTCACTTTTCAAAGCCATTAATCTTGGGATTAAAGAGGTGGTGGTAGAGTTGTTAAAACATCTCCCGGAAGTGTATTGGTGCAAAGATGACCAGTTGAGAAGCATGCTTTCATATGCAGTTGCTACACGGCAAGAAAATATTTTCAACATTTTGGTTGCAGATAAAAGAAAACACATACTTGCATTATTTAAGGATGGAAATGAAAATAATCTCTTACACCAAGCTGGAATTTTACCCTCGTCTTCTCGCCTCGAGAACCAAGTTTCTGGCGCGGCGCTACAAATGCAACGAGAGCTACAATGGTTTCAGGTAACAAATTTGAATTTATTTAGTTTCGAGCTTTTCGTTAATTTGAATATCTCCATAATACAAGCTTTTAGACTTTAGTAGATTTAGTAAGTATGATAATTTCCTGTGAAAGTTAATAGTCACCTACTGTGGGTACCTCGATGTATCACCTTGGGCCCAGACGAGTAGCCCAATAAATTAGGGCCCAAAGTCAGGAGGCCTCACGTCCTAATTCATTCCGTTACGACCTAGTCTATTCCTAAAATCTCGTGAGAAGATATTCTAGGAGTTATGGATTGACGTGGGGAAGTCCAGCACCCCTACTCCCCAGAAACGAACATGTATATAACAAACCCTTAGCCCGGAGCAAAGGGCATGCCTTATTTTTTCTGTAAAACACTCCCCGGAGGATAGAGAAATAATATTGAGAGCACCACCGTGAACTTAGGCATTCTTGTTGAACCACGTAAAATATTGTGTTGTGTGATTGCCATTCCTTAAATTCCTTATTTGTTCTGGTGATTGTCTTTTCTTGATAATTTGTGATGAACTTAATTGTCACCACAATTGGCGCCAGCTGTGGGAACGATTGTCTTCCTTTTAGAAAGCCCTCACCAATAAAAAATTTAGAATGTGTGGTCACAGTAGCAATGCCCCTCAAGCTGGGGATATCCAAGAGTAGCTTGCCCCTCAAAGGATCAGATCTGAAGTTCGACGTTCAGATCAAAGGGCTAGCCCAGAGCGATAAGCCTCAGAGGAAAGTGAGGGACCTGACAGGTCTACACAAATCTCCAGGTTTATCGATGCCTATGAGGAAAGGCTCTAGGAGCAAGGAGAGGCCGCTCGCAATCAAGAAGCTGAGAATGCTCGCCTCAAAAGGAGATTGAAAAGGAAGGAAAAAGAGCTCCATCGTAGCACCAGGTGACGTTAATATCGCACTCCTATCCCTCAGGCGAGCAAGTCTCGCAGCCGAGGAAGGAGCCCTAGACGCGAATCCCAAAGGATCGAGGAACACTCGTCAGATGATGACTTGCTAAAGCAACAACGACCAACTCACCGTTGTAGGAGCCTGGCTCGAGAATATGATGACATACGAAATTTGGTTCAAAGAGAAATGGACCAGCACCCAGCACATCGGGTGCTAGATCGACCAGAGAGCTAGCCCGACAAGCTCTCAGGACCCAAATGAAATCCCCTTTCTCAAGGGAGACAGAAGAAGAAGAAGCCCCCAAGAAGTTCGCGATTCCAAGATTTAAGATCTATGATGGAAAGACTGACCCTATCGATCACGTTAGGCAGTACAGGCAGGCCATGACTCTCTAAAACCACAGGGATGCACTAATGTGTCGAATCTTTCCCCCGAGTATGCATGATGTGGCTCAGAAGTGGTTCAAGAGACTCCCTCACAGATCCATCAGGAGCTTTGAGTCCCTAGTAAATCTTTTCACGACTCTCTTTATTACCAACAGCTCCCATCTAAAGAGGATGGATGCCTTGCTAACAATGAAGAAGATGCCCTAGGAGATCCTCCGGGACTACGTAAAAAGGTACTGGGAGTTGTTCAACGAGGTCGAGGACTGCTCAGAGCAGGTAGCAGTGGCCTCTTTCAAGATTGGCCTACCCAGCTCTTGCCTCTTGCACTGATCCCTGACTAAGAAGGAGGCCACAACCATTAATGACCTGATGGCTCGCATCGAGAAGTACACCAAAGTTGAGGATGTGATCGACCTCAGTGCAGGGGAGAATGGTCGAGCTAAGATCACTGTCAAGGGTAATGACAAGGCCAAAAACCAGAAGAAAGGAGGAAAGAATGGGGGAAAGGGTGACTCCAAGAATGGAAATAAGAGTGATATTTCAAAAGCATTTCAGGCAGTAAACACTGTCTTCAAAGAACTAATCTATAAGTTCCTAGCGAAGATCAAGGACGAGCCATTCGTCAAGTGGCCCAAAAAGATAGAAGGAGATCCCTCAAAGAGAAACAATGCGCTGAGATGCGCTTTTTACAAGGAAGGAGGACACAAAACTGAGCACTGCAAGGCTCTTAAGTCTCACCTTGAAGAGCTAGCCCAGACCGAGCACTTATAGGAGTTTGTGGAAAAGAAGGCAGAGAAGGTCACTACCAACGGAGATGCAAGGCCCGACCACGTGCTCGAAGACGATGGTGTCCATAAGTTCACAGTGATTTATGGGGCCTCTGATCTCAAGAAGATTCAAGGGAATTCCGCCCGGATGGAAGTGAAAAAGCTTACGGCAGTAATGCAAGCTTTTCAAATAGATACAGCAAAGACACAATCAGGAAAACCGGCGACGAGCAGATGACATCGACTACAGCAAACACATCGTATTCACGGAGGAGGACTTAATGGGAGTAAGAACCCCACATCATGATGCCTTGACTGTTACACTCTAGATAACAAACTATGACGTCGATAAGTTACTCATCGACCATGGAAGCTAATTCGAGGTAATATATCTCGACCTGTTCAGAAAATTAAAGTTAAGCGTTGCTGACTTAAAGGAAGCCATTGTCCCTCTAGTTAGATTCACTGGGAAAGTAACTATCCTTTTGGGAAAGGTTGTACTGCCAGTGAGGGCAGGAAGTGTTTCCAAGATGATCGAGTTTCTGGTAGTCGACATTGACTCGCCCTACCAAGCTATCCTCGGCAGAGGATAGCTACATGCAATGAAGGTCGTCCCCTCGACCTACCATCAGAAACTCAAGTACCTGATTGAGCGAGGAGTAATGGAGATCCACGGAGATCAAGCGATGGTAAAAAGGTGATTCATAACGGCAATCCGCCCAAAGTCAAAAAAGAAGGTTGAGAAGGCCAAAGTGAAGGTTGAGGAACAAGAAGGTTTGATACCTTCAAAGTAGCAGTTAAAGTATGGAAGACCCGGAGTGGAGGAGACCACGCTCTTCCCCTATGAACGGGTCATTGAAGAAATGGAAGGGGTTGTAGTCGGTGGTAGCAAAAAAGACAGAATGTTCTTGATTAGAGCCTCTCTCACAGATCAAGAAAAAAGGGAATTGACGGTACTTTTGAGGAATAATGTGGACGTTTTGGCATGGGAACCTTACGAGCTACCTAGAAATGACCCCAGTGTGGTTTGTCATCGGTTGCACGTCAACTCGAATTTTAGGCATGTCACACAAAAGGCTCGTCGAACTGCGCCCGAGGAGGACAAGGTTGTGGATAAAGAAGTAGAGAAGCTGCTGGATGCAGGATCCATACGGGAAGTTCAATACCCTAAATGGCTGTCCAACCCAACAGTCACATGTTTCCACATGTAACTAAGGGCTAGGGATGATTGATACGCCCTATATGTGCCGAACAGCTGAGAGACATAAACCTCGGCCTAGAAGATGGCCGAGGTGAGAAGGGCCTTAGAATGACAACCAGAGGCCTCGTCCCCAGCAAAGTCAGCTATTGCCGATATTACTAGTTAACTCATAACCATGTAAAAGTTGAGTCCCTCATGATCCATGATGGCAGTTATTCATCAGGCCATCCAAGGTTGATAGCCTCAGCTAGGTTCAAGCCGAGGTTACAAGAGCTTAACCATCATCATAACCAACCTCGGTAGAGAATCAACCGATGGTCCTAATTTTCACCTGCTTAACCTCCGCCCAAGCCGACCTTATGACTTCACTCACCTTACCTCGGCTTCACATGAGCCGAGGCCATCATGAATGGTCTCGGAATTGGACAGTAACCAGACTTCACCAACCTCGTACTCTTCCAAGCCGAGATTTATATCAAGGGAAGACAGCCGAGCCTTTACTCCCATATATGTGACTAGAAACACATGTACACAATCAGTTATAACAAATGAATCCCCTCACATAGGGGAATATTTCATCATCATTCTCTACATGTGACAGTGACAAGTGTCTTCATCAGATTGGCTAGATCAACAAACACATACTCATTGCATGCATAGGGGGTGCATTACACCCCCCCCCCCCCCCCACACACACACACTATATATACATGCCTTCTCCTACTTGGATAAGGATCCGAAATTAGCAACCCTAGCTGAAACTATGTCCAAATATACAGTAGAGAGGGAAAGTTTAAGAGATTATATCTATGTCATTAGAGCCCTCATACAGTGATATTAATCACACACTTGCATAGTGGACGTAGGCCTGATTGGCTGAACCACTTACATGACTGTGTTCATCCTCTTCTCCTCACCTTCATCTTCTGTATATCCTTACCCATGTATCGCTATTGTTAACACTGAATTGAGCTTACGAACACCTTAAAGGGTGGTGTTGTTTCCAGCATCATCACATACGGGAAGTTCAATTCCCTAAATCGCTGCCCAACCCAATAGTGGTTCCAAAAAGCAACGGGAAATGGAGAGTTTGTATTGACTTCACTAACCTTAACAGGGCGTGCCCCAAAGATAGTTTCCCTCTCCGAAAAATCGACCAGTTGGTGGACGCCACAACAGCTCATGAAAGAATGAGTTTCCTGAATGCATACTCGAGGTATCATCAAATTCCTTTGTATGCACCAGACCAAGATAAAACAGTGTTCATCACCACCATCGGACTATACTGTTACGAAGTTATACCCTTTTGGGCTAAAAAATGTTGGAGCAACTTACCAATGGCTGGTCACTAAGATGTTTAAATACCGAATGGGAGATACCATGGAAGTCTACATCGTTGATATGCTCATTAGGAGCAGGCACAAAGAAGACCACCTCTCAGACCTGTCAAGGACCTTCGAAATCCTCAGGAAATAACGAATGAAGCTCAACGCAAGCAAATGTTCCTTCAGTGTCTAGTCAGGTAAATTTCTCGGGTACTTGGTTAGCGAGAGAGGCATTGAAGCCAACCCGAACCAGATTGATGAAATCAATAAGGTACAACCTCCCCGCACGATAAGAGATGTACAGAAACTTATGGGCATGCTCGTCGCCTTGAATCGATTTATCTCGAAGTCATTCGAAAAGTGTCAGCCATTTTTCCAACTATTGAAGAAGAGCAAAACAGTGGAGTGGAATCAAGATGGCATGAAAGCATTAGAAGAGCTCAAAGCTTATCTCATCACACTACCCTTGCTCGTGATACCTCAAGAAAATGATTCCCTATACCTATACCTTGTTGTTTTCAACCACGCTGTCAGTTCTGCATTAGTATGCAAAAGAAATAGAATCCATCACCCGATCTACTATGCGAGAAAAACCCTCTTGGATGTCGAGCAGTGATACCTACCACTAGAGAAGCTCACATTTGCACTAGTGGTAGCCTCGAGGAAACAGAAGCACTACTTCGAAGCACATTATATCATCGTCCTTACGTTACACCCCTTAAAACAGTCCTATGGAAAGCGGATCTATCCAACAGACTATCGAATTATTCGGTCGAGCTCGAACGATTTGACATTCAATTCTAACCAAGGAACGCAATCAAGGGGCAAGTTCTCGTCGACTTTATCGCGGAGTTTACAGGCGAATGGCCTTGCGACCAACTACAAAATGTGGGTAAGAGGGAAGATCACTTGGCAAAAGGTATTTGGCGATTATTTGTTGATGGAGCCTCCAATTCCAAGGGGGCAGGAGTAGGCATTGTGCTCATTATCCCAGAAGATACAATCCTTGAGCAAGGAATCAGACTTGGATTTGAAGCCTCTAATAATGAAGCGGAATATGAAGAATTATAGCAGGCTTGCAAAAGTCATAAGCATTGGGTGCAAAACAACTATAGGTGTTCGACAACTCATAATTGGTCTCCAATTAGATAAGTAGAGACTTCAACGTGAGGGATGAGAGAATGGAAGCCTACCTCGCCTTAGTAAATAAATTAATGTCCAACTTTGAGGAAGTCAGTGTCCAGCAGTTCCCAAAGGATAAGACAGTCATGCTGGCGCCCTAGCAGCCTTGAGTTTAGCAACCAACTCTGACTTAAAGAGAACGATCCCTATCGATTTCCTCACCCATCCAATCATCAACGAGAGCGACGATCTTCCAGACATGGGCCATATTCTTCAGATCGAATCAGTACCTAGTTGGATGGACCCCCTAAGGGACTATTTGAAGGATGGTGCACTACTAGACGATAAGATGGCCGCTCATCAGATAAGAGTCAAAGTTACCCACTTTCACTTATCTCCAGAGGGCAAGTTGTATAAGAGATCGTTCACCAGCCCTTACCTCCAATATGTTCACCCAAAAGACATCGAGCAATTTCTGCATGAGATTCATGAAGGAATCTGTGGGAGCCATATTGGAGGCAGATCGCTAGCTTTCCAAGCAATGAAGGAAGGCTACTGGTGGCCATACATGCAGAAAGATTCTGGGGTATATGCTCGCAAGTGCGAGAAATGTTAACTACATGCTCCTATGGTCCACCAACTCGCCAGCGACCTATGATCACTTACCATCCCTTCGCCTTTCGTACAATGGGAAATGAACATCGTGGTCCCTCTTCCTATCGTTATCGGTAATCACAAGTATCTGTTGGTCATGACAGACTACTTCACCAAATGGATTGAGGCAGAGCCGCTGACAAACATCAGAGACGCAAACATGGTAAGATTCGTATGGAAGAACATAATCACTCGCTTTGGAATTCCCAGAACCATCATCACTGACAATGGAACGTAGTTCGAGAGCAGCCTCTTCCAAAGTTTTTGTAATGACCACGGAATCAAGCACCATTTTAGCTCGGTAGCATACCCTCAGAGCAATGGCCAAGCTGAAGCTTCTAACAAAACAGTGATCAATGGACTGAAGAAGCGATTAGAGCGAGCCAAAAGGGAATGGGCAAGCGAGATGCTCCATATTTTATGGGCTTACCGCACTACCCCATGGCGAGGAATCGGAGAAACCCCATTCGCCTCAATATACGGCATGGAGGTAATCATCCCCCTAGAAGCTGGCCTCCCCACCATGAGATCTATCTTAGTCGACCAAGGCCAAAATAGTGCAGCATTACTCGCTGAACTTGACCTAGCTGACGAACGTAGTGAATTAGCTCTAGTGAAACTAGCGATCTACCAGTAACAGCTAGCAAAACACTATAACAAGAAGGTCAATACAAGAACATTCAAGGTCGGGGACTACGTCCTAAGGAAAGTTATTGGCAACGTAATAAACCATCTAATCGCAAGATGGGTCCAAACTGGGAGGGACCATTCAAGGTGATAAGAGACGACCTACAAGGAGCCTATCACTTAGAAATGCTGGAGGGAAGAGAGATACCCCGAGCTTGGAACACGACCAACCTGAAGAAATTCTATTTCTAGTTTCTCTTCATTAATCTTTTATCACATTACTGGAATTGACAACTCATTTATATTATGATTGATTAATAAAAGATTGTTTGGTAGTAGCATTCCATAAAATTATGTATTATGAACTTTATAGCTTGCACATCTTTTCCAAGCGAAGGAACATTACTCAATATATAAAAGCAGGGAGCCTCCCTCCTCAGGTTTTCGTTATGAAACACAAACAACCTCTTAGCATTGCCCCTGGTAATATATGAAGCCCTACAGGGGACCCTTAGGCAGCTCGACCAAATTGAGTTGGTCGCCAAACGATGTTTGGCTCAGAAAACCTGATCGGATAGAACATCCAACACCAGGTGTGTCTTCGCCATTACAACACTTAGGCATAAGGGAGTGTGATGAGACGACCTAAAAGGTAAAGTAGGGCAGAATGGTATCTCATAAGAATACTGGACTGGGAGGATATTCACGCAATAAAATAACTCTACCCACATCAAATCTAGTCGGCTATAAACATCCCAAGATAATAAAACAAAAATCAATGAATTAAAAAATACACAACGCATGTTTAGTCGGCGAATCGCCCAAAACATAAATATTTTATTACTTTACTGCATTTAAAAACTGAGTTACATTAAATAAATTAAGTAAATCCTATTGGGGATTAGGTCTCCGAGCAACGTAATCATCTACTTGCGCTCTTCGGGCGTCATCTGGGTAGGTAGCTAACTCCAACTCTACCTCATTTGCATCTGACTCCAGCAGCTGCCTGGTAATAGCATCTATGGGGACCCACTGGTCATCCCTTCGAAAAGGGTTAGGCATCAGAGTCGAAAGGGAGATCTCATGACGATACCAGAGGACTGAGTTCCTGGGGACTTTCTGCTCCCTAAGATCATTCAACCATCCCCTAATAAAGGATAAATGTTCGCACTCTACCAACCACGTTGGAGCATCTTCCCAACCCTGATCATAACCGTTAGCCCACACTCACCGAGGACCTTTCTTGAACAGATGCCTCGCGTAACTTCTCTTTGGAGCCTGACAGCTATCACGTATACTCGATGAACATATTCTCGAAGCTCGTCCATCTCCCTAGCTGGACCCCTGGCATCTGTACCAGCTGGCAGATCGACTGATGAAGTGGAACCTCACAAAATATGAGGGGTGGCACTCAGCACTGCGCCAGCTCGCGGACCAGCCGATGAAGAGGAACCTCGTAAAACTTGAGGTGCAACGCTCATCACATGCTCCCCGAGTCACGACACCTCCATCCTCAGAGTTTCATTCTCCTGTTGAAGAACTTCTTCGAATTGATTGATCTCGGAGGCATCCAGAAGTTTAGCCCTCAGAAGGTTCACTTCTTCTTGAACAGAAGCACCAACCTCTTCCATCTCCTAAAGTATATCCTTCAGTTTGGCGACGAGCTTGGACTGATCTTTAAAGCTCTTGTTCCTCGGCCTAAGAGACTTATAAATCCTTACAAAGGCTTACCGAACTTGATTGCTTGCATTAGGACCAAGGATCCTTCCCAGTTGAGAGGTAGTAGGTATATACTCATCCACATCAATCAACTACAAGCCATAAAAAGAATTAAAGAGTAGACGAATCAGTATGAAGAAAGGAAAGTGTTTTTATTTCATTAAAATGGAACGTTCTAAGTACATCAGTAATCAGAAGGATAGTACAACTAAAGCAAATATACAAAGAAGTTCCTCAGAACAGGCTAGCTGGCAACCTCAGTTTGCTCTGAGGTCGTCGGTCGCTTTCCCTTGTCCGCAGTAGTAGGGACACCTCCCTTAGTTAGAGAAACTGTTGTTCCCTGGGTAGAAGGAGCATCAACAGGAACGGTCTGAGCAGTAAGAACACCACCGTTGATGGTCGGGGCAGGTGCCTCATCCACAATAGGCTTCGGGCCTCGATTATGCTCGTCAAACAATGGAGAATCGATATCCACTCTAGCAGCCAAAAGAGCCTTGTTACAGCCCTTCTTAAAGTTCAGTCGGCTGATGTAGCCTATCTGAACATCGGCATCCTCGTACGCAGCAGCCCATCTGACGTTGTACGAGTTTTCCTTCAGGGTGGCTACCTCAGATTCCACCTTCTTCACCTTCTCTGCCAGCACTTCATTCTCCTCCACCACAACCAACTTGCTCGAGCAGACCAGTTCATAGGACTGCCTCAACTCCCCAAGCTCCTTGTTCGCCGCCTCCTTTGTGCAGTTTCCTTTGGACAGAGAGAGATCAGGTGACTTCTGAATAGTATCGACAACCTTCAATTTTGCCTCTAGCTCCGTATTCTTCTTCTCAAGATCAGTATTCCTTTTTTTCAGTTCGTCGCAACTGCGATAGAGGACGACGAAGTCGGGCATAAACTGCAAAGAAGAAGAATATTAGAAAAAAGAAGCATTAAACAGAATATTTTAAGCATAGAAAACAGAAAGCAGACTTACCAAGGCTAGCCTCTGACTCACCTGCAAAGCTTAGTAGTCGGTCCCCATTGCCTTCTGATGATCAGTAGGCAAAATTACTCTTTCGAGCAACGCATGAGCCAAATGGGGAGAGAGGGCAAAAGAGGCCCCCTCAGGCAAGGCGGACACAGGCACTAGATCTTGTGCCGCCTTCATCCTCACCTGCTCTCTCCTTCTCTCCTCTTCCTTCTCCTTTCTCTCCTTCTCAGCTCTCTTTCTCTCCTCCACTCTCTTCCTACTTTATCTCCCTCTCTCTTAACTGCTCTCCATCCCTCTTCTTCTCCTGCTCATGAACAGCAGACTAAGATCAAGTTCCAATATCTCCACCGCCAGATTTCTGCTTCTTCGACTAGAGAGAAAGGATCACATCATCATCATCACGAATCAGATTCTTCCTTGGATGATTCATGTCTTCCTTGATGGAACTAATAGATTCACTCGAAGACTCTTGAACCTCTGAAACCCCTTCTGAACTGGAAAATTCTTCACTAGAGCTCTCTTCACTAGAACCACCCTCAGCACCACCCCTGTTAGCACCCTCACTCTCCTCACCAGAGTTGCTTTCTTCCTCAACCAATTGGATAGGATCGACAGGAGCCTCTTCAGTAATGTCTAGCTCAGGGATGCTGTCTACAAGTCGCGTAATAAAGTTGTACCCAACGTTCTTGTATTCCAAGAGAAAAGTCGTTGATCGAGGGTGTTCACCGTCAACCAAGAGCTCCCTAATGTTCCAGACTTTGACTAACTCAGTCGCTCGAACTTCGCTGAGAGAAGGTTTCGAGTTCTTTATCCTCGCTGAAAAGAAAGAAAGAAAGAAAAATATCATAGAAATCATACATGAGAAGAGGATCGATAAGCAGAGCAAAAACTAAGCCTTGCTATGCACTCATACCCATAGAAGGGGACCTTGACCCTACCAAACCTCGACCCCTCAGTATGGGGAGGAAACTGCCAATTTCTAGCAAAAAAACCCTCATGCTAGTAATCCTTATGGGAATCAGGTAAATTTACTACCAACCCTATCAGGACTCCTGGCCTTGAGGTAAAGAAGACCAGAACTTATTCGCGAGAAAGAATAACAAAAGAAGATCTCAGCAAGACCTAAATTGGTGCCATAGAGCTGATTTATTCTATGAACACCATTAAAAATCTTCCAAACATTGGGCGAACACTGTGCATGGATAATATTGAAATAACCAAAAAAGTGCAAAAATAAATTACTTGGAGGAAAAGTAAGACCCCCTTGGGACAACAAGAGAACGTGAATCCAGTGAGCGTCCTCAACCTCCCTAACATTATGGGGGATAGGGGTACACTCAATGTCTACCCAATTTGGAATATTATAGAACTTCCTAAATTAGTATATTGATCTATTGCCTATTTTCTCCATTGAAAGATACAAACCCTAGTTACAAATGTGAGGAAATTTCAACAAAAAAAGCATAGAGGAGAAAGAGGAACTTACGAAGTGAAAAGTTTGCTTAGGACGATGCAAAGTCACAAGTGAATACGATGAAGAAGATTGAAATTGGAAGACGAGGGCCTTGGAATGAAAGTGCAATAGCGGAAGCTTGGAGAAGTTTAGAAATATGGAGAAACTTGAAGCGACAACAAGAAAAGACCTCCCCGGAAGATTTTTAAAGGTTTCTAATCATAGCGCACAGGCAACGACACAGGCTGCTGCCTAAAATAGTTTAGAAGAGGCATTTCGATCATTGAAAAGTGTTACATAATTTATAAATTAGCCATTGTGACAAATCATTTAAAATTATTGAGCCCAAATTGTGGCCCAAAAACTTTTGGGGCAATTGTGGGTACCTCGATTTATCACCTTGGGCCCAGATGAGTATTACGGCCTAAAGTCTAGAGGCCTCACGCCCCAATTCATTCAGTTACGACCTAGTTTATTCCTAAAATCTCTTGAGGAGATATTCTAGGAGTTGTTGATTGATGTGGGTAAGTCCAACACCCCCACTCCCCCGAAACGAATATGTATATAACAAACCCTTAGCCCGGGGCAAAGGGCATGCATTATTTTTCCGATAAAACACTCCCCGGAGTATAGAAAAATAATATTGAGAGCACCACCGTGGACGTAGGCATTCTTGATGAACCACGTACAATATTGTGTTGTGTGATTGCCATTCCTTAAATTCTTTATTTGTTCTGGTGATTGTCTTTTCTTGATAATTTGTGCTGAACTTAATTGTCACCACACCTACCAAGTGTGTGATCTTTCAAAGTAATAATAAAAAGATTTATATGAAATAGTAGAATTAAAAAATTAACCAGTAATAATAAATAATATTTCAAATTTTTTATAATTATTTTTCATTGGAAAAAGTAACATCTTCACGTGACCGTGAAATTTAACGAAAAATGTACAAAAATCAATAAACATTAAATAATCTTCAAAAATATATGTATACATGTTTAAAACCCTCTTTAAAAAAATGGTCATCATGGTCAACCTTATTCTTCTTGAAATAATTTGAAGAGAAAGACATAATTAATGTACTAAATATAAATCAATATATATATATAGACAGACTCCTGTGCACCGTAAGTTTGCACATGTGTTGGCGCACACTAATTTTTTTAAAATAATAAAAAAATTATTTTTGAGTTGAGTTTTTTTTATATGATATATAAACATTTCAACGGACCCATATAAAAAAAATTAAGTCAACATTTTTTTTTTGCTATTTTTAAGAAATCGGTCAAACCTTCACAGCTTTAAAGTGCTTAAAAGAAGTGAAAGTTTGACCGATTTTTTAAAAATAACAAAAAACGTTTTTTTGAGCTGAATTTTTTATATGAATTCCTTGAAATGTTTAAATATCACACAAATAAAAATCAGCTCGATTTTTTTTGCTATTTTAAAAAATGATGTGCAAACTTAGTGTGCAAACTTAATATGCACAAAAGTCTTTCTCTCTCTCTCTCTCTGAGAGATCTTATCAAAGATATATTTACATATCTTTTCTTTATCGCTGTCATTTTTTAATTTTTTTTAAATATAGAATTTATTAGGATAGAGATGAAGAAATTCCTTTCATCGGTGGCATACACAGATGAAAATGAAATCTTTTAAAACAAAACAGCATGAAGTGTGCATAAATGTAAATGAAACCTTGAAAATAAATTTAGGACCTACAATATCTTGAACGCATTTTCCTGCGGACGACATGAGATTTGTTATGAATCGAAGTAGAGTTTATGTCGCTCGAGACAATATTGGGGATTTCCACATATAAATAAATTCCTCAATCTCCGTGAATTTGAACACTACTAGGATTACCTTGGGTTTTCTCTCCACTTGTGACAATGTTAACTAAAGGAGGCATATCTTCTTCACATTTATTGTCTTCATCAGAAAATAAAGAGTCAATAATATCATCACTCAAAACTAATTTATCCCCTTTTAACACGATGCAATCATGTCAATTTAAATGATGAATATAGCTATGTTTGTTCTTATTTGAGTTGCCAACATATAATCGTTTTTGTGAAGAGTTGATAATATCTAACTGTTTGATCGGAGATGGGCACCGTGTGGTCAAATCCTCCTTATATGCTTGATAAACCTACTTAGAGTTTTTCCCAGGATGAGAAACAGTCGCCTCCTTATTGGGCGGCATATCCGGGATATCAGTTTGAGGAAAACAGGGGATTTCTTTCAAACATTGTGAGGGTTCCATATCTTTATCACTAGAAGTATAATCTTAGCTTGTAGTTTCCAAAGGTTGATAATCTTTCGTAGTTTCTCTCAAAATGTTGGCAGCATTAGGTGACTTCTCACTTGATTGATTAAGAATGTAACTATCCACTTGATCGGATTTAAAGGTTTTACTTAGACCCTTGCAACAACATCCTATTAGGGATTACCATTGACCAATAAACTTTCTTATAGGATATCTAGTCAACCTACTTTGGCTGCAGTTTTAGAGTTTGAAATAGATAATTCTACAGCCTTCTTATACAGAGGTATCAAAATATTGGGCAAATATAGGGCACACATATCACGAGAGAGAGAGAGAGAGAGAGAGAGAGAGAGAGAGAGAGAGATAAGAGTATTTATTGCTTTAACATCAAGAGAGTGGTTGCTCGAACTTTATTTTGGTTTCTTTAAATACAAAGAACCTTTGGATGAGAGCCCCTAGATCGATATACTACTGAGGATGGGTGCATTATGACAGCTTGTGAGTGAACTCAATCCAAACAAAGGTTGATCTCTTGTAACATATTCATCGGACAAGTTGTAGTGTCCCGAGGTATTTTCTCCTAGGTTTACTCATTTTCACTATTACTATTATTCACAACACACAACCTCACATAATTTTAGATCTACAGATGATACAGGTTTCAAAATGTTTACATCTCACAGAATTTCAATTGAATTGAAAATCTCACATAGTCATAAATTAACTTTAATTTGTATCTAGCTGGATCTAGGTCTAGATTTATCATCTTATTAAGTTGAAATGAACTCCTAGCCCTTTTAATTAGATTTGACTGGTATCATAACACTTTTCTTAAACTAAAATTGGATTTAATCATTTTAAGGTTATGTGTTCGTGAGACTTCTTAAATGAGTGTGAGTTTCAATTTTTTTTTTTGTGTAAATCAATTGTTGTTTCCAAAATTAACTTTAGAATTGTTTTAATTTCATAAATTCCAGTTAACATCAATCAAATATGTGTCTTTTTTTAGAGGAAAGGGAGATTTATTGATATTGAAGAAGAATAGCCCTTCTCCGACAGCTTACAATTAAGAACAAGCTATAGAGAAATCATCTATGAAAGGAAGTAAAAATCTAGAGAGAGGACCATTGTATGGTTTCGCTTTGAAAATAAGCCTAATATCATCATGAAACTCCCTAATTATATGACTTCAAACCATCTTTAGCCCTTCAAATACACATTTGTTCCTCGCACACCATATTTTCCAACAAACTAATCTTTGAATATTTCTACATAAAATTGCAATTATTGAATTTCCTAGAATTGAAAGCCACCAAGACACAATTCTTGATCTCAAACTTGTTTATGTGGCTTTATGCCTTATCAAAGCTTCAAATTGATTCTACAATTGGCAAGAAATTTCACCCTCATTGAATAAATGTTCTCGATTTTCTTCTAGGCCCCGTGAACAACATTAGCATTTAGATGCAATTGGGATTTTAACATCTTTTAAATTTTGGTCAAGTGGGAGGCCGTTGTGAAAAAGGCGCCACATGAAAATTAGGACTTTAGGAGCTATATGATCATCCCATAACATCCTCGATGAAAATTGAATACAATCTCTTCTCCTAATTTGATCCCAAGCTATTTAAAAAAAAATCCCTTATCCACAAAAGTTTGAATTGACTGAAACAATTCATTTGAATTATGAAAAACCCAAATACCTTGCATTCTTTTCCAAGTCGGATTGGCAGAAGAAATAGTTCCTTTGAAATTCTGATTATCAAGTTTCTTATATTTTCTATTCATAAATTCAGCCCAAAGAGTTTTGTTTTGCAAAAAATTTACCCATAACTTACAAGTAAAAACATTGCAAACATCCATTGTATCTCGTAACCCAAGACCACCGTCTTCCTTTGGCAAATATAGTTTCCTCCACGATATCCAGTGCTGTTTATAATACTCATCCTGATGGCCCCCCAAAAAATTAGCACTTACTTTGTCTAGATAAGTGTTTAGAGTAGCATTAAAAATGACATCTGAAAATCGGACTTAATGATATTTTTGTAGTTCATCATTACACCATGGGCATTCTTATACGTCTCCAAAATCCTAATGCATCCCTATAAATTGTTCCAACCTTCTCACTTGCTCGTTTCCTAAACAGTCTATCTGTAACTAGCCCTCTCTAGCACAAATAATTCGAAAAAACCTAGAGACAAAAACAACAAACTATGGCAACACCCCTAGTCCCAGCCAATTTTGTCCAATGCTTCGGCCTTAAAAAAATGGCTCTTGTCGTGACCCACTATAAACACGGTCGTGGTCTAATAAAAATCCATGGCATCCAAATTTGGCTCGTGGAGCACAAATCATAATTAAGTCTACTTTGCATAGATAAAGACTATTTTTTAAACAATTAGGACCACATATTCTAAATTTCAAAAGTTAGTGAGTTGAGTGTGCTTTGATTTTAGCTAATAAGGTTTCTTTGGGGGACCACACATTGTGAAAGAATGGTAAATGTTTTAATGTAACCACAATTTTCGAGTAATTTTAAAAATATTTTAAATGTTGGGAAGTCCATGGCCCCCCTCTGCCATGTCGTGGCTTCACCCTTGTTTGAGATTGATGGGGTTTTATTTTTACATGTTATTTTAAAATGTTGCTAAATATTTAAAGCTTAATTTGAAATATGTTAAAATTAAATTAATTAACAACCAGGCAAAGGTTGCAAAGTTTAATAAGGGTACACAATTCATTTTACAAGTTTAATTAACGAAAAAATGTATGTTTTATGCAATACGTCCACTTGAGGCATTATTTTTATGGAATGACAGATTATGCATAAGGGCTTCATTTGCTAAAAAATTGGAGGGATCTGAATTTAATAAAATCTTACCGGGTTGAATAAATAATTTTCTACTTTGATTTTATTGTTTTATAAAAACATATTTATATACAATAAGGTCGGAACGAGTTGAAAACAACAAAACATAATGTCACATGACTATTTACACACAAGTTGTATACATTTTATTTTTATTGACATTACTGCATTGCATCTTTCTTTCATTATTAAAGAATCACATCAATTTTTCTATACTTTTATATTATTCATTTTTATTTCAAAACTTATTGTTTGAAAAGTTGTATACATTTTATTTTTATTGACATTATTGCATTGCATCTTTCTTTCATCATTAAAGAATCACGTCAATTTTTCTATATTTTTCTCTTATTCATTTTTATTGCAAAACTTATAATTTGACAAAATATTGCTTGGTGAATGCACTAGTCACTCAAAACAAGGTGCTTTTTCATTAATACAAGAACTGGACACATTTGGTACGTCGGTATTGGCTGGTGTTCGGGCTTCACGGAGATCCCCCAACAGTGGAGCCAAAATACGAGTGAATACCGATGGGTAAAACTAGAATTCATACTCTTGACATGATTATTTTTGTGGCATGCAGGAGGTGAACAAAATTGTGATACCTAAATATAGAACCAAGACGAATAAAGATGGAAAAACCCCTAGAGCTTTATTCACAGATGAACACAGAAATCTAGTCCAAGAAGGGGAGAAATGGGTGAAAGACACAGCTACATCATGTAGTGTTGTGTCTGCTCTTATTGCTACCATAATGTTTGCTGTGGCATTTACTATACCAGGAGGTTATGATGACAAAGGAGTCCCTAAAATGTTGCATGCAGGTTCCTTCACAGTCTTCATTATATCAGATGCACTCTCTCTCTTTTCCTCATCCGCTTCAGTTTTGGTGTTCCTTGGAATCCTCACAACCCGTTATAGAGAAGTGGATTTTCTACGCTCCGTGCCCACAAAGTTGATGATTGGCCTTAGTTCTTTGTTTTTCTCTATCGCTACCATGATGATAGTTTTTGCTACTGCTTTGGTGATTATGCTTCATGAAAAGTGGGATTGGATTGTATATCCAGTCGCTTTGCTCGCTAGCGGACCCGTTTTTCTCTACGTTATGTTCCAGTTTCCTCTTCTTGTTGAGATTTTATTGACGACGTACCATTCCGACATATTTCGTACCTCGAAAGTAAACAAAATAGTTCGACGCATGACGGGGAATGTTTATTAACTAACAATATCGTGATTTGTTGTTTTATTATTGATGAAATGTTGAGTTGAAATAAAGTACACAATATCTCTGGCCCCACCGTCTACCGCTAGGGGTAATGGTCTCGGTGGTATGTCAAGGAAATGTTTGTTTTATATCCCTTTGTTAAATGCTTAAATTATTGAAATGACGTAATTCTTCTACTTTGTATTTGTAATAAATTATTTTAGATAAAATTAATGATTTAAATCAATCTTTGATATTATTGAATTTTGTATATCTCATTTGATATATATATATATACACACTAAGGTGTACACGTGCCGATGTGACGGTTACATATTCGTTAGAGTGCATTTGTCTCTAATAAATTTAAAAATAAAGTATTTTAATCTTGCTAAAATTTATTCATTATTGTGACAAACACATACTTTCTTTATGTCACAGTCATCTTATTGCAACATGCCATCCATCATATTTGTGTCACATTGCATAATTACTAGCAATGACACAATGGCGCGGTGATAATTTCATGCTCAGGGTACTATTGTGGTATGTTTTAATACCACACAACATACAACCCGAATGAAAAAATATATTTTGTACAATTGGTTAACCATATACCTAGAGATCATAAGCCCATATGTTTACAATGATCTTACCAATTCACTACGCATACATAGCAATACTAAGATAACACTTTTTCATCCCTGGTTTTAGGATCGCATACTCGTATTGTAAATTTGAGCGATTCAAATTGTTTATTTGGCTCAGACAAATTTCAAAACACTACATTTTGAAGTTTCCCTTAGATGGTTTTGTTACGTCTCAACATTGAGCAACTCAAGATGTGACTCAATTTAGTGTCCAAATATGTCAAGGTAGTTGCCTTCGTTGTCTCAAAATTGAGCAACTCAAGTTTCCCCTATTTGATCTCATTGCATCTCAAAACTGAGCAACTCAAGTAGTGACTCAACTTGTGTCAAAATATGTCAATGTACATAAATAAATTATCAATGTGATTTAAAATTATATATTTTCAGAATATTTAAAATTATTTTCCAAAATATTTTGTACTTTAAAATAAATAATAGATTTAAGACAAAATATTATATTTATTCAAACTAAGTTTTTTTTGATAGATAAATATATTAATAATTTGTTCAGCTTAAGTTATATGTATAGAAAAACACTTTAGTCATTTTAAGATTTAGAATTGAAAATAAAATAAGGAAAAAATATTTTGTAGTGGGATTAGTGGTTCTCTATTCTAAAGCTAACAATCTAGATGAAAACATCAGTATTGGCAACAGTTTAGAACACTGTAGGAAAGTGGATTCCACCCTCTCGTAATATAATTTACATTAATATTGATGGGTCTTTTCCATTACATACACTGGACGCTACTACTAATAGTGCAACTAGCATCTCGAGTATTTTATTTCTTCTGGGGCAACAATTGGACATTGAAATGACATGTCAATATGGCCTTTAAATAAAGTTGCAAATTGTCTTTGATAAAGGTGCACACAAAGTAGTAGAGCCGGTTTCCTAGTTTTTAAAATGGTTGATCTATCCCCATTTCAAAACAATTTAACACCGCTCCACATTTACATCAAACGATTATAATACCCTAAAATCTCACTATCTCTTTTTCTTACATTCAAAACACATTTTACCATCAACTAAAACAAATCCATTTGATAAAAATAAAAAAATTTATATTTTCAATAAAAAAAACTGTTTTTTTATTAAAAAAATGTTCTTTCAAAGTTTCTATTTTAAAAATGCTTTCTTACACTTTTTATAATTGTTTAAAAAAACATATCAATTGTTTTAAAAATGCAAATCTTATCTATTTTTTTTTATTAAAAATCCTTTTATAAAACGTAAAATTTGTTCTCTTAAAAAACTGTTATCTTAAAAATGTTTTTATTTTTGGATGAAAACTTTTATTTCTACTATTTAAAAAATAATGTTTTTACTATTTATAAAAAAAACAGTCCGCGTCAGCGGGTATGTATAGGTAGGGGTGGCCATAGGCCTGAGGGCCGCCAAACCTACTAAATTCCTCCAATCAAAAAATAGGGCTTGGGTAAGGTGAATAGCCCGTAAAGTAGGCTTGGCAAAATTTTATAGGCCCAATTTTTTTCGGGCGGGTTTGGACATGAATTCTTAAGACCGATGAGGCCCGGCTCGGCCCGAGGCACGAAAATTAATTAATTATATATATATATATATATGTGTGTGTGTGAGTGTGTGTGTGTGTGTGTGTAAAGTTTAAGACTACAAAGTTATAAATAAATATATAAAGTGAGAAACTTTTATAAATAGCCTTGACAAATATATACATTTGTAAATAAATAACGAAAACTTGCCAAATATATATAAAAATAAAATATATTTAACCAAAAATATAATTTGTAAACAAAATAAACACATTTTTAAGAAAACAACTTTGTTAAGAGAACAAATTTTACATTTTATAAACAATTTTTTAATAAAAAAATTGTTAAGATTTATATTTTAAAACAATTGAAATGTTTTTTTAAACAGTTATAAAAAGTGTAAAAAAATATTTTAAAAATCGATAAGAACATTTTTTTTAGAAAAAGCAGTTTCCTGTTTATTTAAAATATAAAATTTTGATTTTTATCAAATGAATTTATTTTAGTTGATGATAAAATGTGTTTTGAATGAAAGAGAAAGAGATAGTGAGATATGAGAGAATTATAATCATTTGAAGTAAATGTGGAGTTAGATTAAATTATTTTGGAGTGAAAATAGAGGGATCTTTTTCAAATCAGATTTTGGAGAAAAAATGCTATGTTGCGTGCATCTTCATCTTCACTTGTAATAAATGCTATGTTATTGTCCTTTTTTTATTTAGTAATGCTAGATACATCGGGACTTAGTACTGGGTTAATACCGGTATCGCTTTATTTGCTTGTATTATGACAGAACCTATACCATATCTTGAGGGGACACATACCATAGTACAAATAAATAAAATAATACCGATACTAGTCCGATACTAAGTCCCAATGTGACTATCATTTTTCTTTTTTATTTGAGTGTTGCGTGCAGTGTTAATTTTCTTATGCCTTTATAGCTTTTGTTCCTATACACCTACTACTATGTTCACATCACTGTTCATTGTCAAAAAGCTGCACATTGTTATAAAACAAGGATCCCACTATTCCCATTCTTTAATAAGTTTCCTCCACTCCACTTTTGTATTAAAAGACCATAATACCCTCAAAGTTAACTATCTCTTTTTCATTCATTCAAAACTCACTTATAAAAATAAAAAATTATTTTTATTATATTAAAAAAAATGTTTACTAACAAAAACTGTTTTTAAAAAATAAAAAAATGTTTTAACTTTTTATAACTATTTAGAAAAAACATTTCAACTGTTTTTAAAATAAATAAATTTGACTGCAGTTTTTGAAAACTGTTTATAAATATTTGCCTTTTATATAAAAAAAAGCTATACATTTTATTTAAAGCTATTTTATAAAAAAAAAAATTAACACTGTTTTCTATAAATATAAATAAAACACTAGAAAATAGTTAAAATAGTTTTTCTTTACAAAATAGTTATTTCTAAAAACAATTTTTGTATAAAAGTAAGCATTATTAATTTTATATTTATAGAAAACAGTTTTTTCTAGTGTTTTATTTATATTTATAGAAAAAATTGTTAATTTTTTTAATAAAACAGTTTGAAATAAAATCTACAGTTTTTTTAAAAACTTTAAACAAAATCTACAGATTTTTTAAGATAAAATCTACAGATTTTTTAAATAAAATATACAGACTTTTTATAAAACAGTTTAAAATAAAATCTACAGATTTTTTAAATAAAACCTATAGTTTTTAAATAAAATCTACATTTCAACTATTTTATAAAAAAACTTTGTAGTTGTTGTTTTAAAAACTAAAACAATGTTCAATATAATATAAAAATTGTTCTTTACAAAAAATAAAAATTGTTCTTTACAAAACTAAAATTAACAATGTTTATTTTTTGTAAATAACAGTTTTTATATTATATTGAAAATTGTTTTAGTTTTTAAAAACAACAACTACTAAGTTTTTTTTTAAAATAATAGTTGAAATGTAGATTTTATTTAAAAAAATCTTTAGATTTTATTTAAAACTGTTCTATAAAAAATCTGCAGATTTTATTTAAAAAATCTGTAGATTTTACTTACACTTTTTAAAAAAACTGTAGATTTGATTTAAAATTGTTTTATTAAAAAAAATTAACACTGTTTTCTATAAATATAAATAAAACACTAGGAAAAACTGTTTTCTATAAATATAAAATTAACAATGCTTACTTTTATACAAAAAACTGTTTTTAGAAACAACTATTTATTAACAATGCTTACTTTTATACAAAAAACTGTTTTTAGAAACAACTATTTTGTAAAAAGAAACTGTTTTAACTATTTTCTAGTGTTTTATTTATATTTATAGAAAACAGTAATAATTGTATTTTGAAAAAACTGTTTTCTATAAATATAAACTAACAATGTTGATTTTTAAACAAAAAACTGTTTTTAGAAACAACTATTTATATTTATAGCAAACACTGTTAATTTTTTTTATAAAATAGTTTGAAATAAAATGTATAGTTTTTTTTTTATATATAAAAGGCAAATTTTGATAAACAGTTTTTAAAAGCTGCAGTCAAATTTATTTATATTAAAAACAGTTGAATTTTTTTTTTAAGTAGTTATAAAAAGTTAAAACATTTTATATTTTTTAAAAACAGTTTTTGTTAATAAACTGTTTTTTTATATAATAAAAATAATTTTTAATTTTTATAAGTGAGTTTTGGATGAATGAAAAATAGATAATGAGCTTTGAGGGTATTAGGGTCTTTTAATACAAAAGTGGAGTGGGGGAAACTTATTATGGAGTGGGAATAGTGGGAGCCTAAAACAATATTCATTTTATATTAGTTAGTTACATTATCATGTTAGTTTTTTATATTTATGTTTATTATATAATGGCTACCATACCTTTCAAAATAACATTGTCAAATATTCAAAATAATGACATGATTATGTTGGTTAGCTAGTGGAGTTTATTGTAAATCCTAAAAATTAATAGAAGCCATTATGAGAGTGCAGCAGCAGCGGAAATATTGCGACTTCTCAAATAAAAACCAATTTTAATTAAATTCCTTTTAACCCAAATTAACCCTAAGCATGCAACTAGGTGTGATTGAAACAATATGAAATCATGCAAGAATTATTCAACACACAAAGTTTAAGAAAAAATCCCCGAAGGGCAAAACCTTTTATTTCTAGAACTTTAAAGAATTTACAAGACCATTGACTTACATACAACCTGATAATCGCCCACAAGTGTAACGCACGGTGTCTTCGGTAAACCTTCAAAGCAACGGCTAGAAATAGTGTGACACAGAAATACCCGCAGGTGTCGGTTCCTATGTCGGCGGCTGGAATTTTCCCTTTCCAGGAGGGCAGCAATGAAGAGGAAGAATCGGTCCACTTCACAAGGGTTGAACAACAGTAATGGTGTTCTTGGGTTGCCAAACTTTGATTCACATAGATATGGAAGATGTGTGAATCTAAAAACCTAGAATCATAGGACTCAATAGGTGAAGACTTTAGGGTTGATATGCTCTGATAATCGTGGGAAAGTCTTAAGAAAACCAACTGCTGATCGTGGTTTAAATAAGGGATCGAAACCCTACAAAATCGGCTGCACGATCTGGCAGTGATTATCCTCGCCGGATCGGTCCGGTCGATTAGGCGGATCGGTCCGGGTAAGTCGGATCGGTTCTTTTTCTGAAACCGGATCGGTCTGGTTGGCATCGGATCGGTCCGGGACTTTTGCCTTCATCGGTTCGCTATGGATCCGGTGGCTACTGGAGTCTGACAAAACGGATCGGTCCGGTAGATGGTCGGATCGGTCCGGTAAACCGGATCGGTTCTTTTTCTGGACCGGATCGGTCTGGCCAGGTCTGATTCCCAAATTCTTTCTTCTTTTGATCTTCGGATTTTGTTGATGACGATGTGATCTTTTCAACCAACAATCTTGTAACGGCGTATGACATAACATATACATAAAGATGGACAAATTGTCCTTACAAATCTCCCCCTATGTCTATGCCGGAACAATCATAAAAAATCCGAATTATCAAATATGAAATTTCCTATACAAATCTACCCTTCCATGAACCCAAAACTGAAAGAGTACAAGTGAATAAGACTGCATCGTTTGTTCTTCAATTCTTCAGGAATCTCAAAGCTTTTCTCATCAGGGTGTGCAATTCAGAGATCATCAAGATAGTGCCTACACACATGAGATAAAGCAAAATACCAAGTGACGTATCGAGTTTTGAAATGAGATAAACATAAGCATATATATCAATGTAAGATGATATTCTCAGAATTTCAAAAACTCCCCCATAATCAGATAATTCATTCTCCCCCTTTTTATGATGTCCCCAAATAGACAAATGAGAGAAATAAATCAAGCAATCAAGTACCGGGATGTCACAAGGCATAAAATCACACCATGAATGAACATAAAACAACCAAGTCGGTGAAAGCGTAAAAGAATGGGTGTGATCAAAATTCGATAGGAAAATCAAAGCATACAAACATGACATATGTGCACGATGAATATTGGATATTCCTAACGAATGAACTCCAATGCTTCCTTTGGTGTAAACGAGTGACAGTATAAGATATTGACTCAATCAAATCATCAAATCAAAGCTCAAAGTGATTTCTACACCAATAACGTCCAAAATGATTTATGCTTTTTCAGGACTTTCAAGGAAGTGCAAACCCGTTTTTCAATCTCCAACCAAACTCCCTCAGATTTATATTATGAATAGAGGTATACTAAATTCTCAAACTTTGGAGAATTGATGGTGAAACCTAAATGGCCCATATATGGCATGTATTGCTTTTTATTGCCTTTCAATTTTTTCGGGCTCTTTTAACCTCTTAGGACCTCGGATATTACAATTCCTCCATTTTTTAGGTCCTTTTTAACGGTGGCTTTTGCGCAAAGGATTAAAATCAACTTTCGCAGCCCCTCCCCGTTATGCAAATATGCGCACAGTCTCACCAAACGGTTTTTACATGCAATCCAATCTTGTCAAGTTTTATCGCATTTTATACATTGTATAGACATGATTGAGATGGAAACACTCAAGCCAACATGAGATTGACAAGTGCAATAATCAAATATAGCCGTGCATGTGTGCAATAAAGGATATAGGAGTCAAGCATGTAGGAAATATCACTAATTACATCTCAAGGACTCCAATCAATGTTAAGCACATGGATGAAATGATGTAGCCTCTCAAATCTCTATTAAACAGTCACATGGATATATGGAATGAAGTTGTGACTTGGCTATCTTAAATGCTCATCCATAAAAGACAAATCTCTTTTTGATTTTTTTTTTTTTTTTTTTTTAAATTTTATCAAAATAAAATCTTTTTGTACTTTTCTGAAAATTTTTCTAAAAAGAAAATCTTTTTGTATTTTTCAAAAACAAGAATATATACAAAAATGATACATACTAGCAAGAGGCAACCAATGACATCATGAAAAAACACCCTATGCTAGTAAACAAGTCAAACCTCAATCATTAGGCGCGGAGGGGTTTTCCAAAGGTGGTGACAACTTATGAAAAACCTCCATCAATTCTTGTGAAGTTTTGACTAAAAACTTAACTTGCTCACCTAAATGTGAAAACTCTCTCATGTAG
The DNA here is from genome assembly GCA_949130495.1 of Sambucus nigra. Taxonomy (NCBI): domain Eukaryota; kingdom Viridiplantae; phylum Streptophyta; class Magnoliopsida; order Dipsacales; family Adoxaceae; genus Sambucus; species Sambucus nigra. The sequence continues at coordinate 517,193,587 of OX422219.1, forward strand.
TCTCCGGGAGCATGTAAAGTAACATGAGTGGGTGCATGTGTGCCAGAAACACGTGTAGAAGCAAAGCGTGACACATACCCCAACTTAAAGCAAAATTCCCTAAGGTGTCCTCTCCTCTTGCAATGTGAGCAAACATAAATAGGCCTAGGAACACCTCTCTCAAAAACTCTAGGACGCACTTTCCTAATAGGAAAGGGACGCCTAGGTGGGTTAGGATGAGACACATGTGAAACTGTCACTAAAGTGGGAACCGGCTCATGTGCTAATTGGGAAGCAGAAGCACCGTCATGACTTATTCCTAACTTCTCACCTTTACCCTTAAGAACCACCTTTTCAACCTTCTTAGGTGCGTTCTCAAACATGACTTTGACCACCCTGGCATGTTCGAGATCACTCTCGAGTTGGGATACACGTGTCGTCAGACTAGACAACGTGTCGGTCAAATCACACTTCTTCTTTCTCAAACCCTCCTTCTCTTTCTCCAAATCTAAAACCCGATGACCTAAATCCCTGTTATACTTCTTTGTTTTCAAGGTCTCAAAGTACAAATCTCTAAAAGCTTTTTGGAGCTCACTTTCATCTCCACTTTCACGCTCACTTTCTCCCTCACTTGAATCGCTCAAAACATCACTATCACATTCGTGTGCACTATTGTGGGACAAGGTGGTTGTGCTCACACGACTAGAAAAAGCTACACATTTTTCACCACTAGTCTCATCACCCTTACCTTCACTACTATCACTGAGTGTGGCGGGCATAGCAGTCCCTTTTCCCTTTCTCCTTATCCTAGTAGGACACTCTCTAGCTATATGCCCTTTCCCTTCACACTCAAAGCACCTGATCTCATCCTCCTTTTCACTATCTTTGGCCTCCTCTTTCTTTTTATTTTTCTCAAAGAAATTCTTTTTATTGGAAGAATTATTTTTGTTCATGTTGAGAAATTTTTTAAAATTTTTCGCAAGCAAGGCCATATCATTAAAATCAAAATCTCCCTCAGAATCGGACTCACAAACTTTTTCTTTCTTTTTCTTAAAATGAGTCTTTAAAGCAATCCCATTATCCTTAGCCTTAATGGTTTTGGGAAACATGTCAATCTCATAGGTTTGAAGATCTCCTACAAGTTCTTCCAACTTAAGTGATTTCAGATTTCCCAAAGAGTTCAAAACAGTGACTTTAGGAATAAAGCGTTTTGGAAGAGATCTCAAAATCTTTTTAACGACACGCGTGTTATCAATCACCTCACCCAAATTAAAACTAGTGTTAACAATGTCCGACAAACGTGCATAAAATTCATCAAAGCATTCGGACTCAGACATGGTGATAGTCTCAAATTGGGTGGCCAGATTTTGTAATTTTGACTCTTTAACCGCGTTCGTACCCTCATGTGTCAATTTCAAAACATCCCAAGCTTCTTTAGACGTGGAGCACGTCATGATACGGCGATACTCATCAGGAGTGATAGCACCAGAAATAGCACTCAGACCACGGGAGTTAAAATTGGACAATTTATAATCATCTTCAGTCCAGGCTGACACGGGTTTTAAAGAGGTGATGTTATTAACAGTGACCGTGGGAGGAGTCCAACCATTTTCACAAAGTAACCAAACACGCTCGTCAATAGATTTTAAAATCGATTTCATACGAGCTTTCCAGTAGGCATAATTAGTCCCGTCAAAAATAGGTATCTGATTATATAAGCGCTCCATAGGAAAAATTGCGATTTTTCACAAAACAGATTTTTCAAAAAAAATCAATATCACACGATTTTGCGGAAAATAGGATCACGCGATAAATTAGCGTAACCTGCTCTGATACCAATTTGAGAGTGCAGCAGCAGCGGAAATATTGCGACTTCTCAAATAAAAACCAATTTTAATTAAATTCCTTTTAACCCAAATTAACCCTAAGCATGCAACTAGGTGTGATTGAAACAATATGAAATCATGCAAGAATTATTCAACACACAAAGTTTAAGGAAAAATCCCCGAAGGGCAAAACCTTTTATTTCTAGAACTTTAAAGAATTTACAAGACCATTGACTTACATACAACCTGATAATCGCCCACAAGTGTAACGCACGGTGTCTTCGGTAAACCTTCAAAGCAACGGCTAGAAATAGTGTGACACAGAAATACCCGCAGGTGTCGGTTCCTATGTCGGCGGCTGGAATTTTCCCTTTCCAGGAGGGCAGCAATGAAGAGGAAGAATCGGTCCACTTCACAAGGGTTGAACAACAGTAATGGTGTTCTTGGGTTACCAAACTTTGATTCACATAGATATGGAAGATGTGTGAATCTAAAAACCTAGAATCATAGGACTCAATAGGTGAAGACTTTAGGGTTGATATGCTCTGATAATCGTGGGAAAGTCTTAAGAAAACCAACTGCTGATCGTGGTTTAAATAAGGGATCGAAACCCTACAAAATCGGCTGCACGATCTGGCAGTGATTATCCTCGCCGGATCGGTCCGGTCGATTAGGCGGATCGGTCCGGGTAAGTCGGATCGGTTCTTTTTCTGAAACCGGATCGGTCTGGTTGGCATCGGATCGGTCCAGGACTTTTGCCTTCATCGGTTCGCTATGGATCCGGTGGCTACTGGAGTCTAACAAAACGGATCGGTCCGGTAGATGGTCGGATCGGTCCGGTAAACCGGATCGGTTCTTTTTCTGGACCGGATCGGTCCGGCCAGGTCTGATTCCCAAATTCTTTCTTCTTTTGATCTTCGGATTTTGTTGATGACGATGTGATCTTTTCAACCAACAATCTTGTAACGGCGTATGACATAACATATACATAAAGATGGACAAATTGTCCTTACACATTAAAATAGGGTGTAAACAAAAAAAATAACATTTCATAAAAATAATGTTAAAACATAATCATCCTCTCACCCACTACAACTTTCAATATAAGGTGTGAAGTCCACTATAACTCACACCTCAAGCTTTTTAATATAAGGTGTGTTGAAACTTTGAAAAAAAGCAAGCTACCTAATACGTGTTATCTTGTGCAATTTGTGTTATCCGTTAATATGTAACTGATTATCAAAATAATTCTTCATCTCTACTACGTAAGCCTATTATTAACGCAGTTAACTGACCCCACACGCATTAGACTCATGTGAATCCATGTGTTAATTAACTTCAGAACCCATATTCACTGATTAGCATTTTCGGGTTTAGTCTCGTATAAAAAAAAATTAATCTTTAGGTATTTTTAAAATTGTATTAAGTTTTATAACTGACCAAATTTCTCTTAATCTCTTGTAACTATCTCGCTTTCTCTACACATCGAATAACATGTGTCCTAAAATTATTAAAATAGGATCAAGAACTAAAAAAATAAAAATACTAGAATGGATACAAATACAAATTTAAAAGTGAGACTAAATACATATCATCCCCTCAATGATTTTAATTAAACATCAACCAAACTGATTTAACTAAAAAAAACATGTTGGATCGCCAATGCGCATCCCTAAAAATTGAAGCTAACAAATTTTAAAAACGTCTAAACCGTTTATCGAAATCGACGTGCGTGTTTAACATTGGAAAAGCCCCACTGAGTACGTTAAGTACACCGCAATAGTCTATAGAAATGTTTTTTTTACTTGAGTGCACAAATGAGGATTAAGATGCCATAGCCAAAAAAATTAAATGTATGTAAATGTAAGAAAACTTGGTGTACAATTGTGAAGAAAATGAGACCCTAAAAATCGCAGTTCTTTACAAAATATTAATTTCATAATAAAAAACTTAAATCCATACCAAGAGAGAGGTGGAGTGGGGTTGAGGAGGTTGGGATCTTATGAAGAAAATAGGAGTAGACTAAAAATTTCCGAAATGGAAAAATGAAAAAATGTAAACTAAAAATTACAAACCAAAAAGACCATATACATGTAAACTAAAAATTTTCGAAATGGAAAAATGGATAAATGAAAAAATGGCCTCTTACTTGAAAAATACATAAATACCCTTTAAAGAAAATCTATAACACAACTCATGCTTACTTTTAAGAGATGTTGCAAAGGAGATGAGGGGTTTGGGGGAGGGGTTCTTTCTCCCTTCAAAGCCCAGGTTTGATGGTGTTTGGGGAGCTCTCTCTCTTCAAATGATCAGCAACAAAGGAGTTGGGGGAGGGGTTCCTTCTCCTGCAGTTTTGATGGTGTGGTGATCGGTACAAATCCCAATTAGGTGGGTTCTGGTGATTGTCAGGTGGTAGCTAGACAATGGGATGTTGGGGGAAGGGGTGATGACAGAGGTTGTGGGGAGGAGCGGGGAGGGGATATCGCAGATTGTTGGTAGTGGGTGCGTAATAGGGAGTAACAGGTAGTGGGTGATAGGCTTGAGGTTATTCTATATTAGTGGGTGAAAGATGCGACATATTGAGAGGTTCGAGGTATTAGAAATGGGTTCAAATTTGATTAAATGCATTTGGGACATATCTCAACCGTTAGTTGAGGAGATCAAAACTTATTATATTCAATCTCAATCACCAGTTGATGAAAACCAAATTTATCAACTTTCAATCTCAATCAAGAGTTGAGAAAAACTAAAAGTCCGTCTTCTTTTATTATATATATATATATATATATATATATATATATACATACATACATAAAAAAAAGGACGATCTCCAAAGGACTTCAAAGAGAAGACCAAAAAAGCAAACCAATTGTTTTAAAATAGTAAAAAATATGATTGTAATAAAACTATATTTTTAATAATAATAAAACTATATTATTGATTTATATAATATAATAAAACTATATTTTTTAAGTTAAAATAAAAATTGGTGGAAATCAGTTTAAATCGGCGAATTTAAATAATTTATTGAGAACAAATAAAGTGTTGTTATGTCGTAATTATGTATGATGGATTTGTGTTATATTAATGTTTATAACAATGCATGCGTAGTAGACAATTCATAAATGAAGTGAGACGCAATTATAAAAATATAATGCTGTGATTAAAATAATTGGGACATATTTCGGGGAGTATCCGGGTTCGTTTAGGTGTTTTAAACCTTTAAAAATATCTCGGGAAATAGGTATATACGTTGGGGAACTTTTGGGCTAGTCTGAGAATGGATTCGAACCCATTTGAGGGTCCAAAATTTTGGAATTTACCCTAACTCAAAATTTAGGAATTAATCACTTAATTAGGAAGTTAATTAATTACAGTAGGCTATCTCTTAGAACCCTAGCCACACCACATAGAGAAAGAGAGAGTAAGAAACCATAGGAAGGAGGTTTCAAAGAATTCAAGGAAGATTTTAAGGGATTTTACGGGGATTTAATCAACAACGTATCCAGGCAAGAATTTTCTTGCTCAATTTGATTTCCAATTTACTTTTTGATACATTGTAATGACCCTAGGTGATTTCTGGGTTTAGGTTTTATTTTTATGATTAAATGGTAGGAATTAATCTCATCCACGTAGAGGATTAATTATAACATAGATTGTTATAATTGGGGTTCTTGAGATGAAATTGGGAATTTTTATGATAGAAACCTTAGGGTTCTTAAGATCAAATTAAGAATTCTTGAAAATCATATGTAGACTTTAACACATGTTTATGATCTGCATATCTGATGTAAATTCCACAGTAGATTCCTCATAGATTGAATTATACATTGTTAAGATTTTGGAAGAAATATGGGTTTAGATTATTTATCCATGTTCATAAATTCTGAAAATTTGGGAATGAAATTAGGGTTAACAGATGAAATTAATCATTCTAAGATAGGTAACTAAGTGTTAGTTAGGGTCATGGAATAAGTTCTCACAATTTCTATCAGTTTTCAAAATCTTTCTTCTTCTTATCTTTTCTCCTCTGTATATGCTAAATGCAATAAATATGATTGATAGCCTCTGTGGGATGAGATTAAAATTATAACTTCTCTTGGTTTTGATTCTTGGGTGATTAGGTATGATTTTAATGTGGTGTCTAATTAGGAGGAGAAAAAGGGAGGGAATCTGGTGGATAGAAAGGCAATTTTAGACTTTAATTCCACTATGGTACAGGTGGGTTTACATGAAGTCCCATTTTACGGTTCTAATTGTACGTTGTGCAATAATCGTGAAGGTGATGATAGAATTTGGGCCAGGATTGATAAATTATTTGGTAATGACGGTTGGTTTAACAATTCTTTTTCTTTTACTATTCAACATCTCCATCGTTCTAACTCGGATCACGTGTAAAAAATTAGATTGTCTTTAATTAATCAATCACAGATAAAATAAATAAGACAAAGATTTTTAAAGTAGTTCAGCCTTAGAAGAATGGCCTACGTCCACTGTTTTGGTATTGCTGACTGTTTGCCTATAATTCTCGATAATTGAGTTTACCAAGAAATCCAGAGTCCCCTTCTAATGAGGAGGTTACAATGCATTTATAGCCTTGAGGCTGTACAAATGAAAGGACAATGCGCTGTTATCTAGTAGACATGTACATCTGTACGATAATAATGAGCATTAAATGTGCAGTCATCTTTTTGATTCTCCTGATTTGGATGCTCTGTACGCTAAGTAGCTCGGACTGCCTCAGTTTCTCGGTACGCTTAAGTTGCTCGGAGCTCTCAGTTCCTCGGGACATTCAAGCTTCTCGGTACCGCATGAGTTGCTCGGGGAACTTGAGAAGCTCGGTGACAGTATGTTATTTATTGGAAGAATTTGTAATTTCCACGTAGGTTGGTACGTGTATTTTAGTGATTGGTCCATGTCAGCAGACTAAATTTGGTATCAACACTCCTATTGTTCTTTCCTTAAAATTTCCTTCTGATTATTTTCCAAAACCTTTTCGATTCCAAAATATGTGGGTTTCTCATAATTTATTTTTTGAGGTAGTGAAAAAAGCGTGGTCTATTGGGGTGTTGGGAGACCTATGGAATTGTTTGCTTTCAAACATAGGAATTTGAAATCAGTTTTAAAATCTTGGAATCAGGAATGTTTCTCTAACATTTTTTTCTCGGGTGCAAAAAGCTGAACACAATTTCAACAATAAGAAAGATAATTTTGATTTAGATCCTACCCCGGTTAATAGAGAAGATTGGCATCGTGCAAAAGCTATTTTTAATAAAGATTGAAGAAATTTATTGTAGGCAAAAAGCAAGGGTGAAATGGGCTATTCAGGGGGATTTCAACTCAAAACTTTTTCATTCTATGGTTAAGAAGAAAGAGAGAAAACTTTACATTGATAAGATTAAGAAGATGATGGAGTTTGGGATTTGGATTCTAAGGAGATTGAAAATTGTGTTGTATCTCATTTTAGTAGCATTTTAATGGAAAATTCTTTATGTGAAGATAACTCAAATATTTTTCATCACATTCCCTCATTAATTGATTCTATTGATGATCAGGTGTTGACTGATGTTCCCTATTTTGAAGAAATTCGGTCAGTTGGTTTTTCTTTAGATAAGGATATTGTTGCAGGCCCGAATGATTTTAATATTTTTTTCCAAGTATGTTGGGATATAATTCGAGAAGACCTTATTTCGGCAATTCAATTTTTTTTTCCTTGGTCAGCTTATCCCCAAAAGTTGGTCTTCTACCAACATTCCTGATTCCAGGTTGATAAGAAGGATCAATAGATCTCTCAGTAAGATATGAATCGGTTCGTCTAGATCGATATTCATATGGGAATAGCGTTCGCCTAGTTCGCGAAGAGGGTAAACGGGTATTTTTCTGAACACTTCGTTGTCCTGATTGGGCCGGGATTTTTCCTTGAACAATTTGTATAAGTTGTCGCATGGTTTCTTGCATGGCCGTCTGGTCTTGGGCTAAATTAGCCATTATACCAGCCAGATCTTGAACATTTGAGAGAGTAGAGAGGTTTAGAGGGACCCCAGTGTTTCGATTACTAGATTCAGGATTATCGGCCATTTGATAATGAATTATTTTGGTGAAAAATGCTAGATACAGTCGTTTTCCACAGACGTCGCTAATCTGTTGATGTTAAAAATTAGATTGTCTCTAATTAATCAATCACAGATAAAATAAATAAGATAAAATATTTTTAAACTGGTTTAGCCTTATAAGAATGGCCTACGTCCAATATTTTTGTATTGCTGACTGTTTGCCTAGAATTCTCGATAATTGAGTTTACCAAGAAATCCAGAGTCCCCTTCTAATGAGGAGGTTACAATGTATTTATAGCCTTGAGGCTGTACAAATGAAAGGACAATGCGCTGTTATCTAGTAGACATATACAACTGTACGATAATAATGAGCATTTAATCTGCAGTCGTCTTTTTGATTCTCCTGATTTGGATGCTCTGTACGCTAAGTATCTCGGGCCGCCTCAGTTCCTCTTTACGCTTAAGTTGCTGGTAACTCTCAGTTCCTTGGGACGTTCAAGTTGCTCGGTACCGCATGAGTTTCTTGGGGCACTTGAGTAGCTCGGTGACAGTATGTTATTTATTGGAAGTATTTGTAATTGCCACGTAGGTTGACACGTGTCTTTTAGTGATTGGTCCATGTCAACAGATTAAATTTGGTATCAACAGAAGCCCCAATGTTTCACAGTTGAGGTTGAAGGAGAGTGTGGGACATTTCGCTTAAAAACTTCTTGGGTTATTGATCTTCATGGATTTTAGGAAAATTTTACAATCCCTTTTTGAGCGCATAGTATCAGGTTTCATATATATTTTGAATTTTCATGACCACTTCGATATTTGTGCCCTTTTCTTCTTTTAGCTGCCGAAAACACAAACGTCTCCCCTTGTAATCATTGCCTTTTTCTATTCCCGAGGTAAAGTATTTAAGCGCAGCAGAAATCCTATCGTATCTCACTTTTCAAATCTGTATCTTTGAACTCTTCATTTTTTCTATATCTTGTGCCTTCATTCTTTCCATCGTTCATTGTCAACTGATCTCTCCTTTTCTATAAGATTTTCTTCCCTCTACTTTATTTACTTTGTTCATCATGGTTTATCTTGTTGAATCGTTGAACAAATTTCAGTCTGAATTTTCAATCCCTTCATGGGTTATTTTGGAAGAACTTTCTTAACCTTCTGGTTATTTTTCTTTGGCAGAGGGACATTGGTTCCCCAGTTTTTTTGTAGACGAATGTGTCTTTTCTTTCTCGCCAAATCCCCTGTTTTTGGAGTTTTGCCAATATTTTGATGTTGTACCTGCAAGAATAGCTCCAAATACATGGAGGATAGTTAATGGCATACATAGGTTGAATCAACTTCACGGAACCCGTTTAGGTAATCCAGAGATTATGTATTGCTACAGACGGGTTATCAGCGATAGTACTTTCTATTTAAAAACTAGGTTTTTGAATAGAGCGTTAGTTGTCAATCTTCCTGATGCCAATAGGGATTACTTTGATCATGGGGTGGTGATGAAAAATTGGCAACACCCTCCATTAAATGGAGATGTTGTATACCGAGGTCCTAGATGTCCACCTTGTGGCAATGGGATAGGTTGTTTTTATTTTTTTATATCTTATTCTCTTTGTGTTTGATAAAATGCATCTCTGACATTTGATTTTTACTGATGGCAGTTGAAAGTAAAAGAAAACCTCCAAAGGAAACTGATGTTAATATAAAACACTTAAAACTTATCTAGAGTTTGCACAAATCTGTTGCTGAGGAGCATATTAGATCAGCTTCTTACTTGTTGCAGTACAAAAGTTATGCTTCATCTTTGATTACTCATCCTCGTCGAGTGGTAGTTATAATTGACCAAGTACCAGCCTTTAAGACTAGTGTGTAAGGTTTTTCCTCTGAGTCGAGTATTCCCATCAGTGATCTGATGAAGAAGAGAAGGGTTCCTGCCATTTTTGACAAATCTTCCTCTGCCACTGTGGAGGCAAAGAAAAGTCAACAAGATGTCCCAGAAGAAGGGAAAAAAACCATTGATGTACCCCCTCCTGCTGCTGCCAAGAAGTTTGGGGAGAAGCCCCCTGTGGCTCCGAGCAAGACTGTTGTTATTTCTCCTTCAAGTGTTGTTATTGTCTTATCACCAATAAAGACAACGTCTTTAGTTAAAGATGCTCCTGCTCCTCAGAGGAGATTAAAGAAAAGCTCTTCTGAGAGACCTACTGAACCTATCTCTCAACCTTTAAATATTGAAGGTAGTGTTCCAACTTTTGTTCCTCCGAGCTCTACTATGGGCCTGGTAAAATCCTGGACTATCCCAGAAGTCCAAGGCATTGAAGATACTATTTATCGTGAGAGAATCACTACCCTGGTTGTTCAACACATTGCCTCGGTAAGTATCTTTAGCTCGAACCCTTTATTTTTTAATACTATGTTCATATATTGACTTAAAGTTATTTATTTTTTCAGCTGGTGACGTGTTACAACAACATTTTAAAGAAGGATGAAGCTATCAAGGCTTCAAGATCCTTGGGAGGAGTACAGGAACCTTTTGTTGGGCTGACTCAATCTTTAAAAGACTCTCATCAAAAGTACGAGGAAGATAAATGTGCTTGGGAGAAGCAATTCAAGTCCATTGAGCTGGACAAAAATCAAGTTGTGAATGCCTCCAAGGAATTGGAGAAGAAGTTGAAGGAGTTTGAGCAGAATAACAAAAAATTTAAACAGAGCAACAAGGAGCTTGAAGTTAAGCTCAAGTCTACTGAAGAGGAAGTTATTAAACTTCAAGATGTTGAGCGACAAAAAACGGAGGTGGAAGAGAAGTTGAAGGCTGCCGAGGAGCTCCTTAGGGAAAGGACCTCCTCGGAAAAGGCAAAAAGGAAAAATATAGTTAAAAAATCATTCAGTGATGGTTGGGTCAAAGGCTGGAACACGGGCCTGGGTTCCTTATCTTTTCAAATGGAGTATGCCAGCCTCAAATATTTTAGGGATGGATGGGTTGTAGCCTTGCAGGAGCTGAAAGTTGCTGAGAATTATGAGTTATTCCAGCAGCACACTCATGGCCCTCCTCCCTCTCCTTGAGAAGAAGAATAGGATAAAGCTACTTCAGATGAATCTTCTATGATGATTGGAGATCATGTCCCTGGTGTTCCTATTGTTCAACCTTTCTCCGAGCAAATCGAACCAACCAGCACTTCTGCCGAGCAGCTCCCCTTGTCCTCCGAGCAACCGGTCCCTTCCTCCAAACATTTCGAGGAAGTCATAGGAAATAAGGAGAATGTGTAAAGTTGTTTGGGCTTTTTTATTTTATTTCTTTCTTTAATGTAACATTGGACTATGTATCTCCTCTTATGATGAATAAAAATTCGAACTTTGGTTGTTCGTCTTGACTTTCTCTTTTACTTGTTTTGTCTGCATCATTATTGATTCTTTTTATTTCTTCTCTTTGTTAGTTTATGGCCAGGATGGAACTCTTACCAGCTCATGACACAGAATTAATGAAGAAATGCAATGACTACTTTAAAGCTGGTCATGCAGATCTTAACGAGGATCAAATCATTAATATCCTTGGCTCAGATGCTTCTGAACGAACAATTGAAGCTTATCAATACTTAAAGTGATTGCTCGATCATGATGTTGCCAATAATGTGGCCTACTACGAGATGATTGAAGATCTCCAAGGAACTATCAAGGAACTCCAACAGCAATATAAAGAATCTTCTACCCTTTTCCACCAAGTATAGGAGAAAAAATATCAATAATTGAGTGCCGACAAAGGGTATGACAAATTCATTTATGCTCATGAGAAGAAAGAGAGTGTTCTGAAGCTTGAAGTTGAAGAGCATAGGCATATCGCTCAGTTGTTGGAGCAGGAGAACATTACTTTGTACGAAGAGATAAAACAACTCAAATCTACTTCATCTTCTTCGGGAGCCTTCGTCCCTGTTAATGATGAAGGTTTTTCTTTCTTGGAGGTAGAAAATGCCAACTTACGAGATGAGTTGGAAACTTTGAAAAGAACCGGACCCTCCTCATCTACTTGTAGACGAGCAAGATCTTCTTCTTGTGGACGAGCAAGGACTGGTCGAGTTTCTATTGAAGAAGCGAGAACTCAATCGGCCTTGGAGAATCAGGCATTTCAGTTGATGGCGAAGAATCAAGCTTTGGCAGAAATGTCCAAGACAATTCTGAATTTTACTGATCAACTCTCTTCCCAGAGTTCTGCTTTGGAAAATAAGGAAATTTGGGCAAAGAGTCTCTACGAGCAACTGGAGAGGTTAACTTATCAATTCCATAAACAACCCAGAGAGTTTTGGATGGCGTGTATAATGAATCCCTTTACCATCTTGATGCTCGGATCCAGCAGTCAAATAACGAGGGGTACAAGCAAGGGTGGTTCAATGCACTGTGTGTGCTAAAATTGGAGCAGGGCCACTACTTATGGGATTATTATGACCGTGGAGTGCTTAATTTGCCCGTGCCTCCTTTTAAGCTTGACATTAGTTGGATTCCTTCTCGGGTAATTCCTTAATGCTTGATTTCCAAATATCTCGGCGATTACAGTCTTCATGCAAACTTTGAGATATCTCGCCCGGAGCACTTGCTTGATCGGCCCTCCGTGATGAATGTTCGAATGCTGCGAGATATAAATTTTATAAATTTCCCTTATGCATTAGATGATCCTCCTACTGGAGTAGAACCTGTTTCAAAGGCATGAGGGAAAAAGCCAATAGAATTGGGTTTTTTATGTAATGAAGTATATTTTTCACATCATATGTAATTCTACTTGATTTAAATGAAGAAATTTTTAGTCTTTTGCCATTTTATTTTCTTCTAAATAATTTGTAGAATGTCCTTGTTTGTTTGTTGTTTTATTTTTGGGATTTGTACCATTTGTTGTTTGATTATAGTGACTTGTCACTCTTTGGGCCTAAGGAATGAAATGATTTGCATCCCATGTTCCTTCTTAGTTTAACCAACCGAAGTTGATTATATTTGATTTACTGACCAACCGGAGTTGGTGGTAATTGCTTCCTGACCAACCGGAGTTGGTGGTAATTTCTTCCCGACCAATTGGAGTTGGTGGTAATTGATTTCCCGACCAACCAGAGTTAGTGGTAATTGATTTCCCGACCAACCGAAGTTGGTGGTAATTTCTTCCCGACCAACCGGAGTTGGTGATAATTGATTTCTCGACCAACCGGAGTTGGTGGTAATTGATTTTTCGACCAACCGGAGTTGGTGGTAATTTCTTCCCGACCAATCGGAGTTGGTGGTAACTGATTTCCCGACCAATCGGAGTTGGTGGTAATTGATTTGAATTTGATGTGTAGTGTGTAGCACTAATATTTTGAAAAATTTTCAACAAAGAAATAAATTGGGTGAAACATCACTTTATTCATACTAAAGAAACTGCATTACATAGGAATTTCAATTACTGATAATACTTGCGTAGGTGCTCTGCATTCCATGCATTCTTGAATTTTCTCCTTCCAAGGTTTCAATCCTGTATGTCCCTAGACGAACAACTTCTGTTACTCTGTAGGGTCCATTCCAGTTGGCTTCTAGTTTGTTATGTTATTGGATCACTTTCTTCAGCACATAATTCCCTTCCTTCAAATCACACTTCTTCACTCTTTTGTTATAGAACAAAGCTGTTCATTGTTGATATGTTGCATTCCTGATTGCTTCTTCTTCCCTAACTTCTGCGAGCATATCCAGGTCTAATCTTCTTATCAAGTCACTGACAAGAGAATTGAAATTAAGCACCCTATGCGTAGGTAAACCCAATTCAGCAGGTATGACAACCTCACTCCTAAATCCCAGCATGTATGGGGATTCTGCCGTTGCGGTTCGTGGTGTGGTACGATAAGCCCACAACACAGAGTGTAGCTCATTAATCCAATTTGCCTTTGCATCATCGAGTCATTTTTTCAAACCATTTAGTAGCGTTCTGTTTATCACCTCAGTTTGCCCATTGCTCTGGGGATGGCCTGGTGCAGAATGGATCTTCAATATATTGGACTGATGACAATATGCAGCAAACTCCTCGTTGTCAAACTGGGTTCCATAGTCAGTAATGAATGCATGGGGAAGACCATATCTACAAATGATATTCTTCTAAAGAAATTGATAGACCTTGTCATATGTCATATCAATAAGAGGCTGTGACACCCCGCCTAATTAAATACCAGGCAATCAATCCTTTATTAAATTAAAATCAAGGTGATCAGTTGGTTCATTCTTAGCATCACTGTCGCAAATTAACATTTTCAAATTTAAACACCCTGATTAATTAAGCTGAGTGTCGAAACCATTTAAAACCTTATTTCCATTTTATTAAATCCAATTATAAAACCTTTGACCATTAAAATTTTAAGAGTCACACATTAAGTATAAGAATATAAATGAACATTCAAGAGTTTAACCATCAATAACAAATCCCAACTTTAAAACACTAAAGGAAAACATCCTGACAGTAATAAATCCCGAAGTAAAGATACTGAAAGTAAAAGATTTACAATCTCTGACAAAACCAACTGAATAATGGAAAAGGGCGACACATGCCCCACTGGATAAAACTGGACTAGAAGTGGAGTCAACAATGAAGTCGTCTAAGCAATGGCCTGGAACTCCCGCAAAACCTACAGCACGTTCCATCCAAAGAATCCTAAGCATGACACCCCTGTGGCTGGGCACCTGTAATACATACATACATATATATATATATATATATATATATATATATATATACACACACACATAAGAGAGAAGAGATAACAGCAAACGGGTCAGAGCCCGATTGTAAAACAGTTTTAAAATAGTTTAGCAAGTATTTAAAATGCTTACTGGCTAATGCAACAATCATATTAGTATGTGACATCTCCTGAAAATTCTCACCTTTCATCTAGTGTGCACGTCTACCGTACTAATGAATTTCATATATCTCTCTAACTTATTCTCCATAAGTCTTAACACGTGAAATTAAGGTTATGATATTCACTTTAGAGAATCTATCTCTTCAAGATTTCTTACGTTAATTAGAATAATTCCGTATCGTTATAAAGTTTTCGAATACTTATAATGAAGTGAAACATTTATTCATTACTTAACTTCTATTACGCACAGTAGAAAGTTCTCATATAGATATACATATATATATTAGTTACACGTATAATATATACTAACGACACCCCACATAAAATCGATAGTGCTAGGTTTCCATATATAAGTATATATATACCAATCACTCATATATATATTATATATATATATATATATATATATATATATACTATCTGCACCCCACATAAAATCTATGGTGCTGGCATACTCTGCTATCAAGTCCCTGTATCACATATATTTAGGGAAATGCTAATTCGGAATCACTCTCGGACTGCATTAACATAAAACACATACAAATGGAGGCAAAGCATAGTTCCAAGTCACTAAGAGGTTAGCACATACCCTCACGTCTCTTAGGACCGTATGACTATCTATCAGATAGCCTGTACCAAGGAATCCTATGTTCTAGGGTACGAGTCAATAATCCCCATAAAGATCCCATCGAGATAAGACTGTCCCAGCGCGGAAACCCCCGTGATAGCAAGTATCCCGAGTATGATTTTTATACAAATATAATATATGCACAATCACACAGTCATATATATATATATATATATACACACATCCATATTTCTAAATCAGGTGCGCTCACGACCTATAATTATAATTATCCGTTCTTACATTTTACTCGATTATCTCGTATAACGGACTCGTTCATTTTATTCTCGTAATTAAGTTATTCTAAACTCACTTCTCGTCTCTCGAAGTATTCTCTTTACCTAAGTATAATTTCATTAGGCCCTCACTCTCCTTCTAATCCAACTTCCTAGACATTCGATTATTTAATCAACGCACGTATGATTTATAAGTATGAATATCTCCCCGTTTACCCTTCATTTCCCTTTCACATTAAAGTCCCACTTAATGGGGTTTATCTTGACCCTACTGGCCCTTTTTGTGTTTCATTATGTTCTAGCAACTCTAATCAAGATTTACTACGCATAAAATCGGATTAAGCTAACACGAGCAAAAATGCAGTTTTCCAGGAGAGGTCGATCGATCGATGAAAGGGGGTCGATCGATTGATTTATCGATCGATTGATGCTCTGGGCTCGATCGATCGATCAAGCAGTTATAGCGAAACTGCAGAAAACCCAGCTACGAAAATCTTACTCCAAACTCATCCAAATCATCATATTTCAGTCCCAAATTCCCAACAACTTATGCTAGAAGTGTTGTATACCCATATAAACAATATCCTACGTAAAACATGCGAGTTTTCATCAAGTATAACAAAATAAGAGGGTAAAATCTATATAAATCTCAAGAACCCTAATATTTTCTTTAACTTAGTTTCTTTCATTCTTTTTCCAGATTTTCTATCACTAACACTATGGAAATTCGTGGTTCAACCTCTACATGTGAAATGGATTTCCAGAATATGATCTTTATCTCTAAAACATGTAACTTTTTGTCTCCAATTGATGTTTTCTTTCAAGAACACTAATTTTAAACAACCCTAGACTAATATAAATGAAGCATTAACTTGATTAAAGCAAGATAGATACTTGCCTGAAATTCAAGGTTCTGATTTCGTGGATGAAATGGTATGATAGCTTGGAAATTCATGGTTCAACCTCTACATGTGAAATGGATTTCAAGAATATGATCTTTATCTCTAAAACATGTAAATTTTTGTCTCCAATTAATGTTTTCTTTCAAGAACACTAATTCTAAACAACCCTTGACTAATATAAATGAAGCATTAACTTGATTAAAGCAAGATAGATACTTGCCTGAAATTCAAGGTTCTGATTTCATGGATGAAATGGTATGATAGCGTTCCCCGTCGAGCGGTCTACGTTTTGGTGGTGATGGGGGTGCAACCGGATGAATTCTTGGCATTGGATTGCTTGGAAAGCTTCTCTTCTTCCTCTCCAATGGCCGTCATTAGTTTTTGGTTGTGCTAACCCTAGAAGAAAACACATACCATCTGATATAACCCTAGAAAATTCGTGGGTTTAATTACCTATAATTACGAAATGTCCAAAACGCCCTCCCGGGGTACTAATTGAGCCTAAAAACGCCCCGAGACCCAAGCTAAATCCCCGGGTACATTATTTTGACTATCTCGACCCTTCCGGACACTTTGGCGCACTCAAAATGACCATACGGGCAACTTATAATTTATTCACTTTATATAAAAAATAATTTAGTCCTGACACGACACAGGCGCGTCCCGACTTAATTTCCATAATTGTCATTTTATTCACACGTGAATTTTTTTTTATAAAATCAATATCGTATTATTACTATACTCATCCAGTAACATTCAACAAATTTCCAATAATTACTAACTCTCGTCACACTAGTAAATATTTAAAACAACTTTTCGGATTAGAATTAAATTAATTTATCTCAATTAAATTTAATAAATCACTAAATTTAAAAGCCATAAATATACGGGGTATTACAGAGGCTCAACTTCCACCCATTTAGTAAAATAATCTACAACAACCACGAGGTATTTAAACCTTCCCCTGGTCATTGGAAGTGGCCCAACCAAATCTATCCCCCACATGGCAAATGGCCAAGGGGACGTTATGGGTGTTAACAATGCTTGGGTAGTTCTTCGGATGGAAGATAAGCGTTGGCATTTATCTCACTTCTTAGCATAAGCTACGCAATCATCTCTCGTAGTTGGCCAGTAATACCCCTGCGTTGTTATTCTTTGCAAAAACGTCCGACCTGCTACATGGGCTCCACAAGACCCTTTATGAACCTCTTTGATCAAATCTTTCACTTCGGAGGGATGGACACATGTTTGTAGCCCTGCTATAACTCCTCGTCTATATAAAATTCATTTTGTCAATACATAACGAGCAGCTTTAAACTTTAGTTTTTTGGCTGCGAGTCTATCAGTTGGTAAAGCCAACTCTTCAATATAGGCCCTGATGGGGTCCATCTAAGATGGTCCCAAGTCGAGGGCAATAAAGTTCATCATCAGATCTTCGCCTATGCTCTGACCAGCCAAGATTTCTATTGGTATTGTTCTTTATAGCTCGGTGCGTGTGGCTGAAGCTAACCGAGCTAGTGCGTCTGCTCTTGCATTCTCCAATCTTGGTATTCTAATCAACTTAACTGCAGTAAAACTCGATACAACCTCCATTGCTTTCGCATGATACTTGATTATTAATTTTACTTTTGCTGCATACACCCCCAGAATTTGATTTACGATTAACTGTGAATCACTGAATACAACGACCTGCTCTATCTTTATGGTTTTGGCCAGACTTAGACCCACGATCATAGCTTCATATTCAGCCTCATTATTAGAAGCCTTAAATTGAAAGCGCAAAGCATACTTCACATCAATCTCATTCGGACTATTTAAAACAATCCCTACTCCACTACCTATAGTGCACGAAGAGCCATCCACATACAAATTCCATATAGGTACCTCATCATCAAATTTTTGATCAGACAGAGTTCCTCGGTGGAATATTTGGTGCTTCCTTTTGTCCTCCTCCGGCACTTCTCGCTGCTCGTTAATCATCTTCTCTTACTCGTCTACAGACGTAAATTGGTCGGGGTTTAAATTTGATGATCCTATAACATCCACATGTTGGTTTGTATTCATCTCCTGTTCTTCGGAGGCATCTTCTTGAGTAAACTCTATGATAAAATTCGCTACTGCCTGCCCTTTGAGCGACGATCTAGGCTCATAAATTATATCATATTCACCAAGTTATACTTCCAAGTACATCAATCTTTCTGATTTCTCCGGTTTATGCAGAGCTTTTCTTAATGGCATATCGGTATACACCACTATAGCGTGGGCTTGGAAGTATGTCCTCATTCTTCTGCTTGGTTCAATCAGTGCTAGTGCTAACTTCTCCAGCCTTGGATATCTAATTTCTGCTCCTCGAAAAACCTTGATGGTGAAATAAACTGGTTTTTGTAGTCCGTCCTCCACTCTTATCGATGCCAAGTTCACTGTATTTTCTGAAACTTCCAGGTACAAGTATAGTTTTTCTCCCATCACTGATCTAGATAACAATGGAGGTGTCCCCAAATATTTCTTCAATTCTTGAAAGGCCTCCTCGCATTCATCATTCCATTCAAAAGTTTTTCTGAGTGTTTCAAAGAATGGAAGACATCTGTCTGTTGCTCGTGACACAAATCTGTTAGTTCTGCAACTCGCCCTGTGAGGCTTTGCACTTCCTTCTTCGTGGTTGGAGATCGCATCTCCAATAGGGCTTTGATCTTTTCAGGCTTTGCCTCGATACCTCTTTGGCTAACAATATATCCGAGAAACATACCTTCGCATACTCCAAATATGCATTTGGTGGGATTCAACTTGATTTGATATTTCTCTAGTTGATCAAAGGTCTAACCTAAGTCAACTAGATGATCGACAACTTTCTTTCTCTTCGTCAGCATATCATCAACATAAACCTCCATGTTATGACCGATTTGCTCTGTAAACACCTTATTCATCAGCCGCTGATATGTTGCACCTGCATTTTTAAGTCCAAAAGGCATAACATTATCGCAATAAGTTCTCCTTAGGGTGATAAAAGAGGTACTCTCCCTGTCCCCAGGCTTCATTTTAATCTGGTTGTAACCAGAATAAGTATACATAAAACTCAACAATTCATTCCCCGAGGTAGCATCCACCAGTTGATAGATTCGGGGCAATGGAAAATGATCCTTTAGGCATGCCTTATTAAGATCGGTGAAGTCTACACACATCCTCCACTTGTTATTTTTCTTCTTTACCATCAACACATTTGCTAGCCAATCAGGATATTTGACATCCTTAATAAAAAAGGCTTTTTGCAACTTCTCTACTTCTTCATGTATAGCTTGGTTCTTTTCAGGACTGAACACTCTTCTTCGCTGCTTCACTGGCTTGATTTCCTTGTTCACATTGAGCTCGTGACACAAGAAATTCGGGTCTATCCCTGGCATGTCTTCATGACTCCATGCAAAAGTATGCTTTCTGCATCTTAGAAATGCTATCAATTCCTATTTTATTGATACATCCAGTGATGCACCAATTTGAGTTGTTCGTTCTGGATGCTCGTCGTCCAAAATGAAATTTTCGATAGCCTCTATGACTTGTCCCTTTACAAGCTGAGACTCATCTCTAGGGTCTAATGTTTCAATCTCTGCATCTTCTATTTCATCCACTTGATAGGTAGTACTCTTCTTCATAGATTCTTTGTGTTCCTCTTGTTCGGTAGATGAATAGTAGCATTCTCGAGCTACTTTCTGGTCGCCTTTCACAACTCCCACTCCAAAATTGGTTGGGAATTTTAAACATTGATGTACAGTAGATGGTATTGCCTCGAACTTCTTCAGACCTACTCTTTCCATGATGATATTATAAGCTGATTGGACATTTTTATCCATTACAAAAAAGTGTACTCTTTGTGTTCGACAAGCAAAAATGTATCGATAAGCATATCCAACTTGATCGTCCCAAGTGGAAAAACCTTCTCACCAATAAAGCCAAGGAGGGGCCTATGATATGGTTCCAATTGGGCTAGCTTCAGATTCAAACTGTTAAAGCATGGATACAACATGATATCTACTAAGCTACCATTATCAACCAGCACTCGTGAAATCATCACTTCCTTTATTCTCATCTTGATCACCAATGGGTAATCATGAGGATATAGTACAGCTGTCAGGTCGTTCTTAGAGAAACCAATAACCAGTTTGTCTTTATTCACCTTCCTCGGGCGATCATCTTCAACTAGCTGAATGTACGAGCAGGCTTGATCCTCATTGAGGTAAGCTTTTCTCTCCATAGTCAGATCTCCACCTCCTGCATCTCCACCTGTAATAACATTACATTCAAATGATCCGAAATGGATTGAAAATACCTCTCGTTATGGCTGCCTTAGTTTTTTAGGGAGATCGGGGTCATCTTGATCATCTTCTTGATCTTACTCGTGACTTCTCTTCTTGTCTTCTTTTGCTCGATGAAGAGGCTTAGACCTTTGCCTTGATCGGTCGTTGGCCTTTCCACCATTTTGGCGATCAACATACCTAGCCAGTTTTCCTTATCTAATAAGTGCTTCATTTTCATTCTGGAGAGCTATGCAACTTTTGGTCGTATGGCCATGATCTTTGTGAAATTCGTAATATTTGGTCTTGTCCCTTCTATTAGGATCTGCTTTCATTTTTGCTGACCAAGCTAGCTCTTCTCTATTCTTGATCTCCTCTAGAATATGGTTTATATCCACCTTCAAAGGAGTATAATTTCCAAATTTCCTCATCTACTCCAGTGCTTGCTTTCCTTTCGATTGACTGTTTCCACTATTATTCTTCTGATCCTTCTTTTCGATTTTACCATCTTCCACCTTAGTCTCTTTAGTATCTGCATTCTTCTTCGTAGCTATGGCTTCCTCGGTATTCATGATTTTGGCTGCTTTTTCCATCAGTTCAGCCATAGTCCTAGGCGGATCTTTGGCTAAAGTGTAGTACAACTTATCTGGCAACAACCCACTCATCAGAACAGTAATTGCTATTTTCTCCTCGTAATCAATCACCTCGAGTTTCTCGTTATTGAAACGAGTAATGTAGTCACTGGTGCTTTTACCTGCTTTTTGTCTAACACTCAGCAAGTGTGCTACTCGTTTGACTAGTTTTGCTCCAAAACAGAAGTTCCCAATAAAGAGCTCTGCCAATTGAAAGAAAGTTGCGATCTTTCCCCGAGGAAGGTTGTTTTACCATATCTGGGCTGATCTAGTGAGAGTTCCTGAAAATGCCCTGCATCTCATCTCGTCTGGAACTGCATAAATATCGGCAGCAGCTTGGTATTGTTCTATATGAAGGACAGGGTCAGCCTTTCCATCATATTTAGGCGTTACCACAGGAGCTTTGAACTTTATTGGTGTGGGAAAATCCATAATTTCATGTACAAAGGGTGTCCCTTGGACAAAAGTTCTTTGTAGAGGATTCTTGGCCTTAGCCATTTCTCCTAATCTGTCCTTTAACCTTTGAATAGAGCCTTTCCATGCATCATTTCCCTCCTCGGTCCAGTTGGTTCGAGCAACTTGTGACACCCCGACTAATTAAATACCGGGTAGCTACTCCTTTATTAAATTAATTCAAAACGCCAAGTTGGCTCAGTTAATAGCATCACTGTCGAAAACATTTTATTATTACTAACCACCTAGTATTTAAAAATCAAGTTGCCAAATTTTAATTTAAGTCTGATTAACATGCAATAAGTGTAATGAAGAAATAAATAACACCATTCACCATACTGAAGTAAAAACGAATAACCATCACAATAGAAATAAATAGAGTCTGGAGGAAAATCCCTCACTACAATCCCATAACTGAAATAAATAAACTGAAACAATACATGCTAAAGTCTGAAAACTGAAATGTAAAAGATGTCTCTAAAGAAATGGGCAACATGCCCTACAACTGATAGATAGTGACTCTGGAATCCAAAGAGATAGAAGCGTCTACATGCAAATCCCTGTAACTTCCACAAGCAGCTACAGCCCGTCACCTGAATGAGTACCTATGCTTGGTGTCCTTGTGGCTGGGCACCTAAAATGGTTTTACAAAGAAAAAGAGATTTGAAAAGCAAACGGGTCAGAGCCCGAATGTGGAGTTATATTTTAAAAACCTGCAAGTGCTTTAAAAACATTTAAAACATTAAATGCAAAGTACATGTTAGGACGTGCACTCACATTATATTCTCACCTCTCGTCTAACTGTGCACTCCTAACGCAAGCACCCATCTATAACGACCCATACTACTAGCCTAGTGACATCATAACTAGCTAGATTGCCAAAGGTCCTACCCATAATGCTTGGTTCCATAACATAATAACGCTCGTGATTAAATAGGGGTTTAACGTCAACTCAGATACTCAATGTGCAATATATAATTTATCAGTTAACTCGTTATATTTCTCGAAACAATACCGTAATACATTTACAACATTAACATGAGGGTTCCCATTAATTAAATGTATATTATACACATCATAAATATACGATACAAGCACCCCACAATCTAAGCTATAGTGCACACATACTCTGCTATCCATCCCGGTACATCACGTACATAAGGATCACATATTCCGAATCTCTCAGGAATAGTTCAGATAACACAAATCACAAATAGTGGAGGCGAACACAGTCACCATCACGTGGGTCACGCACATACCTACGCTCCCATGATCATGCAGACTTATTAGTATCACAATAAGTCCTTCTATGACATATGTTCATCAAGGTACCGGTCTATATCCCCCCCGTAGGCACACAAGGATTAGAGGGTCCTAAGCGAACGTAACCTCCCGTGATAGCAAGTATGGTAGGTATGTCATACACACAATCCATATAACAATAATAGGTAAACACACGCCTTATTAATACCGTATTTTAATCGTAGTATATATTCTCATACTAACTATAATTAACACAATTCATTTTATTCCGGTTCATAATTATACGTGCCATAATTCATCCTCACATCGTAGTAGGCACTCACGTCTCAACCCAAATGGTTCATTGAATATAACTCTCGTATATAATTTATTCCTCTCAATAACCCAAAAGTCCCAAATCTATCCTTACATCATCAAAGAGTGTTAACTCTACCCTCGAACCAGTTTTCGGGACTCCAAAAAATCAAAACAGTCCAAAAAGGACCAAACTGTCAACTCGTTAGAAGTCTCGTTCGAACGAGGCTTCGAACGAGTTTGGGCTGTCAGGTCGTTAGAAGTCTCGTTCGAACGAGGCTGTTCGAACGAGATCCCAGTTCGTTCGAACGAACTGACCCTTCTAACGATATCTCGTTCGAACGAGATATCGAACGAAATCCCCACTCGTTAGTAGCGACTGGTCAACTCGTTAGAAGCTCGTTCGAACGAGTTTGTTCGAACGACCTGGGGGTTGCTTCTAACGAGAGGCCAGTTTCGGCCCAGAATTTCCCAAAAATCGTTTTTCACCATTTTTACTCCTCAAATCACCTCTAAAATTTATCCCAACGATTGTTTTAAAGTCTCTAAACAATTCTAAACATAGTATAACCACATCCTATCACGTTTGTATGGATTTCCTCACCCAAATCATCAATCAATTTACAATTATTTAAACTTTTCCCCAATTCATTTATGAACATGAACCCTAAAATTTGGAACCTTCAATTCATCAAATAAAATCCGTTTTTCTTTCACCCAAATCATGTATTAACATCAGATTAAGCATTTACCTATCCTTCTACATGCAATCCTTCTCAAATTCCTCAAGTTTTATCATCTAGACTACATGGGTTTTCATATTTCATCAAGAACAACCATAAATCTGAATTTTCTAACATGGAAAAGACATTCTCAGTAATTAAATGGAAATAAAGTCACTTGCCTTGTTTGTCTCTGAATTTGGTGTGGATTCGGTGTAGAATTTATGCAGAATTCCTCTCTCTCTCTCCTTCTCCAAGCTTTCTTCTTCAAAAAGCTATGGTGGCTAGGGTTTGCTTTGGGGGAACTTATGAAAACCTAATTTAATAAAACTCCGTAGCTTGTTGGGTTAATAAGGGTTGGTTGGGTCAATTCCTTATCAGATTACAACTCTCAATTTTCGTCACTTTTAATTACCCAAAAATACCAAATTACTAAAATACCCTTTATGGTGCCGGAATGGCCTAAAAATACCCCGGGACCCAAACTATACCCCCGGCTAGTGTTTTCTGACTATCTCGACCCTTCCGGACGCGTTGGCGCAATCAAAACGACCATACGGATTATCAATTTTAAATTCACTTTTAATATCAAAATATTATACCGTGACGCGGCGGTCCCACGCGTCTCAACAAAATTTCCAAATTGTCGTATATAAATCTCACGACAAATTTTATAATACCAAGTTCATATATAATCATATAAGCACATAATCAAATACCAATACGCATCTCATTAGTATTTATAACCCGGATTAATTTTCAATTAATACGCAATTTAATTAATTAATCGTAAAAATAAATATAGCCAAAAGTACGGGATATTACATACTTCCCCCCTAATAACTGAATTTCGTCCCGAAATTTGAAGCTAGAAAGTACCTGCTAAAAACAGCTCTGGATAACGCTCGCGCATCTCATCCTCGCGCTCCCATGTGGACTCCTCGACATTGTGATGTCGCCACTGAACACGCACTAACGGGACTATCTTTGACCGCAGTTTCCTCTCGCTTCGGTCCAAAATAGCAATTGGTCCCTCCTCGTAGGAGCTATCTGGCTGGAGATCGATGTCCTCCACAGTAATGTGAGAATGAGCCAAATCATCTCTAAGGTATTTCCTCAGCGAGGAAATATGGAACACGTCGTGAATCCGATGCAAGTGCTCCGGTAGTCCAAGTCTATATGCAACCGGTCCGATCCGCTCAATAATAGGAAACGGCCCCACATACCTCGGTGCCAACTTCCCCTTTTTCCCGAATCGCATAATCCCCTTCATCGGCGATACCCTGAGCAAAACCTGGTCCCCCACTTGGAACTCCCTGAAAAATCTCTTCGCATCAGCATAACTCTTCTGCCTGTCTTGAGCTATCCGAATGCGACTCCGAATCAACTCAATCCTTGCCGAAGTATCCTGAATCACTTCCGGACCAAGTAGTTTGTTGTCCCCCACCTCCAACCAACATGCTGGGGAACGACAAGGCCTACCGTACAATGCCTCAAACGGAGCCATGCCAATCGTGAACTGATAGGAGTTGTTGTAAGCAAACTCCACCAGTGGGAGGTACTGCTCCCATCCACCCCCGAAGTCAATAATGCACATGCGTAGCATATCCTCCAACATCTGATTGGTGCGCTCTGTCTGCCCATCAGTCTGCGGATGATAGGCCGTACTCAACCGCAATTCCGTGCCCATGGCCTCCTGGAAACTCTCCCAAAACCTCGAAACAAATATCTTGTCTCTGTTAGACACGATATTTAGGGGCACACCGTGGAGTCTCACAATCTCTGAAATGAAGAGCTGGGCATACTGTCCCGTAGTGTAGTCAGTCCTTACGGGTAAAAAGTGAGCGACCTTGGACAACCTGTCCATAATTACCCAAACGGAGTCGTGACCCCTCTTCGACGTAGGCAACCCCGTGACAAAATCCATGGATATGCTCTCCCACATCCACACCGGAACTTCCAACGGCTATAGCAATCCTGCTGGTCTCTGATGATCCACTTTTACAAGCTGACAAGTGGCACATTTCGAGACAAACTCAGCGATATCTCTCTTCATACCGCTCCACCAATATTGCCGTCTCATGTCTTGGTACATTTTGTCCCCTCCGGGATGTACCGCGAACCGTGAACCGTGCGACTCTGCCATCACATCGTGCCGCAATTCTTCCCCTTCCGGACCTACCAATCTCCCATTGAAGCGTAATCCCCCGTCTGAGCTAACGGTATAGGACTCGGCTCCCTCTGCTAGCAATCGAACTATCTGCTCCTGACAGAACGAGTCATTGGCCTGTGCCCGTACTACCTTTGTGATAATCTGTAGTGTAACGGTCATCACAGACATGAAAGATCGGGCCACTGCATCCTGGTGTCCCAATTCCTTCCACTTAGCTTTCCACACCTCTGCCACCTCATCTGCTGGCATGCGGCTCAACGCGTCTGCTACCACGTTAGCCTTACCCGGGTGGTACTGGATGTCGAACTGGTAGTCCTTCACAAACTCAAGCCACCTACGCTGCCGCATATTCAATTCCTTTTGCGTGAACAGATACTGTAGTGACTTGTGGTCCGTGAACAGCTGAAACTTCTCCCCCAAAAGATAGTGCCTCCAAATCCGTAAGGCAAATACTACCGCTGCCAACTCCAAATCATGCGTAGGGTAATTTTTCTCATGAGGCTTAAGCTTTCGGGAAGCATAAGCTATGGCCTGTCTCTCCTGCTGCAATACACCTCCCAGTCCTTGCAAGACGCGTCGGTATAAACCAAATACTCAACTCCCGGTCTCGGCAATGCTAACACAGGTGCTGAGGTCAACTTGTCCTTCAATTCATCGAATGCCAACTGACAGGCATCACTCCAAATGAAAGGCACACCTTTACGAGTAAGATGTGTCAAAGGACCTGCTATCTCTGAGAAACCCCGAATGAACCTCCTGTAGTATCCTGCCAAACCCAAGAAACTACAAATCTCTGTTGGTGTCATGGGTTGTCCCCACTCCCTCACCGCTGATACTTTCCCCCGATCAACAGATATCCCCTGGTCGAAAATAATGTGACCCAAGAACTGGACTTCCTTCAGCCAAAACCCGCACTTCTCATATTTTGCATACAGCTCGTTCTGACGAAGTGTCTGCAAAACCTGCCTCAAATGCTCGGCGTGCTCCTCCTCCGTCTGAGAGTAAACCATAATGTCATCAATGAAGACAATGACAAACTGATCTAGGAAATCCCTGAACACTCTGTTCATCAAGTCCATAAACACTGCTGGAGCGTTGGTCAAGCCGAAAGGCATAACCCGAAACTCATAAGAACCATATCTCGATAAGAACGCAGTCTTCGAGACATCCTCCTTCCTGATACGCAACTGATGGTATCCCGACCTCAAGTCAATCTTCGAGAAGAAAGAAGCTCCTCTCAACTGGTCGAACAAGTCATCGATTCGAGGCAACGGATACTTATTCCGTATCGTGACCTTATTCAACTCTCAGTAGTCCACGTACAATCTCAGTGAACCATCCCTCTTCTTCACAAACAAAACTGGAGCGCCCCAAGGTGAGGTACTCCTGCGAATAAAGCCTTGTCCCAACAACTGCTCTATCTGATCCCGTAGCTCTCTCATCTCAGCCGGAGCCATGCGGTACGGTGCACGTGCTATAGGTCTCGTACCCGGTAGTAAATCTATAACGAAGTCTATCTCCCGACTGGGCGGTAAGCCTGGTATCTCCTGAAACACATCTGAATACTCCCTGACAACCGGGATCGAATCCAAAGGAATCACAACCTCCTTAGAGGTATCCTCCTCTATGTAATACAGATGATCGATCGATCCTCCCTCTGGGCGAGGCATCGCCACTATAAACATCTCTTGCCCCGGAATGGCAAAAACAATGCTCCCGCTGAAGCAATCAATCATGGCCCTATATGCTACGAGCCAATCCATACCGATGATCACATCGTGAACATGCATGTCTAACACTAACATGTCTGCAGGTAATACCAAACCACCGATCTCTACCCCCACTCCCCGGCATATAAAGAAAATAAGTGATCCACTCCCTAATGGTGAGTCGACACATGTCACTGTGCTCTCTGCCGTAGCTAACAATCCTAAAGCTTTTGCGAAGTGTGTAGCTATGAAACAATGTGTAGCACCCGTATCAAATAACACCCGACCCATAATGCCATGGATAAGAAACGTACCCTCGATCGCGGGCGGTGCCTGTGGAACTGCAGCCTGGTGAACGTTGTAGACACGTCCATACTGTAGCTGCCCCTGCTGAGCTGGGACTGCTGGAATGGGTGGCAATGCTGCCATATGTGGCGGTGCGGGAAGAGCGGCGGGAAACGTAGGTCTCTGCGGCTCCTGGCGAGCACCCTGCTGCTGCTGCTGTGGGGCCCTGCCCCTCTCAGGGCAATCCTGCTTCTTATGGCCAGTCTTGCCACAAGTAAAGCACTTCCCTGGGAAGTTCCCTCCCCTCTGCCCCTGCTGTCCCCGGCCCTGGTGGCCGTTACCATTCCTCCCTTGGCCCTGCTGGCCCTGGTGAAACTGCTGCCCATTCTGTCCCTGCTGGCCCTGATGGCCGTTTGGACCCTGATGGCTCTGACGGAATCCTCCCTGTCCCTGCCTGTAGTTCCCTGACCGGAACCTCTTATTATCCCCCTGCTGGGCACCCTGTTCATTCTGCCTCTGCCCCTGACCGGTTTGTGTCCCGCTGGAACCATGTCCTCCAGTCCTGCCCTGATGGCTAGACTCCCCCGACCGCTTGCCCTCGGCCATATGAAAACGGTGGTCCTGGCAGTGTAACAATGCTGCGTTAACCACATCAGAATAAGTGGCCAACGATAGGTTCCCTAGCAGATGTTGACGGATCCTCCAATTCAACCCATCAGTGAACTTCTCTATCTTCTTCTTCTCTGTTGGAATCTCGTCTGGAACGATATTCAACAGGTTAGTGAACTCGGCCTCATACTCGGCCACTGTCTTGCCCTCCTGCTTCAAACTCATCAGCTTTCTCCTCATCTCTGTATGAACTGCGGATGGAAAGTATTTACGGTCGAACCGCACCCAGAACTCCTGAATCGTGAGGGTATCCCTCTCCTCCGCGGTGGTGATAGACTCCCACCACTATAGTGCAGATCCCACTAGCTTGAAAGTAGATAGCACCTGTTTCTGAACATCAGTGCACTCATGCATCCTCAAATGCCTCTGTATGTCCTTCCTCCATTGGCTCGAGACTACCACATCTGAGCTACCTGCAAACTCTGGCGGATGCGCTTTCTGAAAAGCGTCTCGTACACGCTCCCAAGCAGACGAGAATGCATTAACCTGTGCTGGCGCGGCAACCGGCGCCTGAGGTGGTGCCTGCTGAATCACGGCAATCACGGCATTTACCGCTTGAGCTACTATAGCTGCAACCTCAGTGGCGTTCAACATGCCCTGTACTGGAGCGGGCTGGGGTTCGGGCGTTGCATTCCTGGGAACTCGTCGTGCACGTCGTGGAGGCATCTGAAATAAGAACAAAGTTTATAAGTCCTCGGTTTATAAACTTAAAATAGCTGAAGAACGAAGCATACACAAAAGGAGTACAACAATCCTAAAATATAGGGCTCTATATCAAAGAAAACGTAGCGGAAACATAATAGCCGTACAGATCCTAAAGGGCACTAGAACCTGATGCTCTGATACCACCTGTGACACCCCGACTAATTAAATACCGGGTAGCTACTCCTTTATAAAATTAATTCAAAATGCCAAGTTGGCTCAGTTAATAGCATCACTGTCGAAAACATTTTATTATTACTAACCACCTAGTATTTAAAAATCAAGTTGCCAAATTTTAATTTAAGTCTGATTAACATGCAATAAGTGTAATGAAGAAATAAATAACACCATTCACCATACTGAAGTAAAAACGAATAACCATCACAATAGAAATAAATAGAGTCTGGAGGAAAATCCCTCACTACAATCCCATAACTGAAATAAATAAACTGAAACAATACATGCTAAAGTCTGAAAACTGAAATGTAAAAGATGTCTCTAAAGAAATGGGCAACATGCCCTACAACTGATAGATAGTGACTCTGGAATCCAAAGAGATAGAAGCGTCTACATGCAAATCCCTGTAACTTCCACAAGCAGCTACAGCCCGTCACCTGAATGAGTACCTATGCTTGGTGTCCTTGTGGCTGGGCACCTAAAATGGTTTTACAAAGAAAAAGAGATTTGAAAAGCAAACGGGTCAGAGCCCGAATGTGGAGTTATATTTTAAAAACCTGCAAGTGCTTTAAAAACATTTAAAACATTAAATGCAAAGTACATGTTAGGACGTGCACTCACATTATATTCTCACCTCTCGTCTAACTGTGCACTCCTAACGCAAGTACCCATCTATAACGACCCATACTACTAGCCTAGTGACATCATAACTAGCTAGATTGCCAAAGGTCCTACCCATAATGCTTGGTTCCATAACATAATAACGCTCGTGATTAAATAGGGGTTTAACGTCAACTCAGATACTCAATGTGCAATATATAATTTATCAGTTAACTCGTTATATTTCTCCAAACAATACCGTAATACATTTACAACATTAACATGAGGATTCCCATTAATTAAATGTATATTATACACATCATAAATATACGATACAAGCACCCCGCAATCTAAGCTATAGTGCACACATACTCTGCTATCCATCCCGGTACATCACGTACATAAGGATCATATATTCCGAATCTCTCAGGAATAGTTCAGATAACACAAATCACAAATAGTGGAGGCGAACACAGTCACCATCATGTGGGTCACGCACATACCTACGCTCCCATGATCATGCAGACTTATTAGTATCACAATAAGTCCTTCTATGACCTATGTTCATCAAGGTACCAGTCTATATCCCCCCCGTAGGCACACGAGGATTAGAGGGTCCTAAGGGAACGTAACCTCCCGTGATAGCAAGTATGGTAGGTATGTCATACACACAATCCATATAACAATACTAGGTAAACACACGTCTTAGTAATACCGTATTTTAATCGTAGTATATATTCTCATGCTAACTATAATTAACACAATTCATTTTATTCCGGTTCATAATTATACATGCCATAATTCATCCTCACATCGTAGTAGACACTCACGTCTCAACCCAAATGGTTCATTGAATATAACTCTCGTATATAATTTATTCCTCTCAATAACCCAAAAGTCCCAAATCTATCCTTACATCATCAAAGAATGTTAACTCTACCCTCGAACCAGTTTCCGGGACTCCAAAAAATCAAAACAGTACAAAAAGGACCAAACTATCAACTTGTTAGAAGTCTCGTTCGAACGAGGCTTCGAACGAGTTTGGGCTGTCATGTCGTTAGAAGTCTCGTTCGAACGAGGCTGTTCGAACGAGATCCCAGTTCGTTCGAACGAACTGACCCTTCTAACGATATCTCGTTCGAACGAGATATCAAACGAAATCCCCACTCGTTAGTAGCGACTGGTCAACTCGTTAGAAGCTCGTTCGAACGAGTTTGTTCGAACGACCTGGGGTTTGCTTCTAACGAGAGGCCAGTTTCGGCCCAGAATTTCCCAAAAATCGTTTTTCACCATTTTTACTCCTCAAATCACCTCTAAAATTTATCCCAACGATTGTTTTAAAGTCTCTAAACAATTCTAAACATAGTATAACCACATCCTATCACGTTTGTATGGATTTCCTCACCCAAATCATCAATCAATTTACAATTATTTAAACTTTTCCCCAATTCATTTATGAACACGAACCCTAAAATTTGGAACCTTCAATTCATCAAATAAAATCCATTTTTCTTTCACCCAAATCATGTATTAACATCAGATTAAGCATTTACCTATCCTTCTACATGCAATCCTTCTCAAATTCCTCAAGTTTTATCATCTAGACTACATAGGTTTTCATATTTCATCAAGAACAACCATAAATCTGAATTTTCTAACATGGAAAAGACATTCTCAGTAATTAAATGGAAATAAAGTCACTTGCCTTGTTTGTCTCTGAATTTGGTGTGGATTCGGTGTAGAATTTATGCAGAATTCCTCTCTCTCTCTCCTTCTCCAAGCTTTCTTCTTCAAAAAGCTATGGTGGCTAGGGTTTGCTTTGGGGGAACTTATGAAAACCTAATTTAATAAACCTCCGTAGCTTGTTGGGTTAATAAGGGTTGGTTGGGTCAATTCCTTATCAGATTACAACTCTCAATTTTCGTCACTTTTAATTACCCAAAAATACCAAATTACTAAAATACCCTTTATGGTGCCGGAATGGCCTAAAAATACCCCGGGACCCAAACTATACCCCCGGCTAGTGTTTTCTGACTATCTCGACCCTTCCGGACGCGTTGGCGCACTCAAAATGACCATACAAATTATCGATTTTAAATTCACTTTTAATATCAAAATATTATACCGTGACGCGGCGGTCCCACGCGTCTCAACAAAATTTCCAAATTGCCGTATATAAATCTCACGACAAATTTTATAATACCAAGTTCATATATAATCATATAAGCACATAATCAAATACCAATACGCATCTCATTAGTATTTATAACCCGGATTAATTTTCAATTAATACGCAATTTAATTAATTAATCCTAAAAATAAATATAGCCAAAAGTACGGGGTATTACACAATTGAACGCATTGAATTTACCTCTTGGGATCTTTCATTACTAGCAGTTGGTCGTGATTGGGCAGAGCCTTCCCTTAGATCAGATGGTCATAGGGAATTCCTCGACGCAATCCTAAAAGGAATTCTATTCCTTCTAGGGCCCAAATGATCAAAAGGAGAGACTCTACTCAACCTTTCTAGAACACTAGTCCTTTCTAGAGATAGAGTGACATTTCGTTGAGAATCTGTAGCTCATACTGAGGAAGTTCGACCAGGTTGATAAGAAGGATCATTAGATCTCTCAATACGATATGAATCGATTATTCTAGATCAATATTCATCTGGGAATAGCATTCGCCTAGTTCGCGAAGAGGGTAAATGGGTATTTCTCTGAAAACTTCGTTGTCCTGATTGGGCCGGGATTTTTCCTTGAACAGTTTGTATAAGTTTTGGCATGGTTTCTTGCATGGACGTCTGGCCTTGGGCCAAATTAGCCATTATACTAGCCAGATCTTGAACATTTGGGGGAGTAGAGAGGTTCGGAGCGACCCCAGTGTTTCGATTACTAGATTTAGGATTATCGGCCATTTGATAATGAATTGTTTTGGTGAAAAATGTTAGATACAGTCGTTTCCCACAAACGGCGCTAATCTGTTGATGTAAAAAATTAGATTGTCTCTAATTAATCAATCACGGATAAAATAAATAAGACAATAGATTTTTAAAGTGGTTCAACCTTATAAGAATGGCCTGCGTCCACTATTTTTGCATTGGTGACTGTTTGCCTAGAATTCTCGATAATTGAGTTTACCAAGAAATCTAGAGTCCCCTTATAATGAGGAGGTTACAATGTATTTATAGCCTTGAGGCTGTACAAATGAAAGGACAATGCACTTTTATCTAGTAGACATATACATCTGTACGATAATAATGAGCATTTAATGTGCATTCGTCTTTTTGATTCTCCTTATTTGGATGCTCTGTACGCTAAGTAGCTCGGACCGCATCAGTTCCTTAGTACGCTTAAGTTGCTCAGAGCTCTCAGTTGCTCGGGACGTTCAAGCTGCTCGGTACCGCATGAGTTGCTCGGGGCACTTGAGAAGCTCGGTGACAGTACGTTGTTTATTGGAAGTATTTGTAATTGCCACATAGGTTGATACGTGTCTTTTAGTGATTGGTCCATATCGGCAAACTAAATTTGGTATCAA
Source organism: Sambucus nigra (assembly GCA_949130495.1). NCBI lineage: Eukaryota > Viridiplantae > Streptophyta > Magnoliopsida > Dipsacales > Adoxaceae > Sambucus > Sambucus nigra. The sequence goes on from OX422219.1 coordinate 517,227,555, forward strand.
CACTCCTATTGTTATTTCCTTAAAATTTCCTTCTAATTATTTTCCAAAACCTTTTCGATTCCAAAATATGTGGGTTTCTCATAATTTATTTTTTGAGGTAGTGAAAAAAGCGTGGTCTATTGGGGTGTTGGGAGACATAAGGAATTGTTTGCTTTCAAACTTAGGAATTTGAAATCAGTTTTAAAATCTTGGAATCAGGAATGTTTCTCTAACATTTTTTCTTGAGTGCAAAAAGTTTAACACGATTTAAACATTAAGGAAGTTAATTTTGATTTAGATCCTACCCCGGTTAATAGAGAAGATTGGCATCGTGCAAAGGCTATTTTTAATAAAGATTTGAAGATTGAGGAAATTTATTGGAGGCAAAAAGCAAGGGTGAAATGGGTTACTCAGGGGGATTTCAACTCAAATTTTTTTCATTCTATGGTTAAGAAGAAAGAGATAAAACTTTACATCGATAAGATTAAGAAAGATGATGGAGTTTTGGTTTTGAATTCTAAGGAGATTGAAAATTTTGTTGTATCTCATTTTAGTAGCATTTTAATGGAAAATTCTTTATGTGAAGATAACCCGAATATTTTTCATCATATTTCCTCATTACTTGATTCTATTGATAATCAGGTGTTGACTGACGTTCCATATTTTGAAGAAATTTGATCAGTTGCTTTTTCTTTAGATAAGGATATTGCTGCAGGACTGAATGGTTTTAATGTTTTTTTCCAAGTATGTTGGGATATAATTAGAGAAGACCTTATTTCGGCAATTCAATTTTTTTTCCTTGGTCAACTTATCCCCAAAAGCTGGTCTTCTACCAACATTGTTCTTATTCCCAAAGTTGTCAATTCGATTACTTGTGCTAATTTTCACCCCATTAGTTTGTGTAATTTTTCAAACAAAATCATCTAAAAAATTCTTGCTAATCAGTTTGGTAAAATTCTCCCAAAGATCATTTCTTCATCACAAACAGGGTTTATTCAAGGCGATGCATCACAGATAATATACTTCTTGCTCAGGATTTAATCTCTAGTCTCAATAAAAAGACGCATGTCTCTAATGTTGTAATCAAGGTGGATATGGCTAAGGCTTATGATAAAATCTCATGGTTTATTATAATCCAGGTGTTGTGTTCTTTTGGTTTTTTGTAAACTTGTATTGACCTTATTTGGAGGTTATTATCATGTTTTTGATATTCAGTTATTATTAATGGAAAATAAAGTACCTTTTTCAAATCTGAGCGTGGAGTCCGTCAATGTGATCCATTATCGCATGCGTTATTTGTCATTGCGGCGAAAGTTTTAAACAAGGGTGTTCATAATTTAATGATAGATGGTTCGATCAAACATTTTTCAATTCTTAGAGGTTGCCCTCTTATATCTTCATTGTCTTTTGCGGATGATATTATCTTTTTCATGAATGGCGGCTTGAGATCTATTCATGTGTTTAATAGTTTTTTGGAAAATTACTAGCGTCATTCCGAGAAGTGGGTTAGTGAAAGAAAAAGCTATGTTATAACAACCCCTTCATATTCAGTTCGTCGAAAAAATAAGATTACAGAAACTACCGGGTTTGGTTCAAATAATTTATCGATTAATTACCTTGGGATTCTTTTATATCATGGCAGGAGGCATAATATTTTATTTGGCCGTATTTCGGATAAGGAAGCTGATCGTATCAAACAGTGGTAGTCCGATTACTTATCTTTGGCGGGTAAATTGGTTTTCATTCAGTGAGTTCTGATGATGCTTGGTTCTCTTTCTCCGTTATTTTCCCCATGATGGCTTACATTAAAGATTTTAATATGCTTTGTGCAAATTATTTTCGGGGTAGTTCGGATGATAATTTCAAACACCGTTGGGTTTCTTGGGATATAGTGTGCAGACCAAAATAAGAAGTTGGTTTAGGTATTTGTAAGTTATATGATGTGGGCTTAGCTTTTTCATATAAACTTTGGTTTTGTTTCAAGCAGAATCATTCTTTATGGGCTAATTTTATGAATGCCAAATATAAAACATTAGTGCCTTTGAATTTTAGAGGGTCTCCTTCATTTGCTAGCGGTGAATGAAAAAGGATGCAATCGGTGTTAGAGATTCTTGATGAAGACAAAATTGATTCTTCAGATGAATATTGGTTCTCCAAAGGATTTATTTTCAAAGTAGCTTGGGATACGGTGCGTAAAAAAATGTGATTCAATTCTCATTTTCCATGATTTGGGACCATCGAATTCCTCCTATAGTTTCAACTTTTATGTGTCGTATTATTCACGATGAAGTTCCTCTTGATGCTAACTTAAAATATATTAATATTCCTTTGGCTTCCAGATGTTGTTGTTGTTCTTTACGCAATGAGGAAAATATTCCTCATTTATTTGGTTCGAGTGATGTAGCTGAAGCTGTCTGCATTTATTTCAAAAATTTGATGGGCCTTAAATTTCAGGCTCTGGATTTTAGATCTCGTTTTTTATTTTGGTGGTTTAATTCAAAAGGAAACAACATCAGGGCCATTCTTTCCAAGATTCTCCCAAATTTCATTTGAAGTAAAATTTGGTTTGCCAGGAACAAAGCTTATTTCGAAGGAATTTCTATGAATGTCAAGTCCATCATTTCTGAGATTCATGCTGATATTTATCTTATTTTTAAAGATATACCTTACAAAGGACCATTATCTAGGTTCCTATAATATTTTATTGTAGATTTTTCTATTTCTACTAATTCCTTGTCCGCAACTAGAGAAAGGCTATTTTTCTCTTAGTTTATTTATTATAAGGGGTAGTGATCCCCTTTGAAAAAAAAAATTAATTTTATGTTTATACAATGGAATGAACTATTACAAGTGATATTGAGAATGAAAGAATGAATCTTGTGTTTGAAATAACAAGCAGATCTGGGCAACTTACAGATTCCGAATAGATTCTTCCTGAGAGAGAATTGATTCGGTTTGGCAGCGAATCAATTAAGCCAAGAACCGAATCGATTCGTCCTTGGGGGCTGAGTGAGTTGGGCCTAGGGTTTACTCGGGTATATTTTTAGATGTCCATACGAGTTGGTGAGATGATGTTTGGGCCAACGAGGAATTTATTAAAAATATAAGTGTGCCTACATTTGATTGGAAAGTTCCATTTAAGTAGATAGTTAAATAATTGCTATGGAAAATGGGATTAATAATTTATGAGATGGTTAATTATTAATGAATGGATAATTATGGACATTACGTTGGTGTTATTTAAAGTAATTATAGAGTAGTTACCTACATATATTATATGGGATAAATAATATGTATTTATGTGTATCTATGTGGACATCCAATGTTCGTGGACGGTCCTATCATCTTAGAGTTTCGTGCATTCGAGATTGCGTAGCACACGTCGGCACAGGTGGGATAGACCTTGTGTATGTCATTTAGGTACTACGTAGCAACGCCATCTACGTGAGGTGGGTGTTGATGCTACGATCCTTTTTCACCGCTATGTATGGGTTGTGAACTGCTGTACTGTGTAGGGAGCGCGCCATTTATGTGTGTTTGATTTGGATAAGAGATTCCTTTAGACTTGTCAATAGAGCATGAACGAGACACCTCTAGTAGATGCCTTGTGTGTCTCATATATGGAAGTACACACACACACACACACACACACACAGATATATATATATATATATATATATGCGTGTGTCGAAGGGGGTATTTACTTTGCATCAACTGTATTCATTGCATTTTAAATTGATTAAGTTAATTCTTACATATGTAGGGTTGTTACCCAAATTTAAATGTTTTCTCCCCCCAGGTGCTCCTAGAGAGGGATAGAGGGATTTTTGCGGTATCGGCCTTGCGATATCTTTTGCTTATCAGACTTTTAGATTCATCGATTCTAGCTTAGGTTCTTTTCAGCTATAACTACTTATTTCATTTGAGGCATTTGTATGGGCATAAGCCTGAGATTTATTTACATTATGTTGGGTTGAGATACTTACTTTCATGTCAGATTTATTATACACTCGGTGTTGGTTTGGATTTATTTATTGTTATGGAAATATTCATTAAACCTCAATTATGGGCCTTAATATATTATTATTATTATTAGTATTATTTTTATTATTATTATTATTATTATTATTATTATTATTATTATTATTATTATTATTATTATTATTATTATTATTATTATTATTATTATGTTGGTGCTCAGAATGATATTAAATGGCAAACAAGCACTATCTTCGGCATATCGTGCCTGACCATCCTTTACATGAGAAAATAGGGGTTGTTACAGTTGATATCAGAGCACATTTCTAGTGTCCTTAGGATCTGTGTTGAGGTCATTACGTTATGAATTGTGTCATTTGATATGTAGAGACTATGTTTTGGGTTTATTGTATTCTTACGATTGTACCAATCCGAACCTTATTTGATTTTAGATGGAAAATGGACAGAGAGGTAGGACGAGATGCATAGTCACACATGGTGCTGATGAGGAGGCTCATCCGGAGCCACAACAACAGCCACATGCCCCATCAACCCCACAGTTGATTACTCCTGCGGAGATTGCCACCATAGTGTCTCAGGAGGTTTCCACAGCCATGAAGGCAATGCTCTAGCACTTTCCTTCACCACAAGCTCAGTAGCATCCACCACCACCACAATAGGTGGCCTTAGTAGCTCAGGTAGTGGGATTATTGTTGGACAGAGCAAGGGAGGCCTTTGTTAAGGGCCAACATCCAGAGTTATCGGGAAGTTCAAATATACTAGTGGCAAGCAAATGGATGAAAGACATACAAAGGAACTTATGGATGGTAGAGTACACACCAGTATAGAAGAATATTTTAGCCTCATTCCGATTATTGGAGGCCGCACTTCAGTGGTGGGAGTCGGTTACGGTGGTTGTAGAGAGGGACGACCTGCCGATTGTTGAGTTTTAGGATAGATTTGAAGGGAAGTACTTTCCCCTATCCATGTAATCTAAGATGAGGAGCAAGTTTATGGACCTTAAGCATGAGGGGCGTACTGTAGCTGAGTACGAAGAGGAGTTTACTACCCTTTCATACTTCGCGAAGGAGGATATGAGCACCAAGCAGAAGAGGATGGATAGATTTATATCGGGGTCAGCCTGGCATATTAGGAAGGCTCTTTTGGTTAATCTGTCCTTCACCACGTATAAACAACTGGTTAATGATGCACTTATCCATTGCCAGGATCAAAGGGCATTCCAAAGGAACAAGGGTGACAAAACACCACAGAACCGAGTCGTCGAGCCAGTAGGTCAAGATTAATGGGGGTAGAAGATCCGGGACCCATCAATTCAGGGGTGCTTCACCTTCAAATCAGAATAAGTTACTTGGGCCAGATTTCATTCAGGACATCTCAAATAAGGTAGAGATGATTCAGGCCAGGATACGAATTGCCCAGGATAGGCAAAAGAACTACGTGGATGCGGGTCGAAGACACTTAGATTCTGATCTTGGGGATCAGGTGTTGATTAAAGTGTCTCCCATGTAGGAAGTGATGAGATTTAGGGAAAAAAAGAAGTTGGCTCCCCGATATGTGGTACCGTTCCCTATTTTGGAGAGGATCGGGACCGTGGCATATCAGTTAGGGTTACTGAACCACCTATAGTGGATGCACGACGTCTTTCGTATATCCGCATTGCGTAGTTTCCTTAGAGATGAAATATCATACCAGCACACTACTTATAAGGAGAGAGCGATAGTTATTCTTGACCGACGGGAGCGCCATCTTTGATCCAAGGTTGTTCCTTTAGTTTGGGTTTAGTGGGGACATCATTAGGAGGACGAGTCGAATTGGGAGAGGGAGGATGACATGCACATGAAATATCCTGAACTCTTCTAGTTAGGTACGTAATTTCCTTGATTTTGAGGAAGGAATCGCGTTATTAGGGTGGAAGAATGCAATATACCGTATTTTTCTAAGATAAATAATAAAATTTTATTTTTTGAGTTACAATAGAAATCTGTGGAAATCAGATTAAATCGTTAAATTTAAATAATTTATTGCGAACAAATAATGTGTTGTTATGTCGTAAATATGTATGATGTATTTTTGTTATATTAATGTTTATAGCAATGCATGTGTTGTAGAAAATTCATAAATGAAGTGTGACGCAATTATAAAAATATAATATTGGGATAAAAATAATTGCAACTCTTTTTAGGGAGTATAATGGACCGTTTAAGGGTTTTCAATTTTTGAAAATGGTCCCGGGATATAGGTATATATGTTAGGGAACTTTTGGGATAGTCTGAGTATAGATTCGAGCCCATTTAGGGATCCGAAATTTGGGAATTTAACCCAACTCGGAATTTAGGAGTTAATCCCTCAATTAAGAAGCTAATTACTCCTAGGAGGTTACATCTTAGACCCTAGACACACAAAAAAGAGAAAGTAAGAGGAATGAACTATAGCAAGGAGATTCTAAAGAAGTCTAAGGAGATTTCAAAGAATTCTACGAGGGTTTCATCAACTACGTATCTAGGCAAGAATTTTCTTGCTCAATTTGATTTCCAATTTAATTTTTGATGCATTGTAATGGACCTAGATGATTTGTTTGTTTGGGTTGTATTTTGATGATTAAATGTTAGGAATTAATCTCATGCATGTAGACGATTAATTATAACATAAATTGCTAACCCTAATCCATTCTTGAATTTTGATGATATAAACCTAAGGATTCTTGAGATGAAATTGGGAATTATTGGAAATAAAATGTAAAGGACTTTAACACATGCTTATGATCTTCGTATCTGATTAAATTCCATACTAGATACCCCATAAATTTAATTATATGTTGTTTATATTTTGGAAGAAATCTGGGTTTAGATGCTTTATCCATGCTCATAAATTATGAAAATTTGGGAATGAAATTAGGGTTAACATATGAAATTAATCATTCTACGATGGGTAACTAAGTGTTAGAGACTTAATTATATATTTTTATAATGTAATGAACCATTATAAGTGATCTTGAGAATGAAAGAAGATATCACGTATTAGAAGTAACAAGCAAATATGGGCAACTGCCAGCTTCCGAATCGATTCGATTTGGCACCGAATTGATTCAGCCAAGAACATAATCGATTCGACCTAAGGGGTTGAGTGAGTTCGGCCTAGGGTTTACTATGGGATATTTTTAGATGTCTATACAAATTGGTTGGAAGATGTTTGGGCCAACGAGGAATTTATTAAAAATGTAAACATGTCCTGCATTTAATTGGAAAGTCACATTTAACTACATGGTTAAATAATTGCTAAGGGAAATGGGATTAATAATTTATGAGATGGTTAATTATTTATGAGTGGATAATGATGGAAAATATGTTGGTGTTCTTTAATGTAAGTATAGAGTAGTTACTTACACATATTATATGGGATAAATAATATGATGTGTATTTATGTGGGCATACCAATGTTCGTGGATGGTCTTCACTACACCAAAACAGTCGACTTGTCAAGGTTTAAAATTGTGACAAGTCAAACTTGTCAATTTCTTTGACCGTGACAAGTATGGGGGTGACAATTCCCTTTGTCATGGACTTATCACGATCAAAGACCGAGACAAGTTCATTAGACTTGTCACGGTCCTGTCATGGTCTTTGTCCTTGACAAGTTTTGTCACGTTCAAAGACCGTGACAACCCGTGACGCAGCTAAAAAATGTCACGATCAATGACCGTGATAAGCATGTGACAAGTTTCTTTGTCACAGTTTTTGACCGTGACAATTCTGGGCAAAATTTTAAAAAAAAAACTGTTGGGCAGAATGGCCACTGCCACTGTACAATAGTATATTTGTACCCATTATAGAAAAATTATACCTGTCCAAGCAACATATATCCAAATAAAATAGAAATAATTTATCAAATGCGTGATGAGCACCCTATATTTGAACGCCGCACTGTTCGTGAAACCACATAAGTCGGTTCTCTTTTTCGATCACCACATGTGTGATGTGCACCCTTGCCTCAATTTCTTGGAGGGGGCATCCATGAACCAGCATACCGGGGATGAAGTAAGTATCCCTCAACCCCCTCACTATCCTCTCCCCACAATTTATGTCAAGTAGAAATACGTTCTGCAAACTGATTGTTGACATAGGCCGCTCAATGGGAGACAAGATGGGAAATGGATCATATGAGGATGAGTGTATGTGTATCGACAATGAAGCAGTGATGTCCTCGTCTATCTATACCTCTACCTCCTTCTCCTTCCCCTTCCCCTTCTCCTTCCCTTTCCCTAACTGACGCTTCATGGAGGCGTACATATCTAGGATTGTCACCTCCAACCTTGATAGCTTATCATCATGGGTGTACATATCCTACTTGTTGACGGTTATTGTGAAAGTTGTTCAGGGACAAAAGGAACTTTCTGTTTCCCTTAAAAAATCCAAATTTGATAACTATCTTACATACCCCATCTTAACAAATTTAGTTCAACTGTTTTCCACTAAAACACCTTACCATTCTTACAGCTAGCACATGGACGCAAAAACTCTTCATTATTATGACATCTCTTTGCGTATTTCACAAAGTCATTAGCACCTCCGCGAAATACACCCCCTAATCTATTTTTCTCACCCATTCACTCTTTGTATTTTGGATATCCCATCACAGTTACTACAAACAATCACCTATTATGGGTAAGAAGCGTCTATTCACGGATTAGTATAAATAAAAGTGTGAACATTTAGTTACTATTAGTATAAACAATCACCTATTGAATGCGTACGCATAAGAACTAGAAGGCTAGTTTCTATGCACACTATATGTAATTTAAATTAGTTATAAATGTTACAGAATCGTTATGTCGTGCATTCAAATAAGAATACATGCAGAAATGTACCCCCCGAAGCATGTGTTATATAAGAAGTTTACTTAATGTAAATTTATTCGTGCATTCAAATTACTATTTCCTCCATATCCTCTAAAGGGTTAGGTGTCATATCCCATTCAAGACTGCATATTTCTGTAATATACTTAATAGCTTATGCACATTATTACAACTTTAGGAAAATTCGATAGCATATCCATATAGTTCTCGGGGATATTGACTCTCGAACGGGTCTAAGGGATATTGAATGCGTGCGCATAAGAACTAGAAAGGCTAGTATCTATGCACACTATATGTAATTTAAAGTATGTTCATTTAATTATATCTTATCACAATTCGAGAGATTTCATTTAATTATGTAATTTAAATTATGTTTCATTTAATTTAAAGTACGCATAAGAACTACAAACTTTACCAATTTATAGAAATATCAATACCAATTCAATTTCAATTTCAATTTATACCAAATTTTAACAATATCAATACCAATTCAATTTCAATTAATATCAATTCAATTCAATTAAAATTGAATTTCAATTTCAATTTCAATTCAATTCAATTAAAATTCAATATCTATACAAATGCAATTCATGTTATAAGGCCGGGGCACACTAATTCACACACACACCAACATACACACACACACACACACACATTAATTCACAGACACATAAACACCCTACACACCTACACACACTGCACCTCCCCCTTCCACTGCCCCCACCCCTACACACACACACCCCTACCCCCCACCACTGTCCCCACCCCTGCCCATCTACACAGACACACACCTACCTCCTGCCTCCTTCCCCCACACACCTACAAACAGACACACGTAGATCCACACACACATACACCTACACACATTCCCACTCACCCACACACACACACACATGTATATATACGCATATATACACACACATACAAAGGAGAGAGAGAGAGAAATGGTGGGAAACAAAACGATGGGAAAAAAAGAGGGATTAAGGTTTTTAGTCAAAAGAATTGTCACGGACCTCTCAAGGTCTTTGACCGTGACAACATTCTAACGTTATCACAGTCGTTGACTGTGACAACAATTTGTTATGGACTTGTCACGATTATTGACCGTGATAAAAGAAGCTTTTTTTTTCATGGTCAGATAATTTAGCCTTTTTGGTGTAATGCCTATCGGCTTGGGGCTTCGTTCATTCGAGACTAAGTAACACATGTCGGAACAGGTGGGCTAGACGTTTTATAGGTCATTTAGGTATTACCTAGTAGCGCCATCTAGGAGAGGTAGGTGTTGATGCTGGGATCCTTGTCATCACTAGGTATGTGCTGTGAACTGGTGTACTGCATAGGGACCGCCCCACTTATGTGTATTTTGTGTGTCTGACTTGGATAAGAGATTCTTTCAGACTTGTCGATAGAGCACGAACAAGACACCACTAATAGCTTCCTTTGCGCGTCGCATATATATATATATATATATATATATATGTGTGTGTGTGTGTGTGTGTGTGTGTGTGTGTGTGTGTGTATTACCCTGATTTAAATGAGATTAGTTAAAATTGTTTAAGTTGGTAGACATAAATCACAAACCCTTATTGTATTGTGCATAATAGATATTTATTCCACTTTCATGAGATATATAAGACTGCAATAACTTGGGAATTGGGTAATTAAATATAGTCTGCTTGATTTTAGTAATTGATTATAATTAATTAAATTAATATTCAATTGGCATGATCCTCAATTATGTTATTTCAAACCTATTGGAATGAGGGTAATATCACACATATATGAGGGGTGAGATGTTAATCGCACGTGAGTGGTGAATGGGGGTACTTACTTTTGCATCAACTGTATTCATTGCATTTTAAATTGATTAAGTTAATTCTTGCATATCTAAGGCTCTGATCCAAATTTAAATGTTTTCTCCCCCCAGGTGATCCTAGACATGAATAGAGGGTTTGTTTTTGTATCAGCCTTGCGATCTCTTTTGCTTATCAAACTTTTAGATTCATTGACTCTAGCTTAGATGCTTTTCAACTATAGTTACTTATTTCATTTGACACAATTGTACGTGCATAATCCCGAGATTTATTTACACTATGTTGTGTAGAGATACTTACTTTCATGTCATATCTATTATACACTTGGTGTTGGTTTTGATTTATTTATTGCTATGGAGATATTCATTGAATGTCAATTATGATCTTTAATATATGATTATTATTATATTGGTGCTGAGAATGATATTAATTAATAAACAAGCCCTATCTTCGGTGTTTTGTGCCAGGCCAACCTTTACGTGAGAAAATGGGTGTTGTTACAATTATGTTGAGATGATTTTTTTTGTGTAATATTTAAACATATCAGCGAAGGCATACAAAAGAAATCAGCGCAAAATGCTTTTTTTTTTGCTATTTAAAATATTAAAAAAAATCGATCAATATATGGCAGTTTTTAGTTACAAACTAATATATATTGACCGATTTTTTTAAATTATCAAACAAACTCTTTTTGAGTTGATTTTTTTTTGTGTGTGACATCCCTAAAATTTTTAATTATCACACAAACAAAATCAACTCAAAATATTTTTTTTACAATTTAAAAAAAAATAGTTCTCCTTTTTTTGTCCTTATTTTTGGTCATTTGGAGATCCTCTCTCTCTCTCTCTCTCTCTCTCTCTATATATATATATATATATATATATATATATATATATATATATATATATATATATATTGCTTAAAATTATTTTGGATATGTTTTCTTTTTAAAAATTTATGTGTGAATAATTGAATTTCTAATTAACTAGTTGTTTGATTTATCTACAATATAACACACTAGAGAGAGTACAACAAGTTGTAGGTCATAAAGAGGCTACATTAGGTGTGTAAGAAATATTAAGAGTATTTCCTTCATTTTAATAAGTAAAATATGGCATTTATCTATAGGACAATGATCTTTAACTGAGGAAGAGGGAGAAATATATGAATGCCATATATTTTTAGAGTTTTCATATGGATGTGTTTTCTCATATAATGTTATGTATTGCAACTTAACTTTAGTTCTTGGATAAATTATTTTTTGAGAGAAAATTTATGATAATTAAAAGAGAAAATTGAAAAGTTTTTAAACACACACATACAAGGAAAAAATTGGCATAAACGAGTAGAAGGTGAAGGATTGAGGACCTCAATAGGAGAAGAAGAATAGTATGTTAGTGGTATTTAAAAAAAACATTTTTTTACAATTTAACCAAGATGGGGGAGATACATACACCTAATTCTTATATTTTAAGTTAAGAGGAGATACATACACATAACTCTAAAGAATTGGAACAATTTATCATGATATAAGGAACATTGTACTACAATAATCCTAGGATCACGCTCTTTGGTTATGTGCTTCGGTTGTGTGGGGGTAGAAGAATCAGAAAAGAGAATAATGAAGACAAAAAAAGTTCACGAGGAAACGACATACATTCTTATCTATAGGCGCATCCAATGAGAAGGATATTATTGCTTTAAAATGGGATAAAATGAAGTCGTAGAATAGAGTTAGTGCATGAAATTCCAATCTTTCATTTAAAGTGACAAAAGGAAACATGAGGTAACATCATGTCGATATAATTTACATGTCATCTCAAAATAGGCTGTGTAGCCTAAATCCTTGGATGAATTTTCACTTATAAATATACATGAATCAACTTTGATTAACCTACCAAAATTTGATTAAACCTATACATTTTGTGTAGAATTATTTAGTACTTAAAGTTGTTGTCAACCACATCAAAGGTCTATTGTTACCCAAGTTTGTTACAAATTGGGAGATTCCGTATGTTGATGAAAAAAACTAGACTAGGCTAATTAGTTGATCATAGATAAATAGAAATAAAAGAGACAAGATATTTTTAAAGTGGTTCGTCTTTATGGAAGAGCCTATGTCCACTGTTGTGTATTACTTTAGGATTGTTCAATTGCCTCTCTTTTCGTGTCCCTTGGATGTAGGGTTTACAATGTATTTATATCCCCCAGGGGTGTACAAGAGCTGAAATATCAAAGGATGGAATGTCTTTATATCATAGACCTTTACATGTGTACAATCATTAATGTATACAATAGTTGATGTTTTCCTATCATCGTTGGTAGGCATCCCTGGTGTTGGTCAGTATCCTTAGTGTTGGTTGGTATTCCATCCTTGATGGATAGGATTAATCTTCCACTGTACAACACGTGTCAGTATCTGCGTGGTCCACATAGATGGACAATATTTGGCATAAACAAAAGCCCCTAATGTTTCATGCTTGAAGTTTTGACAAGAGTATGGAGCATTTGGCTCTTAAAGTTGCTCGAGCAATAATTTTAGGGCATGGTCAGTTGCCGAACTCCCATGCTTGTAAAATATTATGGATTAATTATGGAAATATAATGCGCGTGGTATTTTTGAATTTATCCACAACTTTAATGAATCGTTTTTTTTCATTTTTTCTGCTTTTAACCGCCACCAGTTCAATCGACGCTGCCTTTTAATCATTATTTTTCCAGTTTTCAAGGCAACCTATAAAGAATGGGAAAAGCCATGAACTTTCATTACCTCAAATTTTCTGAATGTTTTTTTCCTACAGTGTCTTCAAGTTTTCTTTCTATCTCATGTGCGATCGTTTTCTATTCTTTAGTTATTGATGAATCCTTAATTCTTGTAATAACTCTTTCTCTTCTCTTCTATTCTTCATCATGGGTTACTCATTGATTCTCTTGATGAATTCAGAAATGAATTTAAGATTCCCTCTTAGGTTTTTTTGGAACACGCTACTTTACCTACTGATTTTTTCTCACTTGCTGAGGGTCACTGGTTTCCCTATATTTTTATAGCGGAGTGTGGGTTTACCTTTCCTACCAACCCATCGTGCCTTGAATTTTGTCAATACTTTGACGTTGTCCTATCTAGGGTAGCCCTTAATACTTCGAGGGTCGTAAATGGGGTGTATAGGTTGAATCAAATTCATGAAATCCATATGGAGATTCCCGAAATAATGTTTTGTTATAAGTGGGTGACTAGTGACACCACTTTTTATTTAAAGACTATGGATGTAAACAAAGCATTAGTAGTTAATATTCTAGACTCCAATAGGGATTATTTTGAGCATTGAGTTGTTATAAAAAATTGGCAATACGCCCCTTTAACTGGAAATGTTGAGTACCTAGGGCCTAGATGCACTCCTTTTAGCAATAAGATAGGTTATTCCTCATTTAATTGTTTTGACCTGTACATATCTGTTTAAATGTAACTCTAATTTGTGCTTTGTGAATTTTGATTGCAGTTGATCAGAAGAGAAGGTGCCCAAAGTAAAGTGAAGTGAATATTAGGGAGTTAAAATTTATTTGGGGACTTCATCAAAGGATTGGCTAGGAGCACGTCAGGTCTGCATGTTATTTGCTGCAGTACAAGAACATAATTTCCTCCTTTGTTTCTCTTCCTACTTCTTCTCCTATAATTGACCTTAAGCAATAACCTCCTTATACTTCTTGAGTGACTGCATCTAGTAGTGGTGATCTTGCTTCCCTTCCCATTCTTCCTTAGATTTAAATTTGACCATTGTCGTATCCATGGGAAAGAGGAAGTTTCCCAACATTTTGGGAGACATAGATGCCAATCCCCCTTCCAAACAAGCTGATGAAGGGGTGAAAAATAAAGATGAGAATGGGAAGAAGCCCCCAACCAAGAAAATTAAAGAGAGACCCTTGAAAATAATAAATAAAGGGATTCATTTTAAGTGAGTAGAAGGTTCTTATGCTCTTCCCGACCAGCGTGAGTTGGTTGATATATCTTTTCTGCCTCTCTATTGGTCCTTGGCCCTGGATTGGCAAGAAAAATAATAAAGTCTGGGACTTTGCCAGACTACAGAGGTTCTACAACAACATTACCTCGTTTCAAAAGTTCTGATAGGGCTGCTCAAAGCCTTGCTCTGGTATATTCTTTTTCCTTTTTTAATTCTCTCTGTCTTAATTTTTTCTTCATAATACTGACTTTCCTTATTATTCTTGTGCAGTTCCTCGTTGAATTCAATAATATGTTATAGAAGACGAGGCTTTGAGATCTTCTTCTAGTGAAGTTGAAGAAGATTTTACTGAGCTGAAAAAGTCAGTGCCTGATTACCAATAAGAATTGGCTAATGAACAAAAGATATGGGAGGAGAAGATGAAAGATGATAAAAGAGCTGCTGAAAATCCTCGAGGCCTGGTTGACAAGTTGCGGAAAGACTTAGATGTTGAGAAAGAAAAGTCTGCCCAGTTATAGAAAGACTTGGGTGCTGAGAAGGTGAAGAGGGTTGAGGCTAGGGGAGTTGGCTTCAACTGAGGTTGGGATAAAGCTATTAGAGAATATTCTTTACAAATTGAGTTTGCGAAGAAGAAATTCTTTAACGATGGCTGGTCTCTAGACTTAGTGGAGGTTGGCACTTCAAAATATTCTGAGGTGTTCTTACGACATGATCCTGGGGCCCTTCCAAACCTAGACGAGAAAGTTGATGATGATGGGGTTTCCACTGAATCCTTGATAGCGGTGGAGTCTACCGATCAACACTAGGATGTTGATTCTTCTTCCCCTTCTACACTTAATATTCCTCCTCCTTCTATTCTTGCCTCTACTTTAGCTAATCCTGAAGCAGATAAGAAGAAGGTGTAAAATCGAGTAGGTTTTTATTTTCCTTTTTCAGAAGTTGTTCTTTTTCTTTTCTTTTTGAAGATGTATCTGTACTTTTCCTTTTTTATTAATAAAAAAGAGAAATGTTTTTGTTCCTCTTCTTGTGTTTTTTACGATCTACACCTTGTTAATTGACAACTTTCTTCTTCTTAATAGTTTATGGATAAATTAGAATACTTTTCACCTACTGAATCTAAGCTAGGTGTAATGAGATTTTCAAAGGTGGTCACTTATCTATGGCTAATGAAAACCTACTCAAGTTTCTCGAGGAAGGGGTGTTCGAATAAGCCGAAGAGGCATATGTTCATCTAAGGTGTCTTCTTGATCGGGCAGTGGCCAACAACGTTGCCTACTATAAAATGATTGAAGATCTACAGAAGGAGCATAATGAAGCTTGCATGAGGATTATGAGAAGAAATTCCAGACCCTTATTAATGGTTGGGGCTTTGAGAAAAAGTTGGATAACTTTGTTTCTCATTTTTAAAGACAAGAATTCCTTCTCAATCGTGAAGTGGATGAAGCAAGGGACATTAACAAGATTCTGGAGGAAGAGAATAACAAATTTTAGAGATTAACTTGATGACCTAAAGCCTTCCACTACTGTTGTTACTACTATAGATGATGGTCATTCCTTCTTGGAGGCTGAAAATGCAAGGTTGAGTGAGGAGTTGGAGGCTCTGAAGAAATTAAAACCTACTTCTTCATTTTCCTGAGCTAGAGTCAAACCTGTCCGAGATAATACAGAGGAAGTCAGGACCCAACAGACCCTTACCAATAAAGATGCACATTTAAAGTCCAAAAATCAAGCCATTACTGATATGTCGTAGAAGCTACATGCCTTGTCCGAGCAACAATCGACTCAATGTTCTCAGTTAGCAGCTAAGGATGGAGTGTTGAAGAAATTGCATTACCAAGTTGGCAGATTAAATTTTCAATGCCATAAACAACCGAGGGAAGTCTATTTGGACGAGTATAATGAATCTTTAGGAAATTTTGATGATAATTTTCAACAAGCTAAGAATTAAAGATATAAATTGGGTTGGATGAATACTTTAACAGTGATGAAGGTGGATCAAAATAGCTCACTGTGGGGATGGTATGATCTAAGATTTCCTGAGCTTGACAATAATCCCTTTAAATTAGATGTCAATTGGATTCCAGTCCATTGTATTCCTCAATGCTTGATTTCAAAATACTTGGGAGATTATGAGCTTCATGATGAATTAGAAATCGTCCGACCTCCTTACCTGCTTGAATGTCCTAGTATCATGAATACTATAATGCTTCAAGATTTTAACATTATTAATTATCCTTATACTTTAGATGATCCTCCTACTGGAATGGATTCTGTTTTCAAAGCTGAAGGGAAACGTCCTGCAGAATGAAGCTTTGTATTTTGTTTTGTTAACACAATCATGTAATTAATTTGATTGAATGAAATGGAAATTTGAGCAACTTATCTTACGTTGAATGTTAACCCTTTCTTTATCATTAGTTCTATTGATATACTTTGATTAATTTGAGTATCAATGACCAATGAGTGCAGATGTTATATTACCTTACTTAGATTAAAATCTAAATTTAAAGCTAGTTACCCATGTGTCTCCAAAGGTTTTATTAATGCACCCAAATGTTAGGATTTTTACATTACATACCAGTGGTGTGACTAGGCGTTTGTGGAATATGTGCTTACATTCTTTTTAAGGAATCTTTGTAACCTTTATTTTATCCTTATGTTTGTGGACCAAGTTTCTTGAGGATTTAACATCTTGTTGAATTGGACTTTGTGTATCAACGATGAAGTTTGTAGCTACTCTGAGAAACTTATTGCTTCTGTCAAGCAACGTTGAGGGCAATATTTTCTGAGTCGAGCAATAATTTTTTGAGTCGAGCAAAAATTTATAAGTTTTCGTCAATTACCGAGAGTAGTGTATATCACTAGTACTCCCAAAATAATTAACAACAAAAATGGAAAAAATTGAAGATTTTATTAATACTGCAAGTTGATTTCAAACTGATTACAACATCATTGATAATATTTTCTGAGATGCTCTGTATGCCATGGGTTTTTTAATTCTTCTCCTTCTAAGGTTTTTGAATATTTTCTAGCTGAAATATGACATGGGCCATGCCAATTGGCCTCAAGCTTGTTATTTTTCTGCAGCACATAATCTCCTTCCTTCAAGTTGGTCGGTTTCATCCTTTTATTATAAAAATGAGTTGTTCTCTGTTGCTAGACTGCATTTCTTAGGGTGATGTCTTCTCTTACTTCTTCCAGCATATCTAGATCCAACCTTCTCATTAAGTCATTGCAAGAGAGTGAAAATTTAAAACTCCATGGGATGGCAAGCCTAGCTCGGGAGGAATGACAATTTCCATCCCAAATGCTAACATATATGCGAATCTCCAGTTGCTGTTCTTGGTGTTGTTCGATATGCCCACAAGACAGAGTGTAGCTCGTTTATCCAATTTCCCTTGCATCATCAAGCCATTTATTCAACCCATTAAGCAAGGTTCTATTCATAACTTCAGTTTGTCCATTACTCTAAGGATGTCCTGGAGCTGAATGTAAATTTTAAACATTGAACTGAGCACAGTAATTTGCGAATTCATCATTGTCAAACTGTGTTCCGTGGTCGGTAATGAAAGCATAGGGAAACCCATACCTACAAATGACGCTTTTCCATATGAACTAATAGACTTTTTCATAAGGCATGTCAATACTAGGATCTACCTCAACCCATTTTGAAAAATAATCCACGCTGACATCCAAGTATTTAAATCTTCCTCGGGTGGTTAGCAGTGGTCCGACCAAGTCTAAACCCCACATGTAAAAAGACTATGGTGAAGGGATTTGATTAAGAGAAGCCTATGGGGTTTTTCAAATGGTAGATAATCTTTGACATTTATCACACTTATTGGCAAAAGTTATACAGTTTGCTCGCATTATTGGCCAGTAATACCCTTGAGTACTGATTCTTTGAAGAAGTTTTCTCCCTGCCGTGTAAGATCCACATGATCCTTGATGCACCTCTTGAATTAGATCTTGGACCTCCGATGGATGCACATAACATTGCAAATTGAATACTACTCCTCTCCTATACAAAAAACCTTTATCTAATACATACCAAGCTGCTTAGTATTTAAACTTCTTTACTTCCACCACATCTGTTAGTAGAGTTCCTTCTTCAATGTACGCTCTGATGGGTCCATCCATGATGGACCCATATCTATGGCAATAAAATTGATAATCAAATAATAAAATTGATAATCAAATCTTCATCTATGCTCCTATTAGCAAAAATCTCAATAGGGATAGTTCGTCGGAGTTCAATTCTTGAAGAAGAGGCTAGCCGAGCAAGGGCATCAGCTCAGACATTTTCCAACCTTGGGATTTTGTTAATGTGAATAACTGGTAATATTGCAATGACTTCTATCACCTTCAATATATATCTGGTTGTCAATTCTCCTTTAGCTCCATATAAACCCAGTGTTTGGTTTACTACCAGCTGAGAGTCACTATATGCCATAACTTTCTATGCATTCGATGATTGGACTAAACTTAGGCCCACAATAAGAGCTTCGTACGCTGTTTTATTATTTAAAGCTTGGAATTGAAAACGTAGTGCATACTTAATATCAATACCATCAGGAGTGTTAAGTATTATACCTTCTCCACTAGCGGTTGAACAAGATGATCCATCAACATATAAGTTATATATTGGGACATCGTTGTCAAATGCTTGGTCTGTCAAACTCCCATAGTGGAATATTTTTCCCTTTACTTCTTCATACTTTCTGGTCATATCCTATTTTTGGTAAGTGGAACCTGGCAGGTCTGCAGTCGCTTCTTTTGAAGAATGTTCTTTGAGAGCTTTCTTGCTGACATCACTTTCTCCCGATTCTTATTCAACCCGCTTACTTTGTTACTTGGGGACCTTAGAGTAAGTGAACCCCGCTATGAAATCTTCCACTGCTTGGACTTTCAAATAAGACCTTGGCTCATATATGATATCATACTTCCCTAATTCCACAACCTCATACATTAATCTACCAGATTTCTTCGGTTTATGTAAAGCCTACCTTTGAGGCATATTGATGTAAACTATCATTGTATGGGCTTAGAAATAAGGTTTCATACGTTTGGATGCTTCAATTAGTGATAAATCCAATTTCTCCGAATGAGGGTACCCAATTTTTGCTCCTCGGAAAGCCTTAATGGTATAGTAGATGGTTTTTTAAACTCCATTCTTTTGTCGGATCAATGCAAAACTTACTGTCGATTCAGAAATAGCTAAGTACATGTAAAAGTTTTCACCCGTGATTGGTCGGGAGAGTAACGGAGGTTCCCCAAATACCTTTTTAATTCCAAAAAATCTTTTTCACATTCTTCGTTCCATTCAAAACTCTTTTTGAGCACCTTGAAGAACGACAAGCACTTATCTGTAGACCGGGACACTAATCTGTTCAACGGTGTTAGTCGTCCAATCAGTCTTCACCCTTCCTTATTATAAGTTGGGGATTGCATTTCAATTAATGCTTTGATATTATCTAAATTTTCTTTAATTCCCCTTTGATTTACTATGTACCCGAGGAACATTCCCTCTAGCACTCCAAAAATGCATTTGGTCGGATTCATCATCATCTGGTGCTTCTCAAGTTAATCAAAAGTCTTTCTTAGATCGGCAATGTGATGGGATGCCTTTTTGCTTTTTGTTAGCATATCATCCATGTAGACTTCCATATTCTTGCATATCTACTCCTCGAACATCTTATTGACTAACCTTTGATATGTAGCACCTGCATTTTTCAAACCAAAAGGCATAACATTATAACAGTATGTTCCTTGGGAGTGATGAAATAATTGCTTTCCCTATCCTCAGGTTTCATTTTTATCTGGTTATAACCAGAATAAGGATCCAAAAAGCTGAGTAACTTATGTCCTGATCTTGCATCCACAAGTTGATCTATTCGGGGCAAAGGAAAATTATCCTTTGGGCATGCTTTATTTAAATTTGTGAAGTGAAATACCCCGTATTTTTATGGCTTTTAAATTTATGGATTTATTAAATTTAATTCAGATAAATTAATTTATTTTAATCCTGAAAGTTGTTTTAAATTTTTACTAGCGTGATGAGAGTTAGTAATTATTGAAAATTTGTTGATTCGTTAGATATTACTTATTGAGTAAAGTAATACGTAGAATTGATTTTTGTTAAAAAAAATTGTCACGAGTGGATATAATGGGAATTATGGAAATTTAAGTCGGGACGCGCCTGTGTCGTGTCAGGACTAAATTATTATTATATAAAGTGAATAAATTATAAGTTGCTCGTATGGTCATTTTGAGTGAGCCAAAGTGTCCAGAAGGGTCGAGATAGTCATAAAGTGTACCCGGGGATTTAGTTTGGGTCTCAGGGCATTTTTAGGCCCAATTGACATCCCGGGAGGGTATTTTAGACATTTTATATTTTTGGGGAATTACACCCACGAATTTCCTAAGGATATATCATCCTTTAGGAGTTGTCTTCTAGGGTTAACAAACACAAAATCAAAGGATGGCCATTAGAGAAGAAGTTAGCAAGCTTTTCAAGAGATTCAAGGCCAAAGACTCAACCGTTTTCACCGCCACCACCACCAAAACGTAGATCACGCGACAGAGAACGCAACCATACCATTTCATCCATGAAATTAGAACCTTGAATTTTAGGCAAGTATCTATCTTGCTTAATTTTTAGTTAATGTCTCAATCATGATAGTCTAGGATGGTTTAGGACTTGTCCCATGAAAGAAATTGTTGATTAAGAGACTTTACATCGCATGACTAGAGAGATTCAATATATTCTGGATATAGCCATCATATGTAGAGGATTAACCACGAATTATTATAACTTTAGAAACAAGAAAATCTAGGAATTAATTAGAGGAATGAATAGTTCTTTCAAAATTAGGGTTCTTGAAGATTGTGTAAATTTTTAATCCGATTAAGATGTATGAGAACCCTTGATTATTGTTGTTGGAATATAATGGGATATAGAGATGACCAGTAGGGCCTAGGTAGACCCGTTGTGTAACATTTTAGTGTAGGATGAGATTTTGGGTTGACGAGGATTGATTCATGTGTATAAGAAATCATGCGTATATTTAATAAAAAGATCGGGACTCGTAAGGGGGTTAGACCAGAACGTGAGAGAGTGAATGCCTACTGAAATTATACTTAGAATACTTCGAGGGAGGAGAAGTGTATGAAGTGAATAATAAATGAAAATACAAATAACGAGACCGTTATACGAAATAATCGAGTAAAATGTGTAATAACGTATAATTACAATTATGGGTCATGAGCGCACCTGATTTAGAAATTTGGATGTGTGTATATATATATGACTGTGTGATTGTGCATATATTATATCTGTATAAAAATCATACTCGGGCTACTTGCTATCACGGGGGTTTTTGCGCCGGGACAGTCTTATCTCGATGGGACTTTATGGGGGATATTGACTCGTACCCTAGAATATAGGATTCCTTGGTACAGGCTATCTGATTGATAGTCAGACGGTCCTAAGAGACGTGAGAGTATGTGCTGACCTCTTAGTGACTTGGAACTATGCTTCACCTCCATTTGTGTGTGTTTTGTGTTAATGCCGTTCGAGAGTGATTCCAAACTAGCATTTCCCTAAATATGTGTGATACAGGGACTTGATAGCAGAGTATGGCAGCGCCATAGATTTTATGTGGGGTGCAGACAGTATATATATACATTATATGGGTAATTGGTATATATATATCTACTTATATATGGAAACCTTGCACCATAGATTTTATGTGGGGTGCCGTTAGTATATATATTATGCGTGTAACTAATATATATACGTATATCTATATGAGAACTTTCTACTGTGCGTAATAGTAGTTAAATAATGCATAAATTTTCAACTTCACTATAAGTACTCGGTAACTTTATGACGGTACGGGGTTATTCTAAATAACGTCATAAATCCTGAAGAGATTGATTTTCTAAAGTGAATATCATAACCTTATTTTCAAGTGATAAAACCTTATGGAGAATAAGTTAGAGAGACTTATGAGATTCGTTAGTACGGTAGGCGTGCACACTAGGCGAGAGGTGACAATTCTCAAGAGAGTGTCGCATACTAACATGGTTGTTGCATTAGCAGGTAAGCATTTTAAATACTTCCTAAACTATTTTTAAACTGTTTTACAATCGGGCTCTGACCCATTTTCTGTTATCTCTTCTCTCTTGTATATATATATGTATATATTACAGGTGCCCAGCCATAGGGGAGTCATGCATAGATTCTTTGGATTGAATGCGTTGTAGCTTATATGGGAGTTGCAGGTCCTTTTTGTGGACGACCTCTTCATTGATTCGGTTCTTATTATAGTTCTTCATTCAGAGATGTATGTTCATTTATTTTCAGTATAGATTTGTCAGAGATGTATGTTCATTTATTTTCAGTATTCGGTACTCTTTGAGTATTAACTCTTGTCTGGATGATTTCATTTGTAGTTTAAATTTGGTTTGTTTAATCCAGATGGATTAGTTCTTTTGTGTTGATTGCTATCCGTAGAACTTATGTGATTCTTAAACTGTTAGTTATTTAAAAATATTTTCAAATTGGAATTTAATAAAGATGGAAATAAAGTTTTAAATTATTTTGACACTTAGCTTAATTGTTTAGGGTGTTTAAATTGGAAATTTTTTATTTTGCGACAGTGATGCTAAGAATGAACCAACTGTTCACCTTAATTTAAATTTAATAAAGGATTGATTGCCCGATATTTAATTAGGTGGGGTATCATAGGTGGTATCGGAGCATCAGGTTCTAGTGTCTTTTAGGATCTGTGCGGCTTATTATTCTTCTAGCGTTACTTTGTTTGATATAGAGCCCTATGTTTAGGAATGTTGTTTTCTATGGTGAAATTCCGTTCTCCTGCTATAACGTATGTATCTTAGTGAATTCTAATTGCGTTCGGATGTGTGCGTGTGCCGAGCGATGACGGATGTTAGACAAGGGCCGTTAAGCGGACATCGGGAGGCAGGGTTTAATTGAGGTTGTAAAGTATATTTGAGGATGATGACCGTAGTTAAGGTCACCCCCATTATGGCACGGGAAGCCAGGACTGTAAAGGATATTAGGGCGCGACCCATGATTCCCAAATGCTGCTATTGTCAAAGGAGGTGCGAGAGTGGACTCACTCAATGTGGTATGGCAGAGAAAACTTCAGAGAAAATGTTGTAGAGAACTGTCAGTGGGAATTCTAGAAATGCGGAAATTGTGTGTGTTAGCCAAAGGAGGTAAAGTATCCAAAGGTGTGGACATAGGACGGAGTGTGGCTAACTGGAGGTGAAAGTTTGGAGAAATTTTTTCTTGGCTTGTCATAACGAAGCTATAATAGTGGGAGTCAGCCACCATTTTTAGAAGATAAATGTTATGCCTATAGAAGAATCTTAGGTAAAGTTTGACTGCATGTTCCTTCATCAGATGTTCAGGATAAGAGGTGAACGTTGTTCGGAATTCATCATTGGAGAACCTGACAGAGGTCCATTTGTGAATATGAATATAATCCGTTAGCGAATCTTGTATGAGATGACGTAGATAAAAATAGAGGAGAGGACTCCAAGTGGGAGATCGACTCGTAAAAATAGTTAATAACACCAAAAAAGGGAATTGTGCTCGACGGTCGATTCAGAAGTTATCAATGTCGTGCTTTGAAAATATAGATGTTAATGCTTCTTTGCCTGGGAAGCTAAAAGAATCGAAGAAGTTAGTCAAGAATAAGACTGGATGTAACAATGGTAGTGTATTACCACAAGGGGGGTGGGGATACACGTCAGGGGACCCATTTAAATGATTCGAATAGCTGAATTCTTATGAAAGCATGGCGAACTCAGTAAGGACTATTGTAGCTAGTAGCATGTTCTTTAGGGCCAACAAGGCTAAGGGAACCACGGGGGATAGCCAACATGAATTGAGCCTACCAAAGTTCGAGAGAAGGACAATCCTAATATGGTTGGTAGGACAGGTGATAAGTGGATTATGTGTAAGAGGTATTTTGTGGAGAGTGAAATCCCACACGTTGATGTTTTCCCGAAGTGAGTAAAGGGATAAGAGTATGGTGCCTATTAAAAGACAATGATTAAAGTAGTTTTGTATTGGTTGGGCAGGCGTGTTACGTCCGGAGACTAGTTGTACAATCAAGACAATTGGAAAGGTAGAAGTATAAGTTTTATCCTCTGAGGATGATATGTGTTTTATGTGACACGAGCGATTCATTGTATTTTGTTCATTGCTAGATTAGCATGTGAGACGAGCTTAATGCGTATAACTACAAACGATATTATTATGTGAATATTTTTCCCTAGTGTAGCGGGATTTTCCTTAGTGCTATCCGCGGAGGATGAATAAGTATATTAATATTGTTATATACTTTATTGAGGTTACTCGTTTGAGTGATGTGATATACGAGTATAATATGATATCGATTACAACTTTATATAAATGCTCAATACGATAGTGGTAAGTTATTGCAAGGCTATCGGAGTGGTTGCATTAGTGCAACATGTTTTATTCTGGCGAGGCCTCACCTGCAAGAGGGTTGGACTCGCACTTATATATTATCTATCCTAGAGACTTCAGAGGGGATAGTGGACTTGAGATATTCGATACCGGTGTGTAGGGACTTTGATGTTATGATTCAGTATGTATCGAGTTTACGGTTGAGCGAAAAGATTTAACTCAGTATTATGTTTAGCGCTCAGGACTTGGTAATAGAAAAGTGCATTGTTATATCTATCCTTTAGAGGTGTGGGAGTTGATAGTAATACCCCTCTTATTTGGGAAAGGGATTTCGAGAATCCCGATTGTACGTATTCGTGGTTTATGGAATGCAATCACCACCAATACTGTACGATAGTGCAATTGGCGAAATATTCTTTGTTAAGTGTAATTATGGGAGGAGATGTATTATTTCTGTCAAGAGACAGAATAAAAGGGTACATGATATGGACGAAGGGCCTAACGAAATTCGATAACCGAAAATTCTAGGTAGTAGTGTATCGGGGAGGTTCCTTGTTTGGATTTCTCTTTGCGAGACATCCCACGCATGAAACTTAGCGTAAGGTTGGAAATAGGGAGAAGTTTGGTCATTTGTCCATGATTTTGGTACCTCGATCGAAATGGGATCAAGTAATTATATCTGTAAGTTGGAAGTTGAATTTTGATTTAAAGCCAGTAGAGTCGGTTGCGTGGTAAGAAAGCATTGGAGGTTTTATTTTGCCACCACGGGTTGAGGGGTGGAACGATGATAAGGAGGATTTAGAATTTCGATTTCTAGGGTGAGTGAGAGTACCCAAGTGTTGCAATCACGTTGTGAGCACTAGGAAAATAAATAATTAGTTATTAGGTGTGAGGCGTATGTGATGCTTACGCTAGTATGCACGGTTTATAGGGTGTGTAGATATCCTGGCTAGTTGATGTTAGAAATCGTCCGAGTGGAAGGGACGTTGGACTAGACGTGTGGAATATATGTTTGTGGTAATAACATAATGAAGTAAAAGTGTTGGAGTGGATTAAGCACCGTGTGAAGGATGAAAAATCCATATATACGTGTGCAATCAGGGTAGCACACCGAACCTGGTTAGAAGGCTGTGGGAAGCCATTTACAAAGGGGTATTTTTCGAGAAGGGTAGACTTTAACTATACGGAGAACACTCGGGACGGAGTTGTAATTAGTCAAATGTTGAGAGCGAGTTGTGAATACAAAAAGCGATAATGTTAGTATGGTATAAAAGATCCAGAACTGCGTATTGTGGAGAAAAGTGCATGGGTCAGAACTTTCGGTATACACCAAGGAAGGTGATTTTAGAATCTTGGTGATCATTTTGTTTCCACAATGGTTATAGATAACAAGTGGAGCAGTACGAAAATTGGAGGAGGATATTACCTAATGGTAGAGTTCAGTGGAAGCACTCGTACCGTTTGTCGTGAACGAGGTGCTTATTGAAGTTTTGGTGTGGAAAAACCTTAACTATTCTCCCTCTGAGTATATTTAGAGTTGAGCGGATAATCAGAATTTTGTATCGGTCGATAATAATCCAATGTTTATGGTGGAATTCCATAACTGTTTTAGGCGAGCAAGAGTGGTCATATGTTCGTATGGTTTCTCTCAGAATGGGAGTTTTATGTTTAGATAAATCAGAGTAGTTATCATGTAGTGAGGTGAGACCTCCCAATGATATTAAAATAATGGAAATTAATAGTGTATATGCATGTCTTATGAGAATGTTGTCGAATAAGAGCACAATGTGAAGTACCTTTAACGAAGAGTGTTAAATAAGCTTGTTGTGAGGCGGGGGCTATAGTAATTGAGCGCCTTACTATGTGGATAGGTTGCGTACTGTTAAGGTATCCAAAATGTGTTTTAATAGATAGGCCTTATCTTCCGAATTTCGGGACGAAATTCCGTTATTAGGGGGGGAGTATGTAATACCCCGTATTTTTATGGCTTTTAGATTTAGGGATTTATTAAATTTAATTGAGATAAATTAATTTAATTTTAATCCTGAAAGTTATTTTAAATATTTACTAGCGTGACGAGAGTTAGTAATTATTGAAAATTTGTTGATTCGTTAGATATTACTTATTGAGTAAAGTAATATGTAGAATTGATTTTTGTTAAAAAAAATTGTCACGAGTGAATATAATGGCAATTATGGAAATTTAGGTCAGGACGCGTCTGTGTCGTGTCAGGACTAAATTATTATTGTATAAAGTGAATAAATTATAAGTTGCTCGTATGGCCGTTTTGAGTGTGCCACAGTATCCAGAAGGGTCGATATAGTCAGAAAAGTGTACCCGGGGGTTTAGTTTGGGTCTCGGGGCATTTTTAGGCCTAATTGACATCCCGAGAGGGTATTTTAGACAATTTATATTTTTGGGGAATTAAACCCATGAATTTGCAAAGGATATATCAGCCTTTAGGAGTTGTCTTCTAGGGTTAACAAACACAAAATCAAAGGACGACCATTAGAGAAGAAGTTGGCTAGCTTTTCAAGAGATTCAAGGCCAAAGACTCAACCGTTTTCACCGCCACCACCACCAAAACGTAGATCACGTGACAAGGAACGCAACCATACCATTTCATCCATGAAATCAGAACCTTGAATTTCAGGCAAGTATCTATCTTGCTTAATTTTTAGTTAATGTCTCAATCATGATAGTCGTTTAGGACTTGTCCCATAAAAGAAATTATTGATTAAGAGACTTTACATCGCATGACTAGAGAGATTCAATATATTCTGGATATATCCATCATATGTAGAGGATTAACCACGAATTATTATGAGTTTAAAAACAAGAAAATCTGGGAATTAATTAGAGGAATGAATAGTTCTTTCAAAATTAGGGTTCTTGAAGATTTTGTAAATTTTTACCCCATTAATTCGATATCGTTGATGAAATTACACATGTATCACATTGGAAACCTTCTATATATGAATATAAAACATGTAGTATTGTTATTTGATAATTCTGGAGTTGTTAATGACGTTTTGGGAGAAATTGGAAGATGAAACCCGTAGGTTTAGTTTGTAGTTTCTGGGCAAGAACTACTTGATCGATCGATCGAGCCCAGATCATCTATTGATCGAATGATCGATCGATCGACCCCTTTTCGTCGATCGATCGACCCCTCCTGGAAAACTGTATATTCCTCATTAGTTAGTTTAATACGATTAAGATGTATGGTAAACCTTGATTGTTGTTGTTGGAATATAATGGGATATAGAGAAGACCAATAGGGCCTAGGTAGATTGATGACGCTACGGGGTTATTCTAAATAACGTCATAAATCCTGAAGAGATTGATTTTCTAAAGTGAATATCATAACCATATTTTCAGGTGATAAAACCTTATGGAGAATAAGTTAGAGAGACTTATGAGATTCGTTAGTACGGTAGGCATGCACACTAGGCGAGAGGTGAGAATTCTCAAGAGAGTGTCGCATACTAACATGGTTGTTGCATTAGCAGTTAAGCATTTTAAATACTTGCTAAACTATTTTTAAACCATTTTACGATCGGTCTCTGACCCATTTTCTGTTATCTCTTCTCTCTTGTATATATATATATGTATATATTACAGGTGCCCAGCCACAGGGGCGTCATGCATAGATTCTTTCGATTGAACGCGCTGTAGCTTATGTGGGAGTTGCAGGTCCTTGTTGTAGACGATCTCTTCATTGATTCGGTTCTTATTATAGTTCTTCATAGTTAGGGCATGTGTCTCCCATTCTCCATTTAGTATAGATTTGTCAGAGATGTATGTTCATTTATTTTCAGTATTCGGTACTCTTTGAGTATTAACTCTTGTCTGGATGATTTCATTTGTAGTTTAAATTTTGTTTGGTTAATCCAGATGGATTAGTTCTTTTGTGTTGATTGCTATCCATAGCACTTATGTGATTCTTAAACTGTTGGTTATTTAAAAAGATTTTCAGATTGGAATTTAATAAAAATGGAAATAAAGTTTTAAATTATTTTGACACTTAGCTTAATTATTTAGGGTGTTTAAATTGGAATTTTTTTATTTTGCGACAGTGATGGTAAGAATGAACCAACTGTTCACCTTGATTTTAATTTAATAAAGGATTGATCGCCCAGTATTTAATTAGGCGGGGTGTCACATGAAGTTTACACACATTTTCCACTTGTTATTTTTCTTTTTGACCATAAATACATTGGCCAACTAGTCTGGGTATTTCACTTCAGTAATAAAAGATGCTTTCTGAAGCTTTTCATCTTCTTCCTGTATGGCATGGTTCTTCTCGGGGCTGAAAACTCTATATCTTTATTTTACTAGTTTAACTTCTTTATTTATGGTGAGATCATGACAAAGGAAATTGGGATCTATCCCAGGAATATCTTCAAGACTCCAGACAAACACATTCATTCTCTGTTTAAGGAAGCTCACATGTTCCTATTTAAGAACACGATCCAATGTTTTCCCTATTTGAGTGATGCGCTCTGATTTGTCACCGTCTAACACAATGCCTTCAGTTTCTTCTACAATTTATCCATTTACCAACTACATTTCCTCCCTTATGTCTATGGTTTCAACGTCAGAATCTTCATCAAGCTCAGGAGTATCCACTTGGTAGGTAGTGGGTTTCTTTTTTTTTATTTCTTCCAAGTCTTCTTGCTCGGCAAAAGAGTAGTAACATTCCCGAGCTAATTTCTGATCACCCTT
Source organism: Sambucus nigra (assembly GCA_949130495.1). Taxonomy (NCBI): domain Eukaryota; kingdom Viridiplantae; phylum Streptophyta; class Magnoliopsida; order Dipsacales; family Adoxaceae; genus Sambucus; species Sambucus nigra. Next base: position 517,257,351 of record OX422219.1, read on the forward strand.
CACAATTCCCCCATAAAAATTAGTATGTAATTTTAGGCACTAATGAATAGTGGATGGAACTGCTTCGAGCTTCTTTAGCCATAGTCTTCCCATGATTATATTGTAATTTGAATGGACGTTTTTATCCACTACAAAGAAATTGATCTTTTCTTTTCAGCTAGCTAGCCCGGTGCCTATCATTACCTCCATTTTAATAGTTCCCAAAGGAAAGAATTTATCACCTGCAAATCCTATTAGTGGTCGATGATAGGGATCTAATTAGCAGAGTTTAAAATCCAAGTTGCTAAAATAAGGATAGAACATGATATCCACCGAGCTGCCATTATCTACTAATACTCTAGAGACAATGATTTCTTCCTTTCTGAATTTGATTACTAATGGGTCGTCTTGAGGATACAGTATTCCTGAAAGGACATTTTATAAAAATCAATTACTAGTTTGTCTTTATTAACCTTCTTTGGTCGATCATCCTCTGCAAGGTTGATTATCTGTATGTACAAGCAAGCTTGTGCCTCATGGAGGTAAGTTTTTTTCTCTACTGTATGATCTCCTCCTCCTACATCTCCACCTATAATCATTTGTAAATCAAAGGAACCAAAATTGATATAAAATATGTCATGTTCTGGTTAGTGGGATTTTTAAGGGAGATCGGACTCATTATCCTGGTCATCTTCATGAGTTATTTTCTTCTCCTCTCTGGGCTTGCAAGGAGATTTTGATCTATGCCAAATTCCTTCGTTGTTCTTCCAATTAACATACTAATTTAGCTTTCCTCTTCGGATGAGAGTTTTAATCTCATTTTGAAGAGCTATGCAACGTTCTGTCGTGTGACCGTGATCCTTGTGGAATTTGCAGTACTTAGTATTATCTCTCTTGGTTAGGGAACTTCTTAACTTATTAGGATAATACACATATTTATTGTGCTTGATTTCTTCCAAAACATGGTGAATTCCCATAGTTAACGGAGTATAGTCATTGTACTTCTTGAGTCTCTCCAAAACTCCTTTCTTTTTTGATTCCATGTGTTATCTGGGGTATTTATGATCTTTCTTATCATTTTTGCCCGAACTAAGCTTGGCTTCCATTGCTTCCTCAGCATTCATGATCTTTACTATTTTAGCCATCAATTCTGCCATTTTCTTCGGAGGATCCTTGGCAAACGTGTAATACAGTTTTTTAGGGAGAAATCCAGTCACGAGGGAAGTTAATGCAGTTTTCTCCTCATAATCTACGACTTCTAATTTCTCATTTTAAAATGAGTGATGTAATACCTCATAATTTTAATGACTTTTAAAATGGGTTATACTTTAAATTAATGGATTAATTGGATTTTATTATAAATTAATTCATTTGGGGTTTATCCGAATTGTGGATATTAAAATGGATGATTTAGAATATTACTTAAATATATTTACATAATATATGAATATGATGTCATTATTATGACGGTGTGATATAATTTCGGTAATTTGGATTTTTTTAGTCAGACGCGGTATGGGACATGTCAGGACTAATTTATTAAATTAAAAAGGAAATATATTTTTTATCGACCTTATAGTCATTTCGACTGCGTTGTTGCGTTCGGAAGGTTCGAAATAGTCAGAAAAGTCTATTTGGATGTTAATTTTCAGTCTCGGGTCATTTGAAAATGAAAAGACAACCCAAAAGGGCATTTTGGTTATTTTTACAAGGGGGTGAATAGTGATTTAGGGTTTTGTCTTATTATAAGTATTTGGAGATTAGTTGAATGTGGGTTCATTCATCTCTTCTACACAAAATTGACAATTCATCTTCTTAGAGAGAGTGGAAGGTTGCTTGGAAAGAACAAGAAGTTTGCTTGGGAAGGAGGAGAACCAAAGGTCAAAGGTCACCACCACCATCACCACCTGTGTTATTCAACTCCAAAGGGTCAGATCTTCATTAGAGGCAAGTGTTTGATATTTGCAATTTAAGTTCGTATATTGTCCATGTTAGGATAGTTATAAAAAGAGATAATTTTCATGTTTGGAAGATGAAAGGATATAGTTGTTAATGGATTTTTGGAATCTAAAAATATATAGGAATTAAACTCATGTTGTAGGTAGTTAGTAATCCAATAAATATTCATCAATTTGTGGAAGAAATTATGAAAATAATTTAGTGTTCTTGAAGATAATATGTTGATAATTTTCTGGAAAAAGAGGCAGAAACGAGTGGAATGATAAGAGCCAATTTGGAAGGTTGAGATCTTCTTTTGAGTGCATTTGGATGAGATTTAAGAAAAACTCAAAACACATACCCGACTCAATTTTTCGTGTAGAATCCAAATCTGAAGTCGGATTGATGATTTGAATAATTTTTGGATTTGAGTTTTCTAAGTATTTAAAATATGAGAATTCATGATGTTGTTTCTTATCCCAAAACTTTTATAGATCTTCGGTGATTATTAATTGGATATTATGGGACTTAGAGAAGATCAGTAAGCCCTAGTTAATATTTGAATTAATTTGATAGGGATTTAATTGATTAGAATTATGATAATTAAAGTTAAAGAGATTTCGGTTGCAAGATTCATGTGTTGGATTCTAATCTGTTTGTGTGATGATTAAGTATAGTTCAAGTAGGGGAGATTTAATATAACACCTGGGTAGCCTTAGGGTTACAATTTAAACATCAAGGACTGAGTTTAAGCTCATTATTGATTTCGTAAGGGCTGAGTGTATGGCTCCTGGATAGAGATGGGAGTTTAGAACACATTTGGTTGAAATAGGGGATGAGGTTATTCCGATCGCATATTTAAAGTTAACGAACCTCCTTGATTGACAAAGTTAAGTAGTAGTGTATTGGAGGAGTTCCTTGTTTGGATTTCGCTTTGCGAGACGCTCCGCGCATGAACCTTAACGATGTAGGGAGTGGAGAGATGTTATAGATAGCGAGGATAATTAAATTATGAAGTAAAGATATGATATTTTAATACGTGGAATTTAAAAGAGATATAATGCTACGTATGGGAATTATCTTAGGGTAGTGATATTACCTTATTAATATTATATTATTGGTATGATAATACCTATTTGATTGATTGATGATTTATGTGTATGACATACCTAGCTTACTTGCTATCGGTGGGAGGTTTGCGCGTGAGGGCAGTCATATCCTGATGAATCCATGGGATCTTTGATTTGTCGCTCGAGAACATAGGTCTATGAAAAACTTATCGGGGAGTTGATAAGTCCACTGACTATGGGTACGTAGGTATGTGCGTGACCCATGGGTATGAGAACTATGTTCGCCTCCAATGATTGTGTTTTTGTTTGTGGTTCGAGGAATCCTTACCGAACCTTTTGTCCACTATTCGGCGACCAGCGATGATGGGACATGATAGCAGAGTAATGCATTGCACCGCAGCTGTGACTCGGGGTACCGTATTATATATGAATATATATATATATATATATAATGAATTTAATGATTGAATGGATATTTATTATGGTTAAATCTATCTACGGTGATAATTGTAGATAACGGTGAATAAGTTAATGAATGTTTATTCTTAAAGAATTGAAAAGCTTAATTCATATTAATGAGAAATGACTCATGTTAATGAGAAACTAATCATATAAAGGAGAAATGTAAATGAATAATAATGTGACGTATGGTACGGGACATACGGGGATTATGATATGGGAATGGAATTATAATATGGAAACTGGAAAAGAGGAACCATTAACTAGGAAGTTAATAGGAAACGTTAAGTGTGCACTCTAGTTGAGAGGTGAGAATAGCAAGTGAGAGTTCGATCTAACATGTACATAATAAATGCTTTATTGAACTTGTTAAATACTTATTGTTTTAAAAATCATTTACACAATCGGGCTCTGACCCGTTTCCTTGCATATTTTCTTTTCTATTGTATCTTCTATATCAGGTGTCCAGCAACAGGGATGCCAACCTTAGCGGATTATGACAGGCTATGGATTTATGGAGTTTTTCTTAGACGCCTATCATCATTTGATTCATAGTATTCTCTTAGTAGGACATATCGCCCAAAGGATTCAGTTATCTTCTTCTATCGGGGTCAAATACTATGGTATTCGTGTCATTTTAGTACATTTGATATTGTTGGGATTACTGTAATGGATTAATATTATTTGGGAATGTTTATTCCAATTGCATTCAAATTATTTTGTGTTATCTAATTGGTTATCAGTGTTGTAGAATAAAATGTGTTGTGTTATTATTAAACTGGATATGGATTTTGTTAAATTAAAATTTGAAAAGTTTTTAACACCAGCTTAATTGAGTATTGGGTGAGTTGTAAATGTTTTCGACAGTGATGCTAAGAATGATCCAACTGTATATTATGTTTTAATTTGGTATGGGACTGGCCACCCAGTATTTAATTAGGCGGGGTGTTACAGGTGGTATCAGAGCATCAGGTTCTAGTGTCCTTTAGGGTCTGTACGGCTTACTGTGTTTTCAGCTTAGCGTTCTTTGATGTAGAGCCCTATGTTTAGGATTGTTGATTTCTTTGGTAAGATTCCGTATATATTGGTGAATCTTATTTATGTTCGGGTGAGTTCGTACAAGAAGTATGGCAGATGAGGGCCATTGGATGGGTAGCGGAGATCGTACTTAGGAGGTTATGAAGTATGTTCGAGTATGGTGACCATAGTCGAGGTCACCCCTATTATGGAAAAATTTAGGAGAGTCATCAGTAGAAGTTCTTGAAATGCGGGAATTTTGTGTGTTACCTAGCGAAGGCAATATATTCAAAGGCTTGGGCAAATAGTGGAGTGTGTCTACTAGAACTGGAAAATTTGGGTAAAATTTTTCTTGACTCATCGGAGCAAAGTTATAATATTGGGATTCAACAACCATCACCCGCAAATGAGGGTATGTTTCCTATCTAAGGAATTATGAGGCGTATTGATTTTTGTAGCAATTAATATTGTGTGGGAAAAAAGGGTTGCTAAACTTAGCCTATAGCATCGTTATTTACATAGACTCACTGAGGGGTGTGGGACACCCATATATTACATGTTATCACATGGGTTTGATTTTTATCATGGAATTACTTACTTTGGGCATGTCCGAGCATGATGTGACTATCGGCATGCATTGACTTGTGGTATACGAGAGCGTATGTACTACTATTAACTAACATCTTGTCTTCTAGAGAAGAGTAGATGAGTAGACTCTATTTGAAATCAATAAAAAATAAAAAATAAATAAAAATAAAAATAAAAATAAAAAACTAAATTTTTTTTGTTTAAATCGATAAACTTGATATTTTTTTCGATAAAGCAATTTTTTATATACTATTGACTAAGGACCTTAGGAGTTTCGATGACCGACTACTTTAGGAAGTAGTGTATCGGGGTGGTTCCTTGTTTGGATTTCGCTTGCGAGACACCCCACGCATGAAACTAATAATCGTCGGGAGTCGAAATAAGTTAGGTCTTTGGGATATGAGTTTATAACCTTTGCGAAAATGTTAATATTGAAAGCGGTACGAGAGGGTGTATGGGCGCCCTGGATGATTGGATTGTAGTAGTTTTCAAAATTGTGAAACAGTAAGTAGTTGTGACTTCATAATTTATTTGTTTAATAAGTGAGAATCATTTTTCCCAAACTTTGTCACGAGGACGGTATAGGGAAGATTGGGTATAATTTAAATTTGATTCAGTTGGAACTATATGGTGAGACTTAGTGTAACATCGATGGGGATTTTCGTTAATGTACTTTATGGGCGGTACTACTTAGATTTCTTGCGATGTGAGATTTATACTCGGAGTTGACCTTATCAGTACGGTTCATTTTTCAGAATTTCGGGATGAAATTCTGTTATAAGGGGGGGAAGTATGTAATACCCCGTAATTTTAATGACTTTTAAAATGGGTTATATTTTAAATTAATGGATTAATTAGATTTTATTATAAATTAATTCATTTGGGTTTTATCCGAATTGTGGATATTAAAATGGATGATTCTGAATATTACTTAAATATATTTAGGTAATATATGAATATGATGTCATTATTATGACGGTGTGATATAATTTCGGTAATTTGGATTTTTTAGTAGGACGCGGTATGGGACGTGTCGGGACTAATTTATTAAATTAAAAAGGAAATTTATTTTTTATCAACCTTATAGTCATTTTGACTGCGTCGTTACGTCCGGAAGGTTCGAAATAGTCAGAAAAGTCTATTTGGATGTTCATTTTGAGTCTCGGGTCATTTGGAAATGAAAAGACAACCCAAAAGGTCATTTTGGTTATTTTTACAAGGGGGATGAATAGTGATTTCGGGTTTTGTCTTATTATAAGTATTTGGAGATTAGTTGAATGTGGGTTCATTCATCTCTTCTACACAAAATTGAAAATTCATCTTCTTAGAGAGAGTGGAAGGTTGCTTGGAAAGAACAAGAAGTTTGCTTGGGAAGGAGGAGAACCAAAGGTCAAAGGTCACCACCACCATCACCACCTGTGTTATTCAACTCCAAAGGGTCAGATCTTCATTAGAGGCAAGTGTTTGATATTTGCAATTTAAGTTCGTATATTGTCCATGTTAGGATAGTTATAAAAAGAGATAATTTTCATGTTTGGAAGATGAAAGGATATAGTTGTTAATGGATTTTTGGAATCTAAAAATATGTAGGAATTAAACTCTTGTTGTTGGTAGTTAGTAATCCAATAAATATTCATCAATCTGTGGAAGAAATTCTGAAAATAATTTAGTGTTCTTGAAGATAATATGTTGATAATTTTCTGGAAAAAGAGGCAGAAACGAGTGGAATGAGAATAGCCAATTTGGAAGGTTTAGATCTTCTTTTGACTGCATTTGGATGAGATTTAAGAAAAACTCAAAACACATACCTGACTCAATTTTTCGTGTAGAATCCAAATCTGAAGTCGGATTGATGATTTGAATAATTTTGGGATCTGATTTTTCTAAGTATTTAAAATATGAGAATTCATGATGTTGTTTCTTTTTAATGTTGGTTCTTATCCCAAAACTTTTGTAGATCTTCGGTGATTATTAATTGGATATTATGGGACTTAGAGAAGATCAGTATGCCCTAGTTAAGATTTGAATTAATTTGATAGGGATTTAATTGATTAGAATTATGATAATTAAAGTTAAAGAGATTTCGGTTGCTAGATTCATGTGTTGGATTCTAATCTATTTGTATGAGGATTAAGGATAGTTCAAGTAGGGGAGATTTAATATAACACCTGGGTAGCCTTAGGATTACAATTTAAACATCAAGGATTGAGTTTAAGCTCATTATTGATTTCGCAAGGGCTGAGTGTAGTACATGAGCGTAGTGGTATGGCTCCTGGATAGAGATGGGAGTTTAGAACACATTTGGTTGAAAGAGGGGATGAGGTTATTCCGATCGCATATTTGAAGTTAACGAACCTCCTCGATCGACAAAGTTAAGTAGTAGTGTATTGGAGAGGTTCCTTGTTTTGATTTTGCTTTGCGAGACGCTCCGCGCATGAACCTTAACGACGTCGGGAGTGGAGAGATGTTATAGGATGCGAGGATAATTAAATTATGAGGTAAAGATATGATATTTTAATACGTGGAAGTTAAAAGATATATAATGCTACGTATGGGAATTATCTTAGGGTAGTGATAATACCTTATTAATATTATATTATAGGTATGATAATACCTATTTGATTGATTGATGATTTATGTGTATGACATACCTAGCTTACTTGCTATCGGTGGGAGGTTTGCGCGTGAGGGCAGTCATATCCTGATGAATCCATGGGATCTTTGATTTGTCGCTTGAGAACATATTTCTATGAAAGACTTATCGGGGAGTTGATAAGTCCGCTGACTATGGGTACGTAGGTATGTGCGTGACCCATGGGTATGAGAACTATGATCGCCTCTAATGATTGTGTTTTTGTTTGTGGTTCGAGGAATCCTTACCGAACCTTTTGTCCACTTTTCGGCGACCAGCGATGATGGGACATGATAGCAGAGTAATGCATTGCACCGCAGCTGTGACTCCGGGTACCGTATTATATAGGAATATATATATAATGAATTTAATGATTGAATAAATATTTATTATGGTTAAATCTATCTACGGTGATAATTATAGATAACGGTGAATAGAGAAAGATAATGGAATTAAGTTAATGAATGTTTATTCTTAAATAATTGAAAAGCTTAATTCATATTAATGAGAAATGATTCATGTTAATGAGAAACTAATCATATAAAAGAGAAATGTAAATGAATAATAATGTGACGTATGGTATGGGACATACGGGGATTATGATATGGGAATAGAATTATAATATGGAAACTGGAAAAGAGGAACCATTAACTAGGAAGTTAATAGGAAACGTTAAGTGTGCACTCTAGTTGAGAGGTGAGAATAGAAAGTGAGAGTTGGATCTAACATGTACATAATAAATGCTTTATTGCACTTGTTAAATACTTGTTGTTTTAAAAATCATTTACACAATCGGGCTCTGACCCGTTTCCTTGCATATTTTCTTTTCTGTTGTATCTTCTATATCAGGTGTCCAGCAACAGGGATGCCAACCTTAGCGGATTATGACAGGCTATGGATTTATGGAGTTTTTCTTAGACGCCTATCATCATTTGATTCACAGTATTCTCTTAGTTGGGCATGTCGCCCAAAGGATTCAGTTATCTTCTTCTATCGGGGTCAAATACTATGGTATTCGTGTCATTTTAATACATTTGATATTGTTGGGATTACTGTAATGGATTAATATTATTTGGGAATGTTTATTCCAATTGCATTCAAATTATTTTGTGTTATCTAATTGGTTATCAGTGTTGTAGAATAAAATGTGTTGTGTTATTATTAAACTGGAAATGGATTTTGTTAAATTAAAATTTGAAAAGTTTTTAACACCAGCTTAATTGAGTATTGGGTGAGTTGTAAATGTTTTCGACAGTGATGCTAAGAATGAGCAAACTGTATATTTTGTTTTAATTTGGTATGGGACTGGCCACCCGGTATTTAATTAGGCGGCGTGTTACACCACCCTTTTCAAAGGCTTTGCTCCAAATCAAAAGTTGTTAATGAATAGCTCGGACACTTGCTTAAAGCTATAAATTTGTCCCCGAGGATGACCATTGTACCAGATTTGGGCAGATCCAGTAATGGTTCCAGAAAATGCTCTACATCTCATTTCGTAAGGAACGACATAAATATCAGCAACTTCCTGGTATTTTTCTATATAGAGGACTGGAGAAGTTTTTTCATCATATTTGGGTGTTACTACTGGAGCCTTGAACTTTGCTGGAGTAGGGAAATCCATAATTTCTTACACAAACGGAGACCCTTTTACAAAACTTCTTTGTAATGGGTTTCTTGTCTTCCCCATTTATGCTAATCTGTCTTCCAATCTCTGTATGGAGCCTTACCATGCATCATTGGCAGCACCAGATTTATGCGTTGCAACTTTAGTAGTTGCTGAGATTTTTTCCTGAAGCTGTTTCTCGGTCTGAGTAGCAGTTCATCGGGTATTTGATCTAGATTGAGCTATACTTTCCCTTTGATCACATGGTCGTCGCCCATTAATGGATCTTTCCATAGAAAAATTTATGTTCCCTTAGGTTCCAAATGATTGAAGGTAGAAACACGACTTAATCTCTCTAAGGATCTTGGTCTCTATGGAGAATAAGACTACGTGTGGAAAGATTACGATGTCCTGAGTAATGAAGTTGACCTTGGATAGTAGGAGACATCTCTTTTCAATATCGAGTGGTTGTGCCAACCACCTCTTGGTGGGGGGGTGGTGGCATATTTCCTTGAGCAGATATAACAAGTGCCCCAACTCGAAGAGTTTGTTCAAGTTGCCTGAAAGTATCTTGCATAACCTCTTGTCCTCTTGCAAGATTGGCCGGAATTTTAGTTAAATCAGTTGTAGATGGAGGATCAGAAGGGGTAGGAGTAATACCTTCATTTCTGATACTTAATTCAGGAATATCAGCCATTGAGATGTTTAATTAAATGAGATCGATTAGAAAAAATATTTCCCGAAAATGGTGCCAACCTGTTGATACAAAAAATACAATAGGCTATTTAGTTGATCACAGATAAATAGAAATAAAAGAGACGAGATTTTTAAAGATGCTCGGCTTGGTGGAAGAGCCTACGTCCACTGTTGTGTATTTCTTTGGGATTGTTCAATTGCCTTTCTTTTCGTGTCCCTTGTATGTAGGTTTTATAACCCCCAGGGGTGTATAAGAGCTGGAATATAGAAGGAAGGAATGTTTTTATATCATAGACATTTACATCTGTACAATCATTAATGTATACAACAATTGGTGTTTTCTTGTCATCATTGGTCGGCATCCCTGGTGTTGGGCGGTGTCCCGTGTGTTGATTGGTATTTTATCCTTGATGATGAGGATTGATCTTCCATTGTACAACACGTGTCAGTATCTGAATGGTCCACGTAGATGGACAATTTTTGGTATCAACACCGTGTGTAGTCACAAAAGCATAAGAATTACTGTACTTCTTGATTATAAATATTCAGGATGGTATATCTTTCAAACTCAATAAGGAATGGGAGAAACCTTATTATGTTTGAGTTAGATTACTTATTATCTATGTTAGAAAGAAAAAATTTAAATCAATGATTTAGTTGTTCTTATGCCTTTTTATTTCTATGATTATCTCATAAGGAAATTTATTATATAAGATGTTGTTTCATATGTATAAAGGCATAATTTGAAAGAACTTGTTCATGTACACTAATTTGAAACAAATAAGAGATGAAGGAGGAATATTTTCATTAACAACTCATGTGTTACAAAAAGGTGAGGGATTATCCTAGGTTACATGTTCAAAGAACCTAGCTTACCATAAACCACAAATTGGAACTATTGAAGAACCCTTCTCTAAAAACATCATATATATTGGCAGAGATAAAGGAGGAATATTTTCATTAACAACTCGTGTGTTACAAAAAGGTGGGGGGTTAGCCTAGGTTACATGTTCAAAGAACCTAGCCTAGCATAAACCACAAATTGGAACTATTGAAGAACCCTTCCCTAAAAACATCAGATATATTGGCAGAAACACCTTATTGGAACTTATTAATAGAATCCAGTTGATAAGTTATATCAAGTTACTTAATAAGGTTACCTCTATGGAATTTAATATCTTTAACGAAATCTTCTTTAGTGAATTTCACTTCTTTAGTAGTTCGTTCCAACTTAGGGACCAAAGAAGTCAAGTTTTGTTCAATAACTTTAACATCCCCAATGTTCTAAATATACTTCATATGAAATAACGACATATAAGGGTCCTTCAAATTCCTTAATCCATCTATGAACCACAAGAATTTGAAGACATCCTTGGCTAAATCACTCAAATAACAAAGTTGTTTATTCATAGTGCCTTTGCTAAGAACAAAAGATAATGTGACCAAAATAGACTTAACAATAACAACACTCCTTAGTCCATCCAACATAAGCATGTCAGTCATACACAAGCTCTCCAAAGTCAAAATATCTAAATGATAAACAGGTAGACGATTCACGACCATTCAAAGGCCCCAGGGAAAGTGGTGTTTGTTTCAAGGACTTGGCGACAATACTTAGTACATGAAAATTTATCACTTGAATACCATAGCCAATCTCTACTTCGATCAACATATATGCTACACAAAATCATTCCATGTGAACCTAGGATACCTTTCTCAAATAAGGTCCAATGATGAAGCCCAAGTAGTTTGGGATATATTGAAAAAGGAATAGGGAATGGAACCACTAATCTGCAAAATAATTAAAGGTATTGTGCAAAAAATTAAGAAGAGCTGAGCTAATAAGGATGTAGGGGAAGGAATGGTGGATTCAACCAAAGATGCATGGAATAAATTGGAAAATGGACTACATATTATTGCATCGATGACAAGTGCATTTGACAAAAAAATTGAACCAATTTATTTTACATTTTGATAGCGTGCGTCTTAATATCATACGTTTTTGGGCAGATATTTATAAAGCTACGTAGGCAGGTTTTGCGCCTTTGGGGGGGTGGGGGGGGGGGGGGGGGTAGGTTTTTAGTCCTATCACCCATTTTTTATTTCTTTATATTTGTATACTTTTGGTATACGAGTTCCGTCCCCTTGGTGATCTTTTCTATATATCATCATTTACCTATAAAAAATATCGTACGTTAAGAATCTAATAAAAACTAGGATGATTATACTTTGGTTCTCTCTCTCTCTCTCTCTCTCTATATATATATATATATATACCTAAGACTAAATCCATAATTTAATAATTATCCACACTTACTATGGGTCGAATATGATGAGTTCATCTTCAAGTTCATTAACGATGACTATTAACCTCAAAAAATTCATCAGAGAACCTCTAAATATTGACCCAATACTTCCTCCACACATATAAATTACTGGATCAAGGTTTATAACAAGTTTCGACACGATTTAATGCAATTCTAACACAATTAGGGTTGAAATTCATATATTTTCATTGTAAGTCTAAATTCATATTTTTCGTAAAATTGAGTCAAATTAACATTAGATTTAACATCAATAATTTCATTAAAATGTGAGAACCCATTAATAAAAAATTTAAAATATGCAACATATAATATTTACCACATCTAAAGATTGAAAACATATTAATCAAGGGTTTCCAATAGTATAAGCTATATGATTATAAGTTAAACATGATTTATAACATCAACATGGGTTTAATAAACTAATGAACAAATATATAAAATAGTCATGCCAAAAGATCATATTTTACCAATTAAAATGAAATTTAAACCCTACTAGCATGCTTCTAACTAATTGATTCATGCAGAACGATGAAAGTCATGAATCAATTACATTGATATGATAAGGAATATAGCACTTCTTGCCTTAAATGTTGCTTCACATTTGATTAAATCTTTCTTAGTGTTCTTTCTCCCCTGAAAAAGTTAGCCTCTACTACTAATTTTTAATCTTATGACACATTAAGAAGTTTAATGATGGTTATTAACATTTTTAATATCCTGAACCAATAGGTCTATTATGGGTCCACTTTTGGATCATCAAATAAGCCAAAAATACTTACTCAACACTCTAAACTTTTGGGCCTTTGTACATTGCTAGAGTCTAGCCCAAGCAATTAACCGTCAACATCAAATTAATTTTAATATGATTAATTTAATTTACAAGTTTTTCCAAAATTATTTAGAATTACCATTTTAAATTTTGATTGAAAATCCAAACACATTAAACTGAGTAAATTACATGTTGATTCAATAGAATAAATATTAATTCATAATTAATTAATAATTTTATGGCAATCTCGGCCTCGATAAAAATCTTCATGCTCTTGTCGGCTGCGAACTCCAAAAGGAAATAAAATGGTCGTTATTGGCGATGTGAGTAAGTGTGAATATGTAGAGATCATAGTTTCTTCTCTATTTTACTCAAAACAAACAAAAAAAAGTCATCTCAAAATACACGACATAAAAGATTATATGTGCATGCGAAACAAAATAAGATATGAGCTCAATTACTACGTTACGGAGTGGAAAGTTGTTAGGCACCTAATCCACCCTTTCGCTCTCTCATGGATAACGAAATGTGCTAAAATTTGTGAACATGTGTATAAATCACGAAATGTGCCATGTGTGAAAGGTGTACATAGTGTGGGTGAAGAATGAAATCATCATATCTATACCATAGGAAAGACGGGAACTAACCTTTCGAAGGAGATAAATCACATAAGTGTGGTAACTAACAAAAATATGAGAGGTAAATAGGACTGTAATGCCGCTATAGAATAGTGAACAAGCATGTGTGGAAACTAACAAAAACATGAGAGGTAAATAGGACCGTAGTGCCAGTATATAATAGTACGCATGCATACCATGGAACATTAAGGAGTAACAAACATAAATAAGCTGAATAAATAAGCAACGCAAGTGAAAACAACTAAAATATGACTGGTACACTGAATCATAGTGTCACTATAGGAAAGAGAGCATGAATGTCACATAACAACTAAGAAGTAAAACATACTAACTAAATAAGCAACACGAGTCAAATCAACTATAATATGAGTGGTTTCCTGGTTCATAGTGTCACTATAGAAAAGTTAGCATGCATGTCACCGAACTGCTAAAAATTAATAGACAAAAAACCACATGTATGACAGAAGTAGACTAAGCAAATGGGTGAAGTAATATCATGTAAAATATTAACATAAAATAAAACATGTAAAGAGAACCGGAATACAAAAAAAATTCGGGACACCCCTTTTGCTAAAAACTGCATTAAAATCCCCATAGTTTGTAAGGGAAATGAGGTGCGCTCTAACCTATAATCCAAAATTAGAGTTTCTCTATTTTTTTATGAAAAGGTGTGTGAAATGTGGTAAAAGTGTGAGAAAAAATTAATTTGGGATTTGGGGGATAAACCTTTTTTTTAATTTTTTCTTGACTTTTGAAAATAACTTTGAAACTATACATAATAAAAAGGTGAGATTAGTAGTGAGAGAAAATAATAATTATCTAATTATTTGCTAAAATTAACAAAGTATGTGAAATAGAAACAATTTGGAAAAATGAAATGAAGAGGATTTAGACCTTCATAGCTACTTCAATGTTATTTTTGGGAGTTTTTGTAAATGATTTTTGATTGTATGGGATGGAGGTGGAATGTTGGCAAGTGGTGGGGAAATGGATGATGTGAGAGGATGTAAAAGGAATGTTATGAAAATGATGTAATGAAAGTTGCCTCACAGATTACGAGGCTCAAGGTCCTCAATAATATGGTCAAGGTCTCCATAAATAGGAAACCCAAAGAGGATAAATTCATTAAGATACTCCCAAGAGGGATGTCCATCGACATATGGTTTGCCCTACCTGTTGATAGAATGGCCATATTTGGTGGCTAACTAAAGTCCTACCAGTCGATAGGCAGGCATAATTTATTTTTGGGTGCAAAATAAAAATTGTATACCCAATTTATGCATGGGTTGGACCATTGGAAATAGGATTCAAAGATTTATGAAAGTGTGTTGAGACACTCTAAGGTTTGATAGTTGACCAAATTCAAATGAGATTCGAAGAGCATCTAGGTTTTATCTTATTATGGTTTGAAGGAGGGTCAGGGGTCCTTAGTTTGAACAAATTTTGATGGAATAATGCGGGGATATTATATTGGGGTGTCCAAAGAGTCCCTTTATGGGTAAGTTTAGGCTAAACAAAGGTTATCAAAAGATAAACACCTGACGGAGAATCTGAGCATTAAGTTGGAACATTTATAGAGAGCCCATAGTGATTTTTGATCATTTTGGGGATAAAGGTATAATTGTGAGGACCTAGGGAGTTCGTGCGGTGATTACAGTGGTCATGGTTAATTTTGAGGGACAAGGTTAGTTGTGAGGACCTAAGTAGATTTGTACGACCTATCTAGGGATCACGGTCGATTTTAAGGGATAATATCAATTTTAAGAACCTATGTAAGAGCAAGATTTATAGTCCTCATTATATTTTTAAGTTTGGATTATCCCGTTACACCCCACTTCCACCATCATTTACATTTTTCAAGGCGTCAAGTGAAGACGAGTTAGTTACCTAATGTTACAATTGAATATCGATTATCACCATGTTTACCGGAGAAGGTATATGGTTTTGAATTTGTGCATTCTTTTTGTTCGGTAGTATTTTTAAAGAGTTTGAAAAGAGAAAATATTTTTCAAAGTAGTTTTTAATTTTTTTTAAATCATTAGAATGACATTGTATGTCATTCGAGAGAGTTTCGGCACCTCGTTAGAACAACTTTGGACTTTGTTCGAACGAGATTGATTTTCGTAACTTTTGGCAGTATCAGGAATTTCTTTGGACCAGTCGTTTCATGGATGTTGAACGAGAAAGTGTACTTTGTTCGAACGAGATGTACATTCGTTCGAAAGATCTCGTGAATTTTTTTCACATGATTTTAAATGCAATATTTCATGTTTATATCTTGGATATTATTCTCCCTATATATAAAGATGCAAAAGCATTTTAGAGATCTTTTTATGATAAAAATCTTCTATTTTTTCTATCCAAGCCCATTGGGTGTTTTGATATAACTTCATAAAACCATGAAGAAAACCATGCTTATTAGTAACCTTGTGGAGTTAGTTATCCTCTGTTGAAGATTGGAATGCAATTTCATCATTTTGATCAGGGGACACCGAGGCAAGTGGATGTAGTAATGGGGCATTGTTCGATCTTCATCACTTGCGGCCAACAATAAGGAAGGAAGACATTATTGCATCACTTGGTGGATTATAAGTTTTTGTAAGTTTCTATATGTCGTTCTTTAATACCTACTCGTAACAGTGCTAAAATATAGGTTTCTTCCCAGAAGGGATTTTTTCTCATCTCCTATCTTATTTGTTTTTTTTCGTTGACTTCAATTTGAATTCATATATCTTGCATATTTAGGTTCATGTAATTTAATCAAATAAAATTTTGACTAAATATAATTTGTTTTCTATGTGTGTGACTTAATATATAACTCTACATATAATTGGACCACCTCCATTTTTTATATTGGTATCAGAGCTTATTTCTACAAGTTATTTAGTTGAATCCTGACGGTTATATAAATAACTCGTACAATAGGCAACCTTTGTTTGATGTCACAAATTATGCCTATTGAAAAGTTCGAATCATATCGTCTTCAAAATCGATTGACAAGCGCACTTGGTTTGCGATTGAAAGGGAGGAATCATACTACCATAACTAACTAAAATGTCATTATTCTTAAGCCAATCGTAAATTGGACTTAAGATGACGCTAGGTTGTGCAATTTTAACTCTCAAGGTTCAGACAATACTTTTGGTGTTGTCACCCCTGAGGAGTTTTATATTATCATGGCCTAAACCACGTCTAAAGAAATTTGGGATGTCCTCCCTCTCTAACAAGAGGGCACCAATGCTTTCAAAGCTTATATTCTTAAAAACGTTACCACACAGTTTGAGACTACACGCATGCTTGAATCTGACACTTTTGATGAATTTATGCAAATGGTTGAATAAAGAATTCTTGAGATTGTAAATGGTGGGGAACCCGATACCATTTTGTAATCCAGGAGGGAGGATCATTAGTTGCTAAAGGTTAGTGTCAGTTTTTTTTAGAAGATCTTTACTTATATCTCAAAAGAGAAGTTGGGGAATAAGTCCAAGTATCAAGTACAACAGTTTGGGTTAAGGAAGTTCGTATTCCCTGGTAGTAGTGAAAATAGTTTAAAGGAAATTATTCTCACTATGAGTAGTTAGAAATTTTATAGCAATGTGTCTGATCATCCTTGATTTGCAAGGGGAAGGATAAGGTAATGCTTTATCTCTTAAAATTAAGTGTGTGATTTATGGTTCGATTTATGGTAACTTGGTATATACACCCGGGAACCATAAATGAGGATTGCAACTCGTTGAAAAGGTTCCAAGTAACCGAGAAATTACTTTAAAGAGAGATGTGTCTAGTTTTGGTAAATTAGAAGAAGGCGATATTATTATAAGTGGACATACTTATGAATTTTCATGTGTATATAAAGTTAAACAAGATAAATTATTTAATGTACTTGGGTTTTAGAAAAGTTGGTTTTGGTTTCTAAATTGTTTTTGAATAGATATTCGATTAATTTTATAAAATTATTTTATCAAAATTGGGATATCTTTGATCTTTCTTTTTTCATTCAAAAATATTTTATACATTATAAGGTCGGTCTCACTAATATTTATAAACACTGAATTGAATAATCTAGTGGACATATCATTAAAGTATAAGTTTCCTAATATGACCAAACATAATATTGGGAATTACACTTAGGTTAATTTATTCTAAAAGGAATTTGAAGACTTGTTTATAATGAAAAAT
Source organism: Sambucus nigra (assembly GCA_949130495.1). Lineage (NCBI taxonomy): Eukaryota > Viridiplantae > Streptophyta > Magnoliopsida > Dipsacales > Adoxaceae > Sambucus > Sambucus nigra. Next base: position 517,275,246 of record OX422219.1, read on the forward strand.
TGCGTTCATTGTAAGTGGAGGTAGTTGTAGTCTAAAATCCCATTTAGAAGGTAAAATAACCAAGGGGGCCTTCACAACCCAAAGCTATAGAGATAAAGATGTGATGGGAATGGTTCACTTCGATTATTATGATTCGGTGAGTATTCGGTAAATAGGTTGTTTTGAGTGCTTCATATATTTAATTGATGATCACTCAAAGGTATGGATGTGTTTACCTCGTGCACCATAAGTACAAAAACTTAGTAGGTTAAAGTGTGCAAGGCTAAGGTGGATCATGGGTAAGGTAAACTAATCCAAAATATTACGATCTAAAGTTGTTTACGTATTGGGATAATTATGGTATAATTTATCGGAGGTGTGGGATTTTATCTCAATAGTCCACACTATCTATTCCATTTAGGAATGGTGTATAGGATAGGAAGGGCTAAGTCTCTTTAATAAATAATATGGTCCATGGATAGTTATTCACGACAACAACATTTTTACTAAGATTTTACTTAAGAGGCGTGTATATACATTTTGAATTTAATTTCTTCTTAATAAATCTCTTCAAACTCCTATTGAACATTAGAGTGCATGCATGGTCATTCTAATGTTTGTCCAGATTTGGAGGTGCTCAGAACTCATGCATCTGAACGAGCCAAGGAAGTTGAAATTAAGATAGAGGAATGTCTCTTAGTTAGTTATCCGCAAGGTGGTTTATATCATGATCCTAACTACAATAAAGACACTGATTGTATGAATTGCCAATTCTTATAAGAGGATTATGTAATAAACCATAAGCCTAATTAATTTGCAAGACAAAAAGGAACATTATATTACCAACATGGCTAGACCAGTTGTATAAGATTGAATACAACCTCATATTGATAATACACTACCTTATCACTGTGAGTTCATTATCGATAATAATAGTACAAATGCCATTTATATTGGATAGTAAGTGGTGCCATGACATAATGGGGGCATCAGGAGTCATCATGAATAGTTACTGTTTTGGATGATTATTTTGATGATATATGAGGCTAATGTGAAACGGGTCCCGGGAACTACACTGAGGAATTACAAGAAACTATTTTTTCTTCGACTTAAGACTATGGATACTAAAATCGATTCGATGCATTCAGATTAAGTTTTAGGGACTTGTAGACTTTATAATGGGGTAAAACCCATCGGGCATAAATGGACCTGCAATAAGTTATAAGATATATTGATAAGAAGGTGCAAACATTTAAGGTCATGCTTATGAAAGGGTTTAATCAAAAAGAAAAGCGATTGACTATGAGAAAACCTTCTCTTGATGTCCATGAAAATGTCTATTGGGACTCTTTTTAACGTTAATACAGCATTTTTGAACGATTGTCTTGACAAGTACATAATAAGAAGTTGGTAACGAAAAGTGATGTAATCTTTTGAGATCCATATATGTAATTAAGCTAACATCAAGGTCCTGGTTCATTTGGTCTGATTAGGTAATTATGTTTTGATTTTGATCAAGGCCCGAATAACAACTGTTTGTATAAGAAGCACGATGAAAACAATGTGGTATTTCTAAAGTACAATTTATGGATAATATTTTCCTAGTCATTAATGAGGTGGGATTATTTTCTTACATAGGAGTGTGGTTCTCCGGATGTTTGATATCAAGTTCTTCGAACAAGCCAAGAACATGTTTATGATTGAGCTTTCACTAGATGAATTGCAATGTATGTGATCTTATCCAAAGACGATTATATCAATGTTGTATAGATATAATTAGCATAGAGATTAAATTAAAAGAGTTCATTTGAAGTATGGAATCATTTTTTTTGGAAATTAATGTCTTAGGACACATAATTAGGTGGAAGGAACGAGGAATATACTTAACACTTAGGCATTGGGAAGCCTCATGAATGCTATGTATTGTGTGAAAGGACCAAAATTTGTTAAACCTTCTGCATGGTCAATACATTCCATTATGATAATCTTGTACCTTTTAGGAACAAAGACTTAGGTTTTTGGTCAGATAACAATTCCAAGTTTTCTACCTCAGAATATGTGTTTACCCAAGCTATAATTTGGAGGACTATAAAGAAATATTGGATTCCTGGCTCCACCAAAGAGGCTGAATTTATTGACACTTCAGAGGTAACAAAAGAGGCTATATGGATCAGTTACATAATAAGAAACTAAGATGAGATTCTTTCAAGTGTAATTAGTTATTAAACTTTTAGTGTTCATATAGGTACGATTGCAAGTTTGAGAGAATCCATAACCCATTAAAGGTTTAGGCACATTGACCATAGTGTTTACCTAGTTCGAGAAATCAAAAAACAAGATGATATGCTTATGACCAAGGTTGTATTTAATAACACTCGGTTAATCCTCTACCGATGGGTGACAAATTATTTTCTCGACGGGTTGGGAGTTGTATGCATGAATTTAAGAATGTGTGGGGGATTATTGGGGTATTTTTCTTAAAAAACATATATGGCACTTAATTATGAGTAAAGGTTTATCAGTTCACATTGAAATAAGAATTATGGTTAAGAGAATGCCTTTTATTTGGTTTAAGTATACTATAGACATGTGGGTTAATAGATCTCAATAAGAATTTCGGTGAGTTGATTTTGGGTTGTTCGCAACGATATTGGGATTTTGGTTCTAGAACTATTGAAATGTTCACAACCTAGATAAGGATTTGACATCCTATCAAAATGGTTGCGATTCAATCCTAGTAGTTTATCTTAAACCGCGGGAACGTGTTTGATCGTTCGCAAACTTGTATGATAGTTCGATGGAGTAATGTGATTGGTACATCCTAAGAATTTATTGAATAAGGCCACCCATTTGATTTGATTCTAAGGTTTGTCATTATGTGACTTAGGCAATCTCACACCATTTGAAAGGGTGTATATATTCTTAATCGAGAGAATTATGAGGATTGGAATAGTTGGGCAAATGTCACATTGATTGCTATTGGTGCGATCTTATTTTATGTCGGGTGAAATAATACATGCATATTAGGTTATAGTTGTGTGAGTGGGTCTAGGATAGGAATTCCAAGAAATACGCGTCCATAGGATACCGTGGATTGTTATACCCCTTTGATTGACATATATGTTTTGGTTCCAATGAGAAAAACCCGACTCATGGATTATTTTATAATCCTAATGGAGTAACAAATGAGTTTAGTCTGAGAATCATGGAAATTGATTAGATGTCGCTTAAAATCAATTAATAATAAATTGATTTGACTAAGCGAGTATCAGATACTTAACTTGAGGAATCATATTATGTATCATAATCATGTTTGAAAACAAGACAACATTTTATTTGAGTGATTTGTAGATAATTAAATTGGAGTGTTGCTATAATTATTTAGCGGAATTAATTATGATTAAATAAAGAAATAAAATAAATAATTGTGGTCGTAATTGGGATTTTTGAGTATTTATTTTGAGCTAATTTAATTATATATTTTGGGTCCGTAGTGCAGTCTACATACCCAAGTAGTTAGGCCCAAACTCTCTAGAACCCCACTTTGTTCCCAGCCCACCATTTTTACTTGAATATAAAGGTGTGGTAAGGGGTTTTAAATGAATTAGTCATCATTAGTATTTGATAAGGGTTAGAGAACACACTATTCACTTTTTTTGTGAAATGGCCAATCGAGAGGCTACCATATCTCACTCATAAGAAAGGGATTTCATCTCAAAAGGTGCCCACACGCCTACCCAGGTTTTGGGATGATCATAAGTTAGAAGATTCAACATTTATAGAGGGGTAAGCAAGGTTTTCAGAGACCTTGGAGGGTGGTAAGGATTTCATCATCTTCTACATTTGTCTTCTCAAACGAATCGCAACATGATTCATAAAGGTATTATATTCTTGAAATCATAGGTTTATTCTTTAAACCTAGTTCTGTGTTTCTCTGAAATGCATGGTTAATCAAATATCTCTATGGATGTATTTTTTCATGAGTTTAATTATCAATCCCAAGTTATATTTCTAATAATACTATTTGGAGAGGGATGTTTCACCTCTTTGTACAAGAAAGGAAAATTGGTCTTTTTGTGTGAGAGGATGTTATTTATTTCCTCCAGAGTAGCTTTTTTTGAAGGAGACTCCTCCATTTTGACTTTTTTTTACAGGGGTAGAGGTTTTCTCGGTCACCAATTTCTTAGATGACGCCACCTCTGGCATAGAAGCTCCTGTAGCAGTAGTGGTATGGCACAAACTTGCCCTAAAATCTCCATATATACATTTCCCCATTCAAAAAATCAAATAATAATCTCAATAAATTCATCCCCGTCAGTTATGGAGCAGCAACCGACATGCTCGTCTGGCCCAGAAATGGGCTAGGTCCACGATTTCCTATAATCACAAATTATTCATTGGAAGTTTTTTCACTTAGACCTCCATTAACTACTAGAGTGTCCTAAAAACAAGTAGCTTATAAATAATTTTACATTCTTTATCCATGGATGTGAGGATACCTCCCCAACAGAATCACCAAATGTAGCTAGGTAGTGGTACTGGGGATTATCTACTTCTTGAATGGGTGAGGCATGACCCACACCAATGGAAAACGTTCTTTAAGATAATAATCTTTCAAGAGATATACACGGACATAACAACTTTTCCTTCATAGTAGTGAGATTATGTCTACAAGAATAATCAACTAATCATTGAGTAGAAAATATTTCTATTACCAATAAACTTTTCTTTACACAATTAGGAACGAAAGCTCTTGAGAATAATGGTTTGTCGAGAGAGGATAGTAGAATTTAAATATGTGAGAGAGGGCATTGAGATAATATCTTTGTGTGGGAGGTTTTTCATCATAACAGTGCTTGTTATGTCATTGTCAATAAATGTGCACCTATTACTCTATTTATGGTAAACTCTAGGGCTAACATGGCTATTGTGCACCCAAAATATTTATTTATGATAAATATCAGAAAACATTTGTCCTTATCAGTGTTTATAACCATCTACCATGATCTGTCTTTTTGTGATGTGACACCTAATAAAATAGTGGACAAAAAGGTGATCTTGTTAGTGTAACACTCTGTATTTTTGTACCTTTAATATTTAATTAATTCGGGAATTTTAAATTACTGGTGTGTTGTAATTATAATTGAATTAATTATGACAATATATATATTAAATATTAATCGGGGAGTGAATGGTTAATGTTTAAGGAAATTTATTTACTAAGTGAATAGTAATAATTTTATTACGTCATTTCGAGTATTAATGACAAGGTATACACTTATCCCAGCCGGGAGTCGGTATAGACTAAATTGGGTGTGAGATGAGGATTTTTTTTTTATAAATTTATTCGGACGCCAATTTTGAGTGTGCGGTTGAGTCCGGATGGGTCGAGATAGTCAAAAGTACCCGGGGGTAGTAATTGGGTCTCGGGGTATTTTTGGGCATAACCGGGACCCACACGGGATGAGTTGGGCCACTTTAATTAAGCCCATTAGGTGAAAAATGGGATTAAGGGTTTTTAACCTAATGGGAAGATTAGGAAATCAGCAGCCATCAAATCTAAGCCTAGGGCTTGAGAGGGAAATTGGGGGAAAGCTTAACAAAAGCCAAATTGAGGATTTTGGAGCCAAATCGAGGGACTACGCCAACGGAATCAGACACTACGAACACTTTCATGCAAGTGGTTAACTGTTTTGATTCGTAAATCATGATAATCAATTCATATCATAGTGATGTGGGTATGAAAATTCATTTTTTGAGGATAAATGGGTACAAAATGGGATTTTTGTTCATGAAACTATTGAATGAGATTCATTGTAAAAAATTGTTGTGTTGAACATATCTGAGTATAGATATTTGATTGGAATAAGAATTCGGAATATAAACTGGGGAAAAATCTGAATTTGGAAATTGGTTGTAGAACAAGATTGATGGATTTTAATTGGAATACCCATCTGTAAATATAGTGAGATATTGTATGAATTAGGAAGGCTAAAACAGTTATAGATGATTGAGACTTGTTTTGGGAGTAATTAATTTGTTAAAAATCATTATTTACGGTTGGAAAATGGAGAGGATAAACCTTGTAAATTCGGCCATGGCTGAAACAGCAAGCCGAGGAAGACAACCACCTTCTCGATCGATCGATCGACCAGGGGGCTCTATCGATCGAGGGTCCCAGGAATTTGACAGTTCGGCCAGATTGATTTTAATGGGGGTTTAATTTAAGTTTTAATTCCCTTATTTTTATTTGGTGATAAATTTATATGGGACATGTGTTCCCTTAACAATTATAGGGTGATATAATTGGGTTTAGGAGGGTGTGAACGGTATGTCATGAGATGAACGAATTTGGAGAAATAATTCAACTACTGATATTGGGACGAAAAATGATATCCGGGAATTGTAGTTGGGTGACACTACATTATTAAAGGAATTTAGGTGAAATATTTAATTATGGACCAAGTGGGTGAGTCCTGGTGTGCTAACAATTATAGGTAAATATAATTGGGGAAATTATGGAAATAAATGTGTGACACATTGAGGGTGAAAATGTGAGAATTATATTATGAGATGTAAAATGGACCGAGTGAGCAAGTCTGGGGATATTGGTTAAGTGGCATCAAAGTAGTAAATTTATTATTGAGAGAAAGTAATTAATTTGGAGTCGGAACATAGACTCGGGAAATATTAAGATACGGGCCAAGTAAGTGAGTCCGGGGATAATAGTTGGGTGACACCAAGTTATTAAATTAATAAATGCATAATTAATTTAATAAGAGTCGGATTGTAGACTCGGGTAATATTAAATTAATAAGTGTATTAATTAATTTAATTAGAGTCGGTTTGTAGACTCGGGTATGATTAAATTAATGGGTGGGATAATTAGTTTAATCAGAATCGGATCGTAGACTCGTGAAGGGTACTTATTAATTAATGTGATAATTAATTATATTAGAGTCGGACCACAGACTCGAAATTTGGATTGATTAATTAATTTTTAAATTAATTGTATTTGAGTCGAACCACATACTCGGATTGGTATTAAATTAATATGTGTGTTAATTAATTTAATTAGAGTCGGGCGATAGACTCGGGGAGGTATTGAATTAAAATGTGTGTTAATTAATTTAAGGAGAGTCGGACCATAGACTCGGGGAAAGTATTATATTAATTGAGGTCTGAATTAATTATATTAGAGTGGGACCATAGACTCGGGAAGAGGATAAGTTATTCAGTGAGAAAATTAATTACATTGAGTCGGGCCACAGACTCAGGAAATTTCAGGCAGTGTACGGGATTTTGAGTACATGTTAAAGCTCGGGTTAATATATATATATATATATATATATATATATATATATATATATATATATATATATACGGTGTAGTGATAGTATATATATATACGTGTCTGTATTGTGTGTGACATTAAATTACAGGCAGTGTACGTGATTTTAAATACACGGTAAAACCGGGGTTCATAATATATATATACGGGTAGTGATAGTATATATATATATGTGTATATATTGTGTGAGATAGTAAATATCAGTGACTAGATATTTATTCAATTTAAATGCTCTAATGCTATCAAGGGAGGTTGCGCGATGTGGGTGAATCCCCTAGCTTGAGGAGTAGGGCGAGTATATCCCCAGGTCATAGCGGCCGGTATATATGGGTGAGGGATTTATCTCACTTTCAGGGAAGGTATATGAACGCCTCCACTTCATTTATATTTTGGTCCAAGTTGGTGAGCGATTCTCACTTGGGGAAACTAGGTTTTGTGAGTACACCTAGTGAGATAGCATCCTAGAGGGAATCATCCGGTGAGGGTAAACTCGAAAGGATGGATACACGTATGATATATGTGTGGATGTTAGTAAAGGTACGTATAATATGGTAGTAAATATTATATGTAGGTGATAATACAGTGTGTGATGTATTTACTTTATATAACCCGGGTTACAATTATATGCTGTTAATTAATGAGAAATTAATTAAGTTAATCATTTGTGGGAATAATACAGAATGTGACGTATTAAATTTATATAACTTGTGTTACGGTTATATGCTATTCATTAAGAATGAATTAACTAAGTTAATCGTGAAATAACTTATAATTCAAGAATCATTATACTCGGGTTAGAGTAGTATGGCAAGCGATGGTTATACCAGGACTAGTCGAACGGGGTAGTACAACTAGGTGGGGTTAGGGTAACCGGTAGGTGTGCACAATAGTGGAGGGGTGAGAATGTCCACAAGGGAGTGCGACACTAACTTGAATATGAAGCGCATTCATGCATTTTAAAATTACTGCAGTTAATTCACTTGCTATATATTTTCAAAATGTTTTTGGTTCTAACCGTTGCTATAAAACTATTTTCAAAACCTTTTAGGTGTCCATCTACAGGGACGCCAGAATTGATATTCTATTCCAGGGACACGGAGCTGCGGCATATGTGGATGTTAGCAGGAGTTTGGATTAGACGCATCATTCATTCATTCCTAGAGTAGGAATCTTATATCAGACTCAGTTTTAGTTAGGGCTTGTCGCCCAGACTTCCCAGTATAGTTTCAGATGTAATTTATTCAGGTGTTGAATATTTGTATTGGATTATTTCTTTGGTGGCCGGTGATTTATTCGGCAAGTTGTGCATTTATGATTCAGTTTATTTTCATTCAGTTTTGTGAATGGTTTATATCTTAATTCCGCATGTACTTTTTTATTTAATCAAAAAGTTAAAATTGGCACCAGCTTTTGGAATACTAGGTGGTTAGTAAGTTTTAAAAAAGTTTTCGACAGTGATGCTATGGATGATCCAACTGGGATTCCTGTTTTAATTTGATATAGGACTGATCACCTGGTATTTTATTAGGTGGGGTGTCACAGATGGTATCAGAGCATCAGGATCTAGTGTCCTTAGGATCTGTGCGGCTTTTCATGTTTCAGCTTAGCAATCTTTGATATAGAGCCCTATCATAGGATTGTTGTATTCTCATATGTATGTGCATATACGTTCCTCTGTGAAATTTATATTTGAGAGTGAACTCATACTATTCGATTCTCACTCCAGATGACGCCTAGAAGGGAGAGAACAGTTAGGGCAGCAGGGGGAGATGAGACGGGGGAGGCTCGTTAGGAGCAAGGGCTACCACAACAACGGCCATAGATGATTGTGGCAGCATAGGTCACTGAAATAGTGGCACAGGAAGTTGAAGCAACGGTGGTCACAACGGAAAGGTACTTTCCACGGAATCAGCCACAAGTGTTAGTGGCGTCGGATGTTCAGACTCACGCGGAGTCGTCGGAGTGGAAACAATAAAGAGAGGTTATTTTAGCGGGAACCCACCAGAGTTGCGAGGGGGTTCAGGTGTAGTACTAGCGTGTCAAGGAAGAGAGATATCCAGCATTACCTACGCATAGGAGATTGTGATGAGGTACGAAAGAAAATGCTAAGCACTTTTAGTTTAGTGGGAGAAGAACTACAGTGGTGGGAGTCGATCACCACAGTTGAGGAAAGGGATACACTAGCTACTGCAGAATTTTGGGTGCGGTTCAACCGCAAGTATTTTTCCTTCAGCGGTCGAGACCAAAATGAGGAGAAAATTTTGTGAGAAGACTCAAAGGGAGACCGTTCAGTGGCCGATTACGAGGAAGATTTCACTCGTTGGCAAAAAATTTTATCTGATGATGATAAGCTAGGAAAAGAGAAAGAAAGCAAAGTTTATGGATGGGTTAGTCTGGAGAATCAGACAAAATTTAATTGATAATTCCGCATTAGTAGATTATACTGATGTCATTAACACAACACTCTGTCACTATTGGGAATATCGCTTCCACGCGAAAGGAAGCGGGAAGGGAGTGGGGATTAACCAGTCGGATGAGGCGGAAGGGAACAATACCAGTGGGGTATCCCATTCGCAGACTGGTGGAGATCAGGGGCATGATTTCCAGCAAGGAAATCATGCCAAACGATCTAGAACTGGAGGCTATTGGCGGGATGGCCAGGAATTCCAACAAGGTTGTCATGGAAGGGAGCAGTGGCAGGGTGAACATATTAGAAAGTGTATCGTTTGGGGGAAAAGCGAGACACATGAAGAAATATTGCCTTAAGCGAGGCAGGGGTCAACTACCGGACGAGGTCCTGGATGTACAGCCACTAAAGCAAGTCACGACTGCATTCGAGCAAAGCTGCTCCGGAAACCGAGAACCAGCCATTGCAGCTGGAGTATAGAAGTAATTATTTTACCCTAGGGGCATGGGGTATATTTTTGAGTGACAAAGAGGATGTCACAGTATAAGACTTATTTTTCACTAGAGTTCGCAGGTGAGTCGAACTTAGTGGGTGCGTTGGCGGTAGCAGCCATAGCATGTGGGTACTTCCGTAGGGTAGCGGAGTTCCTTAGTGTTCTTCATGGGAGAGTGGAGGCGTACAGTGAGTGATTAGTTGAATGATGCGAGGAATTACTACTTTCGAGAATTATGGGAGTAGGGTTGATAATACTTGTTAAACATCGGCTGGATAGCGATGGAATGTAACTATTGTGGATAATGGGGTCAAATTTTGGTGTCCACGACACCAGGGTATGGTTGGTACTAGGTATCACCGGAGAGGGCGTATAGCCTATATATATGTGGATATATATGTTGTATTGCGTGGTGCGATGGCACATAGTGAGGTTTTGTGTTCTCACATTTTATCCCGATAAGTGGGGATGTTTACTGAAGTGAATCAGGGTGGTTAAATTGATTTTCGAGCAAAGAGAGATAGCTCGGGGTTTATTTTGCGCAAGGACTAGTGGTAGTAAGGGCGCAGTATTATGTTGTCTTTAGTAGCATAAGGGTAAGCATATATTCTTTTGTGTTGGGCGATAAGTATTTACGAGGAGATAGTTGGACGTAGCATGGGTTGAGTACCTGAGCAGTAATTATATATGTATATGTATATATATGTAATGTGACTACGGGTTCGAAGTTATATTACGTGTTATGACTAGCATAGTCGGGTAACTATCATGCAATAGAGTGCGGGGATAGGGTGTATGGGCACCCGGGTTAATTAAGACAAATTTTGTGCGGTTAAGCACGGGTATTGGGTGTATGGGCGCGCCCTGGCAAGGTTTAAATGCATACTTGTGTAACGTATGGTTAGAAACAAATGGGATAGATATAGAGGGCTTGGAGGCACATGACTAGTGAAAAAGATTTGAATATCGGAACACTAGGTTTATCTTAATTTCGAGGGCGAAATTCCTTTGTAAGGGGGGAAGTATGTAACACCCAGTATTTTTGTACATTTAATATTTAATTAATTCGGGAATTTTAAATTACAGGTGTGTTATAATTTTAATTGAATTAATTATGGCAATATATATATTAAATATTAATCGAGGAGTGAATGGTTAATGTTTAAGGAAATTTATTTACTAAGTGAATAGTAATAATTTTATTACGTCATTTCGAGCATTAATGACAAGTTATACACTTATCCCAGCCGGGAGTTAGTATAGACTAAATTGGGTGTGAGATGAGGATTTTTTTTATAAATTTATTCGGACGCCAATTCTGAGTGCGCGGTTGAGTCCGGATGGGTCGAGATAGTCAGAAAAGAGTACCCGGGGGTAGTAATTGGGTCTCGAGGTATTTTTGGGCATAACCGGGCCCACACGGGGTGAGTTGGGCCACTTTAATTAAGCGCATTAGGTGAAAAACGGGATTAAGGGTTTTTAACCTAATGGGGAGATTAGGAAATCAGCAGCCATCAAATCTAAGCCTAGGGCTTGAGAGGGAAATTGGGGGAAAGCTTAGCAAAAGCCAAATTGAGGATTTTGGAGCCAAATCGAGGGACTACGCCAACGGAATCAGATGCTACGAACACTTTCAGGCAAGTGGTTAACTGTTTTGATTCGTAAAGCATGATGATCAATTCATATCATAGTGATGTGGGTATGAAAATTCATTTTTTGGGGATAAATGGTACAAAATGGGATTTTTGTTCATGAAACTATTGAATGAGATTCATAGTAAAAAATTGTTGTGTTGAACATATCTCAGTATAGATATTTTATTGGAATAAGAATTCGGAATATAAACTGGGGAAAATCTGAATTTGGAAATTGGTTGTAGAACAAGATTGATGGATTTTAATTGGAATACCCATCTGTAAATATAGTGAGATATTGTATGAATTAGGAAGGCTAAAACAGTTATAGATGATTGAGACTTGTTTTGGGAGTAATTGATTTGTTAAAAATCATTATTTAAGGTTGGAAAATGGAGAGGATAAACCTTGGAAATTCGGCTATGGCTGAAACAACAAGCCGAGGAAGACAACCACCTGCTCGATCGATCGATCGACCAAGGGGCTCGATCGATCGAGGGTCCCAGGAATTTGACAGTTCGGCCAGTTTGTTTTTAATGGGGGTTTAATTTAAGTTTTAATTCCCTTATTTTTATTTGGTGATAAATTTATATGGGACATGTGTTCCCTTAACAATTTATATTAAAAGAAAGAATCTTATTAGATGATGAAAAGTCATATAAATTATATATAAAGACTTCAAGGAATACAATGTTCAACTAAAAATGCATAAAATTAATTAATACCAAAGTCATAATCCTTCCCAAAAACTCAGAGTGTGTTGTGTGTAACCAACTTAAGTATCATAATATTAATTCCTAGATTGCCTTTTAGAATCAATGCATTGACTTCAAGTATGACTAGATGTATCTCTCTGAATAGAATATCTCTGATACTTGGGTAAGTGCATCTATCTAGTGTGTAAGGATATGAGTGTACGTAAATAAGGTAAAAAATCTCACACACTTATAGGTAATAATAGATACATGAAAGAATTTTATCTCATAAAGGAATGCTAACTACTATGTTGAGAATGTTGAGTTATTCTCCATATTCACTTCTTCTTTTTTCGAACACATCACTAAGGGTAAAATGGGGTTTATTTAAAGGGTGAGAGGGAAATGAGGTAGGGAAGATGGATGATACGATGGTAGGGTTTTTGAGAAAGTGGAATATAATTTGATGAACTAATGTCTTCATGTCATAATATTATGATCTCATGCTTTTTACATATATATATATATATATATATATATATATATATATATATTTTCATTTTCTCTTATTTTTTTTAATTTTTTTAATTTTCTCTTTTTATATACTTTTTTCATAATTTTCTTTTTTCTTTTCCTTTTTATGCTATGAAACTTTATTTTCATAGAGATAATGAAGACATTTTACATTAGGAATTTCAATCACTCTTTTTTTCTAAAATGATTATAATGATGGGAAATGATATATGGAAAGCGTGGGGAATATATAAGGATAAGGGAAATATGAAAAGGTATAGGATGATGTAAATGGTTAGTGTATAGATGATATGAGTGAAGGTTTAGTTCTAGGGACAAACTACAAGGCACATGGTTCTTACAACCCCAAAGTGGCATCATTGTTAATGATTACTCAAAAAATGTAGAATAATGAGACCATGCAATGACTAAGTGCGGTACCCAAAGGAAGTCGAGTCAAATTATGACTCAGAGATTTGATAAACACCTTTGAAAAGGTGAATATTTCTAAACTCACAGGCATAAGTCTCCACAAGTGATATTTTGAGGCTCTCTTCAGAATGTTGTTACTCTTCAACTTTTGATTGTAAAATGTAATAAGTGAAAATGTGTTAAGTTTAGGAATTCATAGCGCATATATGCCTTAAGAGGTATTATCTAATTTTATAGCAGAAAGAATAAATTCAAGTCCGAACAAGAGTATTTTGATACTTCTAAGAGAGGAATGATAGATAACTCATGTCATAAAAAATGAGATAAACTTCACAATTTGTTTTTAAAAATTACTTATTTCTGAAAATTTCGCAAAACAAGTACGATTTCGATAATTTTATCACCCCAAAACAAAAGAAAAATCATCCTCGATGTTAAAACTTTGTTTTAAATTCAAAGCACATGGGAGGAAAGAGATTACCATAATTAATCGCTAATAATTCTTTTACTGGATGATGGAACTAATGGTAGATCCTGAAGAAGAAGGGCGACACAAAAAAATATAGACGTGTTTAAAGTATATGAAAATCATAGGGGGGAGTATAGAACACCACCGCCAAATTGGATAAGGCTCTTACTCAGAAATAAGATCGGATGGGTTGTTTCTCGATAGTGCTAAGTTTAATATCTTCAGCCAGATGTAGAGTTACTCACCCAAAAATAATATAGAAACAAGGATAAAATAGGGTGGAAGAAGGTGTGGTTGATGATGATCACCCCTCAAAAACAATAAAAATTTAGTCTTTTTAGATATAGGATCTGGGGTAAATTCACTTGTATGGTAAAATGCTTCACACGATGCAAAGCATTAGTGGACCAATGGTGGGTGGAGAGAAGGGTATAGGGAAAAAATGCACAGATGATGGTAAACAAGCACCGATCACGGGCCCTATTTAGCATAAACATGAGGGGAACAATGGCCCTATAAGTATGGCGATATAACTAGATGGGGAGGTATAATGGTTTGAAAATTGTGATGGGGTGGGACTCGTAGAAATCACACGATTTGTTTATAAGTAGACGATAAAAATAGTCACGTCGCGAAACGTCAATGATCTCACGAGAAAAAAATCACGAAAACATGCGAGTTATGGGCAGGGAGGAACAAGCTCTGTGTCACGTGATGATTATGTGTCATCATAAACACTCTTATGGATGGCAAGCTGGAAGAAAAATGCACGATATGGCATGTGAATCTCATGGGTAGAGGGAAGGTTCATGTGAGGACCTATATACATATATGGGAACATATGGGGTAGAATGGATAGGTCCAAACCAAGTGGTTGGGTGGAAGGGACAATGGGTGGGATAAGATGTGGGGCATATGATCCAATTTCAGAGTAGAGGACACACAATCATCGATAGGGTCAATATGATCCTAAACCGCACTTACAAGAGTTATTGGGGTTTCAAAGGAATGAGAGATCAACTTATCCTCCCACAAGTCACAAGTTAAGGCAATGCAAGAGTCTAACGAGGCATTAAAATCTGAGATATATGAATCAACATCAAAAGAGGAATAAACGTGAGCAAGACATTTATGGAATTGATCCATATCAAGAGAGGTAAAAACCATCTCTGATTCAATATCAGTGCATTGGGAAGCACTCATAACCAGACCTAACCTATAATAAATGGGTGCCCTAGGGGCACATGTAATGGACTCAATAGGTGTAAAATCGAGCTTATTTTTTGATTTGACAGGTCAGGGAACGGGAACCTCAATGGTGGGTTCTTTTGGGGGTTGATTAGTATAACAATCTTTCGGTAAGTCAAATAAAATTTCAACTTGTGTCTCGAACCATTGGGTGGTCTCATCTTCAAGATATTAAGGGTGATAGGGTTGGTCACACTAAAAATTTATGTCAAAAAATGACTCATCATCATTCCACGTGGGTGTAACAGTGGGCGGAGTTGGGGAGAAACCCAACTCTGTCACACACTCAAATTCATTTAAGCATTATGCAATCCATTGAAGGGATTGATTTTAATATTGAGTAGAGTTTTCTTATTCAAGGATGAAATTTTGCAAAAGTCTTTTGAGAGAGAATGTGGATGGTGATGGTGAATTGTTGTAAGTTGGCTACAATGGTTGACGAGGACAAAAATCAGTACGGATAATAGGAAGTGGAGAATGGTCATATAAAATGTGGGGAAAGGGGTCAAGGTCATCATACACGGGATGATGGACACTAGGAGATACAAAAGTTTGATAATCACGAGGAGCATAGTGAGGGGACTGATCGGGATGGGGTTCACTGTGTTGCCATGATGACTGTCGGGAACCGTGAGGATACATAAGATGGGGTTGGGATTCATATTGCGTGGGAGGAGCAATGGGTGGGAAAATATTATGCAACTCGAGAGTAAGGGACATACACTCATCATGAGGCTCAGATTGATCCTCAAGGGTACTCGCAAGATGAAGTATGGAAGTAATTGATTGAGAGATCAACTTATTATAATACCTCATACTACTATTATTAATAAATTTTTGTGTGATTAATATTATTATTTTAATTGGAGAAATTATGTTGGGTTTCGGTAAATATTTATTAGCGAGAGAAATGAATATTATTATTTATTATTGTTATTGTTATTGTTGGTATTATTATTATTGTTATTATTATTATTATTATTATTGTTATTATTATTATTATTATTATTATTATTATTATTATTATTGTTATTATTATTATTATTATTATTGTTATTATTATTATTATTATTATTATTATTATTATTATTATTATTATTATTATTTACTTGCGTGTGATAAGTAAATATATACATGGTTTATTACATCTTGCACATGAATGAAATAAATGGTTTATTGTTATTTGTCAATGGATGGGTATAATTTATGAACGACGCGTACGGTACGGACATGTTGGGATCGGTTAATGATATGTAAGAATATTTATAATTGGGTGACTCAGATGGCCTTTTTGATTGCACTAGTGATCTAAGAACGGTCACAATAGTCCACAATAGGTACTCCGGGTGTTATGATTGGGTTTCAGGGACTTTTTAGGTATAACATGACCCGTACAAGCGTACGAGGGTCTTTTTACACTTAGGGTTAGGTGGAAAATGGGATTAGGGTAAATTAAGTGAGTATTGAAAAGGTAGGGAAGGTGGATGGTAGCTCACCTTTGATATTCTGAACAAGTGAGATTGAGAGAGAGTTCAAGGAAAGAGAAAAAGAGAAAGAAATAGAAAAGGCTTGGAGAGGATAATAGAGAGTAAATCTTCGGATTCAACCCATCATCAAATGTAGAGAACGTCTGATTAAGTCCACAAAGGCAAGTACTTACTTTCTCTAAGTTGCAACTATACGTAGTCAATCACTTTCATGATCAAGGATACAAATATGGGATTTAAAGTTATGAAGACTTGAAATTTTGATTTATTGAATTAGAGACATAAATGATAAAGGAAATTTGATTAGAATTAATTATTAGTTGGTATTGATTATATTAAAAATTTGAAATTAATTATGGGTTTATATTGATGAGCGTATTGAACTTTGATAGGAAGGGTGTACTAATGAAAATCAATTTGGGAAAAATTGTGAATTGAATTGGATTGATGTTTGGTTTGTAATCCTAGGTGTTTGTTATAAGATTCATGGTTAATTTTATGTTGTAATTCTTCTGGAAATTTAGTATAATGATATTCGAGGTCAATTTTATGTTTGTGGTGATTAGGGACATCCATTGGAGGGTTTTGGAGGAAAAAACTCGAGGAAGAAGATGACAGTCAACCCCGCAAACCAAGATAGTTCGTTCGAGGAGTGAAACAGTTCTCTCAACCAAATCGTTTCGATCTATTAGAGAATCAATTCAGTATGTTGGTCTGCTCAGTTTTTGTTCGGGTGTTGTTTTGACTCGTCAGGGCTTCGGGAATGACTGCTGGGTCTTTCGGGGTATTGTGGGATCATTGAGTAATGTTATATAGGGTTTGGTATGTGTTATAGGTGAATGATTAGAGGGGTTTGAGAGATGATAATCGGAATTCAAGTGAGTTACCATTTATATAATTATCGGGAAATTTGTTCGAATTTTGGGATTGTGTGAACTGTGCGCTGTGGAATTTGCATTCGAGTTTGGTACTTTATTTATATGCATATTTGAGCAACGTGTATAATTATGTATGTGTGTATGATATTATTTTTATTAAACATAAATTCTCGGCAGCGCTATCATAGGAGGTTGCACGTGGTGGTTCATTGACCCTGACCTTGACCATCAGGTGTCGAATTGATTCCTCAGGTCATATGACTATTTCTTTGCCATTATCCATATGTGAGTATAAATATTTGTTGGGAGACCAATTGGGTGTGATTTTGTACGGTTACAAACCCCGTACGTATGTCTATGACGCTTATGTTGTATGCGCTTATGTTTCGGATCGGTGGTGAGATTTCGGCCCATAGGCTCAACTTGATGCATGATGCCTGGAGTTGGATAACACACGCGAGGGATGTATTCACGAGGTCCATACTATTGGAATACAGTTATACGTATATAACGAGCAATATATATGTATGTTCATGCAATATAATGTATATATATTTATAGCACGAGTGTATCTATGTTATGTTTATTATGTGAATATTTATCTTTAGCAAGTGTGTCGCCATAATATTGTATATGAACCAATATTTGGTGATGGTAATTACACTTAGGTAATAAAGAGTATTGGCGGGATTGGACTTGGATACCAATTACATGTACTAGTTGGACTGGGTAGTTTAAATAGGATATTGAATGAACACGTTAGATGCACACTCTACCTGAAAGGTGATATTTTATCTCATGTGAGTGTAACAACCCGCGTAATTTTGGGCTATTTTAATTAATTTATGAAAAATGGAGGAAAATAAAGTTTTTGATAAAATTATTTTTATTGCTCAAATATGTTGGTTATTATTTTTAAAGGCGAGAATTTCAAACGGTTTCGAAAACGGAGTTAAAACGGATTTTAAAATGATTTTTAAATGTTTTTAACTCTTGAAGTTGTTTTGACTTCGAACTCTTCATTTCTTTGCCTTATTTAAAGGAGTCTTTTGGATTCCAACTCTTCATTTCTTTTCATTATAAAAGGAAGTCGTGGGAAACCTTTTTAATATACTTATGGCACAACTTTTGGCAGCAAATAAATATATTTTATATTCCTCTTCTTTTAATATACACATTGGTCCTTGAGATTTGTGAGTTCCAACCTTAGATTAGAGGTGTTCTTGGGGCTATTTTGTTGGATGTTCTTGGAGAAGATTTTGTAGATCTTTTGTGTTGATCTTGAGGATGTGATCATTGGTTTCTCATCATGGTTTGAGGTATGGGGTTTTACACAATATGCTCTTAAATCTCGCGAGTGTCATTCTCTTTGAATTCTTGTTAATTGAACTTATATTTGAATTGATAAATTCATTGAAATCTGGAAAATAATTGTTGAAATTATTTTGATTCATGTGGTATCATTATATTGGTTTTGAGCACGTTGTCATGAGATTTTAATATGGCACGGATGTTGGGCACCCGCCAAAATTCCTGTTTCCCGGGCTATGGCTTGATAAAGCATATACGGATGTGGTGAGGCCTGGTGACCCGGTTAAAGTGTTGTTGAGTAATTATATTGATAAATACTTTGAGATTTGCATTTGATTTGAATATTCGTACTCATGTTGTTACGTTTTATTCATCGCTAATATATATTTGTTGAGCATCTTTCCCGTCGTATTGTGTACTTCCCCATATTTTCTTTTAGTGGCAGGTTAGCGCGGATTTTGAGGCGCTATGGAGATTGTTTTTAGCGAGGATTTTTTGGGAAATACTTGTATTATTTTGATGTATAGAGCTTTAGAAATTTGTATTTTATTTTCGAGTTAGTTGTATGTAATTCGAGAGATTTGGTATTTAATTTGAAGAGACTGAGATTTGTAGTTTCTCTTTTGTTGTTGTGGGACTTAGATGCTCTATACCTTGTCACTTATGGATTTGGATTTATTTTATCGCATTAATGCTCCGTTCGCTCTCCCCGGGCGGGCGGGGTGTTACAAATGGTATCAGAGCTTAGGTATACGGCAACCCTCGGGTCTTGGGTTTTGGGTTCATTGCGTGGTTAGCAATTTTTGGAGATAGAATATTTAAGGTGATATTCGTGATAGGTTTCGAGATTATATGTGAGGAATTTATTTTTGGAGACGGGAATATATTGGAGATTGTTGGCCTGATTTTGAGACTTAGGCATTCGGTGAATTTCGAGGGCGAAATTCCATTGTTAGTGGGGAAGTGTAACAACCCGCGTAATTTTGGGCTATTTTAATTAATTTATGGAAAATGGAGGAAAACAAAGTTTTTGATAAAATTATTTTTATTGCTCAAATATGTTGGTTATTATTTTTAAAGGCGAGAATTTCAAACAGTTTCGAAAAAAAAGTTAAAACGGATTTTAAAATGATTTTTAAATGTTTTTAACTCTTGAAGTTGTTTTGACTTCCAACTCTTCATTTCTTTGCCTTATTTAAAGGAGTCTTTTGGATTCCAACTCTTCATTGCTTTGCATTATAAAAGGAAGTCGTGGGCAACCTTTTTAACATACTTTTGGCAGCAAATAAATATATTTTATATTCCTCTTCTTTTTATATACACATTGGCCCTTGAGATTTGTGAGTTCCAACCTTAGATTAGAGGTGTTCTTGGGGCTATTTTGTTGGATGTTCTTGGAGAAGATTTTTGTAGATCGTTTGTGTTGATCTTGAGGATGATATCATTGGTTTCTCATCATGGTTTCAGGTATGGGGTTTTACACAATATGCTCTTAAATCTCGCGAGTGTCATTCTCTTTGAATTCTTGTTAATTGAACTCATATTTGAATTGATAAATTCATTGAAATCTGGAAAATAATTGTTGAAATTATTTTGATTCATGTGGTATCATTATAGTGTTGTTGAGCACGTTGTCATGAGATTTTAATATGGCACGGATGTTGGGCACCCGCCAAAATTCCTGTTTCCCGGGCTATGGCTTGATAAAGCATATACGGATGTGGTGAGGCCTGGTGACTAGGTTAAAGTGTTGTTGATAAATTATATTGATAAATTCTTTGAGATTTGCATTTGATTTGAAAATTCGTACTCATGTTGTTACGTTTTATTCATCGCTAATATATATTTATTGAGCATCTTTCCTGTCGTATTGTGTACTTCCCCATATTTTCTTTTAGTGGCAGGTTGGCCCGTATTTTGAGGCGCTATGGAGATTGATTTTAGCGAGGATTGTTTGGGAAATATTTGTATTATTTTGATGTATAGAGCTTTAGAAATTTGTATTTTATTTCCGAGTTAGTTGTATGTAATTCGAGAGATTTGGTATTTAATTTGAAGAGATTGAGATTTGTAGTTTATCTTTTGTTGTTGTGGGACTTAGATGCTCTATACCTTGTCACTTATGGATTTGGATTTATTTTATCGTATTAACGCTCCGTTCGCCATCCCCGGGCGGGCGGGGTGTTACAAATGGTATCAGAGCTTAGGTATACGGCAACCCTCGGGTCTTGGGTTTTGGGTTCATTACGTGGTTAGCAATTTTTGGAGATAGAAAATTTAAGGTGATATTCTTGACAGGTTTCGAGATTAGATGTGAAGAATTTATTTTTGGAGACGAGATTATTTTGGAGATTGTTGGCCTGATTTTGAGACTTAGGCATTCGGCAAATTTCGAGGGAAAAATTCCATTTTTAGTGGGGAAGTGTAACAACCCGCGTAATTTTAGGCTATTTTAATTAATTTATGGAAAATGGAGGAAAATAAAGTTTTTGATAAAATTATTTTTATTGCTCAAATATGTTGGTTATTATTTTTAAAGGCGAGAATTTCAAACGGTTTCGAAAACGGAGTTAAAACGGATTTTAAAATGTTTTTAACTCTTAAAGTTGTTTTGACTTCCAACTCTTCATTTCTTTGCCTTATTTAAAGTAGTCTTTTGGATTCCAACTCTTCATTTCTTTGCATTATAAAAGGAAGTCGTGGGCAACCTTTTTAACATACTTATGGCACAACTTTTGGCAGCAAATAAATATATTTTATATTCCTCTTCTTTTTATATACACATTGGCCCTTGAGATTTGTGAGTTCCAACCTTAGATTAGAGGTGTTCTTGGGGCTATTTTGTTGGATGTTCTTGAAGAAGATTTTGTAGATCTTTCGTGTTGATCTTGAGGATGTGATCATTGGTTTCTCATCATGGTTTGAGGTATGGGGTTTTACACAATATGCTCTTAAATCTCGCGAGTGTCATTCTCTTTGAATTCTTGTTAATTGAACTCATATTTGAATTGATAAATTCATTGAAATCTGGAAAATAATTGTTGAAATTATTTTGATTCATGTGGTATCATTATAGTGTTGTTGAGCACGTTGTCATGAGATTTTAATATGGCACGGATGTTTGGCACCCGCCAAAATTCCTGTTTCCCGGGCTATGGCTTGATAAAGCATATACGGATGTGGTGAGGCCTGGTGACCCGGTTAAAGTGTTGTTGATAAATTATATTGATAAATTCTTTGAGATTTGCATTTGATTTGAAAATTCGTACTCATGTTGTTACGTTTTATTCATCGCCAATATATATTTGTTGAGCATCTTTCCTGTCGTATTGTGTACTTCCCCATATTTTCTTTTAGTGGCAGGTTGGCGCGTATTTTGAGGCGCTATGGAGATTGATTTTAGCGAGGATTGTTTGGGAAATATTTGTATTATTTTGATGTATAGAGCTTTAGAAATTTGTATTTTATTTTCGAGTTAGTTGTATGTAATTCGAGAGATTTGGTATTTAATTTGAAGAGATTGAGATTTGTAGTTTCTCTTTTGTTGTTGTGGGACTTAGATGTTCTATACCTTTTCACTTATGGATTTGGATTTATTTTATCGCATTAACGCTCCGTTCGCTCTCCCCGGGCGGGTGGGGTGTTACAGTGAGTGTGACGGTTAATTGGTAAAGTAGTACACTACAAGTTTTAATCGATTTAAAACAGTTATCTACTTGTAAAATATTTTCTACTTTTCAGGCTTTGACCCATGGCCAATCGTTTTTCCTTATTTTCCTTCGTAAAACCCCAGGTGTGCAGTAGCAGCAGTCGAGACCGTGGTGATAAATCTATTCTTGCTGTTGCAACAGATGTGAATGCTTTCGGATTTTTTTAGACACCTTAGCATATTCTATCTAGATAATATCTTTTCATTCTAGTTTTCAGTTTGCGCATGCTTCCCGTAGATGGATAGAATATTATATTATTTTTCCATAGGCAGTTAATTCTACAATGACCACCCTCGCACAACATTTTCCCCAGGCACAACCATAACAGCTAGTCGCAGAACCAGTTCAGGCTAGCCTGGTGCCGTCAGTTTGTGAAAGAGTCGGAGAGGCTGTCCAAAAGGGCCATCCGTCGAAGTGACATGGGATTGCAGATATGGTTGAGACTATCCTATGGCATAAGTATAATCAGAGGCACTTACGTAGGGTTAAGTGCAATGACCCTCAGTATCAAATGGCAACATTCAATCTAGTCGGGTAAGCTCTTCACTGACGGGAGTCGGTGACTACATAGGAATAGAGGGACACGATGACTTTTCAAGATATTTGGGTGCGGTTCGATCGCAAGTTCTTTCCATAAACATTTTAGACAAAAATGAGGAGAGGATTCTTATATCTCTCATAGGAGGTCTGAACTATAGCCGAATACAGGGATGAGCTCTCTCACTTGGTGAAATTTGTGTCAGAGGAAGTAAAAACTGAGGAAAAGAGGTTTCTCAAGTTTATTGGTGGACTTACTTAGTGGATTTTCCAACATGTATCAACGAACCTAGTGTTGAAAAATTACACCATCATTAACACCACATTGCTCTATTGTCAAGATCATCGCTTCAATCTGATGGGAGCAGAGAAGAACATAGATTTTAGATAGCGGGGCATGAATGGGGGTAGCGGTGCTAGCAAGACACCGCAACAGTATGGAAAACATCAAGAGAGGGGTTCCTAGCAAGGGAATTTGATAAGAGATTCAGGCTGAGTAATAACAATTTCAGGCATGATCATCAGGGCCAGTAGCACGCTCCTTTGGGCCGGTAGGGCCAGGGGAACTTGAACAGGGGCCAGTAGGGCCGAGGTTATTAGGGCTAGCAGGGCCAAAGATAGGGACAACCTCATCAGGTCCAGCAATTACAAAGTTAGGAAAACTTTACTGGGGTTTATTTTGTAAGTGGGGAGTAGGGCAACATGAGGACTATGTGCCCGAGTAAGGCTAGGGGTCAGGATCAAGGTGCCTCAAAGGGGAAACAGTTACAGCATCTTCTAGCCCCATTAACAGTTCCAACTTCACTGACTTTACAAGGGAAGGGGTAGGGGCAGTTTGGGTGTGTGTATAATATCCGAGGACCATCATTACCTCCAACCCAACCAGTAATTAAGGATACGTTTTCTATACATGGGCACATGTGGAAAGTTTTATTTGACATGAGAGCATCACATTAATTTACTAGAACTAAATTCACATGTCCAAAGGGTTTAGTTGATTTAGTCTTAGACATTATTATGACCTCAGTTTAGCCGTTGGGTGGTGTGACTCTCATTCGTTCCATCTGTAAGGTGGCAAGTATGTGAACATGGGGAGGTTATCCTTGGCAGCAAATATACTCGTATTAGGCTTGGAAGAGTATAATATTATTCTAGGTATGTACTGGTTGTATGTATAGAACGATGGTGAAATGTTATAGTAGGACTATTATGTTTTCTATTATAGGGAAGTGCATGTTTCTTTTGGTGATGCCTCATCTGGAAAGAGGGCCAAGCATGTACTTATATTTTATTGAGTAAGAGACTTATGAGGGTATAGTCATCTGTTGTTAGGGATTATAATGATTTGTTCTAGGAGATACCGGGGTTTCCATTGAGTACGGAGTTTGAGTTTTTTATCATCAAGGACTACGTCGATAGTGCAGGCGGTGTATCGCATAACCCCTTTAGAGATGCAAACGTTGAGGGATCCGATTCACCAGTTATTAGGGAAGGGGTTTATAAACAGGGGTATATCCCCTTGGGGTTCCCCAATTATGTTTATAAATAATAAAGATGGGTCATTGAGGTTGTGTATCGACTACCGAGAGTTGAATAAGGTCACACTCCGAAACAAGTATCCATTGTCGTATATGGAATACTTTTTTTACCAGCTAATAGAATCATCATACATATATATATTAATTTGAGGTTAGGGTACTATGAGTTACATATCAGGGAGCAACTCATATGAGTTCAGGGTTATGTCTTTCCCGCAAACCAATGTGCCAACAATTTTCATGGAGCTCATGAATAGGGTGTTCAGGGATTTCTTAGATTGGTTTATCAATGTGTTAATAGAGGAAATATTTATTTACTCTCAAATAGAGGGCGGGCACATAAAGCATTTGCGCCTAGTTCTCTAGATTTTGTGGAACCATCAGTTGTATGTCATGCTCGAGAAATGTGGATTCAACTTGCCAGATGTATAATTGTTGTTTCATATTATATCCGAGAGAGTGACTTACATGGATCTAAGTAAGGTGTCAGCGGTGAGGGAGTGGTGTCAGCCTATGACACCACTATAAGTGTGTGGTTTTATGGGGTTAGCATGGTACTACCGTAAGTTTATTAGAACTTTTTCAAAGATTGCAGGTCCTTTATCGAATTTGACTCGTAAGGGAGTTCAATTTGTATGGTATTATCACTATGAGTTAGCTTTCTATGACCTAGAGGACAAGCAGACTGCAGAACTAATACATGCATTCCCTAGGGGAGGAGTGTAGTACTTTGTTTCTACCGATGCGTCCTTACACGAAATTGGGGGAGTTATATAACAGGAGGAGTGGGCCATAACTTATACATCTCGAAAGCTTAGGTACCATGAGAAGAGCAATCCCCCTCACGACTTGGATATAGAATCATTCATTTTTGTCTTGAAGATTTGGAAACAATATCTACTTGAGGAGAAGTTTCAGTTGTTCATGGATCACAAGTTAATTTAGTATCTTTTCATGTAGAAAGAACTGACTATGAGGCATCGTAGGTGGCTTGAGTTCATGAAGAATTGACAGTTTGAGATCCAAAATCATCCAGGGAATGATAAAATAATGGTTGATGCATTAAGACATATGACATCATGGAAGTTAGCACCCGCATGGAAGACAAAGTGGGTTGAGCTTTGTCGCCATGATGAGGTAGTCTGGACTTACATAATAGTGATGACTGTCATATCCAAAATCATTTTGAGGGTTATAAAGGCACAAGAAGGAGATTTGTCTTGTCAAGATAGGATTTAGCAATTACTAGTAGCTGGAGAGGAGTTTTACTCAGTCAGTTATGAGGGTGTCTTATGCTTCAATAGGAGTTTTATAGTACCAAACGATGAGGACCTGTAATGCACAGTTATGGAGGAGGCGCATGGGTCATAATTTTCAATGAATCCCGGATGGGATACGATGTACCATGATATTTGGAGACCATATTGGCGGGTTGGTATAAAACGGGCCATAATAGAGTTTGTCTCCTGGTGCACCACTTGTCAGATGGTGAAGGTCGATTATTAGAGACCGGTCGGGGTTCTATAGCCATTGGAGACTACGATGTTGAAATGAAAGAGTATTTCGATGCACTTCATCATATGGTTAGCAACATCACAGTGGGTTCATGATTCCATTTGGGTCATTATGGATTAGTTAACAAAGGTAGCTAATTTCTTAACTGTTCGGGTGGATTACATGAGAGTGAAATAATACACAATTGTTCATAGAAAAGATAGCGATATTGCATGGGGTTCTTATCAACATTATTTTAGATCGGGATAAGATCTTTGTGTCCCCATTCTGGCACAGTTTTCAAGAGGGGATGGGTATGAAGTTGCATTTGAGCACTACTTATCACCTATAAACTGATGAGTAGGCAGAGAGGGTGAATCAAATATTAGAGGATATACTGAGGATGCGTATTATGGACTATAAGGGTAGCAGGGAGAAGTATTTTCCTTTGGTGTAGTTTTCGTATAACAACTCATACCCGTTAACTATAGGATTGGCACTATTTGGGGATTTGTATGCAAGACCTTGTTGTTCACCCTCTTGTTGGCTAGAGGTGGGGGACAAATTTCTTTTTATGCTCGATTTTATTTAAGAAATGTTAATGAAGATTGAAATGATCAGGAGTCGAATTTGGGTAACTCTGGATCGACATAAGAGCTATACCGATGCGGACCAAAGATTTTCATAGTTTGACATGGGTGATCAGGTGTTGCTGCAGGTATCTCCCATGAAGGAAGTGACGTGGTTCAGGAATAAAGGGAAGTTAGAGCCTAAGTATGTTTTTTTTTTTTAATTATCGAGAGGGTGGGGCCGGTTGCATATAGGCTCACGTTGTCAAAGCATTTGTAGTGGATTCATGTTGTGTTCGATGTGTCGTTGTTGAGGAGGTACCTTAGGGATGCCATGGCTTATCGGCATATACCGTTAGAGGAGATTGACTTGTAGTTGGATATTTCATATAAGGAGAGATTTGTTTCCATTTTGGGTCGTAGCAAGTGGAAGCTTCGGTCAAAGGTGGTATCATCGATGCTTGTTCAGTAAGGACACTGCAATGTTGCCGAGTCAACGTGGGAGCGTGAGGGTGACATGCAAGAAAAGTATCTAAAGCTCTTCATGGAAGGTACTTGTAAATTTTGTGGATGAAATTCCGTTTTTAGGGGGAGAATACAATACCCGTACTTTTATTATTAATGAATTTCATCGTGCTTAATATTACTAAATTAATTGGGGAAATAAAATTGGGTTTTGATATATATTAATTAGCGAGAGAGAGGATTAATATTTATTATTATTATTATTATTATTATTATTATTATTATTACTATTATTATTATTATTATTATTATTATTATTATTATTATTATTATTATTATTATTATTATTTACTTGCATGTGATAAGTAAATAGATATATGATTTATTATATTTTATGTATGGGTGAAAGTGACGATTTAGTATTATATGTTGATGGACTATTACATCGACGGATCGATATAATTTATGGGCGATGCATACAGTACGCGTGTGTCGGTCCCAACTCGAATTACTTTTTTGAGTGCAGCAGAGATCTGGGAAGGGTCAAAATAATCCAAAATAGGTACTCGGGTGTTATGAATGTGTTTCATGGTATTTTCATACATAACAAGACCCATCCAATGGTAGGAGGGTCTTTTTACACTTAGGGTTAAGTGAAAAAACGAGATTAGGGTGAATTAAGGGAGTATTTGAAAAGGTAAGGAAGGTGGATGAAAGCTCGCCTTTGATATTCTATGTAAGTGATATTGAGACAGAGTTCAAGATAAGAGAACAGAGAAAGAAAAAAAAGAAAGGGATCAGAGTGGAAAAATGATAGGATATATTCGGATTCAAAACATTATCACACGTAGAGAACGCTAGAGTAACTGCACAAAGGCAAGTATGTATTTACTTAAAGTTGTAATTATACAGATTTAATCACTTTCATGGTTAAGGACAAAACTATGGGATTTAAAGTTATAAAGATTGAAACTTTAATTGATCGATTTAGAGACACAAATGATAAATGAACTTTGATTAGAATTGATTATTAGTTGGTATTGATTATTTTTGAAATTTGAAATTGATGCAGGGTTTATATTGATGAGCATGTAGAACTTTGATAGGAATGTTGTACTATCAAAATGAAATTGGTGAAAATTATGAACTGAATGGGAATGGTGATTGATTGGTATTCCTAGGTGTTTGATATACAATTCATGGTTAATTAAATATTTTAATGCTTCTAGAACACTAGTATAATCACATTAGAAGTTAATTTTATGTTTGGGGTGGTTTAGGATATCTATTGGAGGTATTAGAGGTGAGAAACCTGAGGAAGAAGAATACTGGAAGCCTAGGAAACCAAATCGGTTAAATGGGGGAGCAAACTAGTTCGCTCAATCGAACCGGTTTGGTTTATCAATGAATTGGTTCGGTTTGCTGGATTGCCCAGTTTTTGTTCCGGTGTTGTTTTGACCCGTTAGGGCTTGGGGAATGACCTTAGGGGCTTCTGGGGTACAATGCGATTACTCGATAATTCTTTCTTGGGTTTGGTTCATATGATAGGCCAATGATTAGTTGGGTTTGAGTAAGGACAAAGGGGAATTTAAGTGAGTGACCATTTAAATAATTCATCCGGAATTGTTTGAAACTTTGGGATTGGGCGAACCGTGTGCTTTGGGATATGCGTTTGAATTCGGTACTTTATATGTATACATATTTAAGTGAGGTGTATATATATATATATATGTATGTATCTATGTAATAAGGAGTAGAATATGTTTACTATTCAATAAATTGACAACTTAATCAGAGGTGGAGACTGAATGTAGGGATTTAAATCTAATGGTTTTATAGGATGCCACGTAAGGGAGATAGTATGTTGGGCAAGATTGTTATTTTCAAGTGACAACTCTCACGTTCAATCAGTCTCATAACTCGAAATATTAGAAAACTGAGCTAAAACTGAGCTAAAACACTATTGAAGGAGCTGTTACACGACACCTTAATTCAAATCTCATAGAACAAACCATCTTTCTCTTTCCCAAATGCAACTTCAACCACTCTCTCAAACCTACGTCGTATGCTGGCTCTCAACGTTAACTTCAACTTTAACTCCAACTTCAACGTTTGTTCGTAGACGACATTTTATCTTGGAAAGAGTGTGAGTAATGGGTTTTTATGTAGGTCTGTGCAAGTCATACTGTTCTCTCAAGGGTCTCTTATGGGTTTCGTATATTTTCATTGTTGATTTCATTATTGTTCTCATATTGTTTAAATCAGGTCTTGGTTTCATTATCTTTCGCGAACTACCTTTTTTTTCATTTTTTATATATATGATATTGTTTTTTGTGTAGATCTAGCCATTATTCCATCTCTGACTAGGTTTCCGATGGGCTTCACGTTGGGATGGTAATGGGTTTTCATCATCGTTTGGTGGATTAGAATAGGATTTTGGGGTTTTTATCTTTTATTTTAAAACCCTCGAACGATAAGATGCCCAAAAAAAATTGTATTGCAATTTTCTTCTTTTTGTAGATCTAAAATTGTTTTAACTTTCGTCTTATCTATATTGTGTTTCTTTTGGAAGATCTGATTTTTTGGCATCTCGCTATCAGAAAGGTACACACACTCCCTAAATATTTTAGATTTAGATTTTGATTTCGGCTTTTTAGATTTTTTGTAAGGGTTTTAGAACTAAGTTGTTAACATAAACTAAATGTCATATTTGGTTTTTACTTTTTTTGTAATTTTTTTTACGTATCAATTATGATTTACCAGTTTATTTTTATGGGTTTTCATAATATTTGATTTTCATATTTTTTTCATTCATTTGGTTAGGTGTTAATCATGTGTAGTGTGATAACCTTATGCGATTTAGTCAATTTTTTTACTTGTTTTATTTTGATGATTTGATATGTCTTATCTTTTGTAGGTGCAAACATATGCACGTGTTCAATCCAAAATAAACCATTACATAAGGTATGTTTATTAAGCACTTTTTCATCCCATTATATGTTTTATAAAATGACTAGAAAAATCTTTCTATTTAGAAAATGCTTGAATTTGGGGAAAAATGCTCGAGGTTGACTTGGTTTTGATGAGGGTTACGCTTATTTAAGAGTTTTTTACTCACTCTCTCTTCAGAATTTTGCTCTATTTTTATATGCTCTCTTTTTATAAACAGTTATATAACCTTTTTAGTTCCATGCTTACAGATCCGGACCAGATCTAGAACTTTTTGACCTACTTTTGGCGCTCGATTTTGGTCTTTTTCGGTGCTTGTCTCACAGAATGAGCTTCATATTTGTTCATATTTAATGCAACGTAGGAAGAATGATGATTCCCATGAAGGTATATTTAACGCAATGTAGGAAGAATGATGATTCCCATGAATGTATATTTTAAAATGAAAAATTCAAAGATTTCTGCATTCAAGGTTTGTTAGATACATTCAAAAGAAACGAGAATGAGTTTGTATGTTCTTTGCTCAGACGAAAGATAAAATTGGTAAGACATAACTTCCTCGGTGCTTATGTTGATTTCCATGAAGGTATACTAATTTTTAAGATGATTTCCACCATAATTTTGTTACTGTTTAATTACTGTGAATATGTTGGAATTATGGATATTAAATTTGGTTTATTCGTTTGCATCACGTGCATGTAAGAGCTAAGTTGTCAAAACTGGAACATTTGTGAATTTGATTTTTGAAGTATTAGAAGAGTATCACGTATAGCAATGCAGGTAAGAATGTTAGCTAAATACATTGATGATAACTATTTTTGTTGACCAGATGATCGTAAATGTTAAATCAAGTGTGAGATGGGATTATCAAAGATTTCTCATACACGCGCCTTCTTAAGACTCATTATTAGTTGCTGTAGAAATAAAGAATCTTGGGGTAAAACATTATTTTGCAGAACTGATAGGAGGTTTAACATCTCAGCTGTGTGACTGAACCTAAAATAAAGAGGGTACTGACATTTTATGGATGCGTCGTACAAAAGGGTTTGCTACCCTGATATAGAATATATAGGGGATAGATCATAATGTGAGAATAATGCAGTTGCTAGGTGGTTTGGGTATTGGCCATTGAGTGTACTAGATGTCCAAGTCAATACATGTACTCGATAAATAAATAATCGCATACTTAATACTTTTCTTTGATATAGATTGGCTCTTGGACACATTTACATTCAAATATTTGTTACATTTAATAAAATTTCTTTTCGATACACATTTACATTCAGATATTTGGGAGATTGGACCTGTTTAGAATCATATATCTCCACAAATTGGAAGCTTGGTCCTACTGGAATTGCAAATAGATCTTTATTATGAGCTAATATATATGAAGTTATATTTATATAAAGCTTGGGCCTATTTAAACTGAAGTTTAATGGTTTTTGTTTGAACTCTTACGTTTTTTTTTTGGTAGATTTGTAAGTTTAATGTTTGAATCACCACCGTTGTTGAAGATCCCCATGACTGAACCACCTCGAAACCTCAGAGAACCACCACCACAGGGTAAACATCCTTTTCCCTTCCGTTTTATCACTCAATTTATTTATGCTTTATTAATGTGTTCAGAGTTAGATATTTGAAATTTATCTTTTCTTTCTTTAATTGCTATTTTTTTCAAAGTATTGTGTAATTTGGCAAGAGAGAATCGACATATTTATCATTTGTATCATGCTTTAATTTCATGTAATTTTTTAGTAAGAGTTTAAATGTACGGTATGCTACAATGCAGAGTAGTTTCCATTACAATAAGATTTTATATTTCGTTATGCTATGATCAATATCCTATCTCAGAAACTCAAAAACTCAGAAACTCATGTGAACCCCTTGGGGTTAAAATCAGATGCTCATATGAATGTCATTTTGGACATCATGCGTTGTTGAGGTACTAATTTAAATAATTTAATTAATGCATTGTACATTTAGTAATATGGAATATCGGGTGTTTTATCGTATAAAATTAACGAAGAACGGGGAAAATTAGGGAATGGCTAATTCTTTGGCCTACACGAAGAAAAATTGAGTTTTAAAGAAGATGTCAAAGAAGAAAAGCTGACTGACTCCCCGAGTCCAGTTGTCCATTTTACCGAGTCCAAAGAAACGATTGAGGATAAGACAATCTCTCCTTCAATAATTGAAGAGGAGTTGAAGAAAGATAATGAGGTCAAAAAGTCAAAACTTGACTTACCGAGCCCAACAGTAATTTTGGCCGAGTCCAAAGAAAGTATTGATGATAAGCAAATTGCAAAATGCAAGAATAGTTCAGCCATTGTTTGGGGGTTTCAATTATATTAATGGTGAGTTTGGTAGTGATGATAATAACACCCTGATTGACAAGCGTAAGTACCCTCAAGAATTGAGCCACGGACTTAGAATCTCTTCAAAAAATCACTGCTTTGTAACACCTAATTTGGGTGTTAGTGATGTTCAGCCAACAGTTCCTTCTATATCACAATTTGATTTTCATTAGACGCTGCGAGGAGAAATCTGAGGTGCGAAGTTCAGATAGTAATGAGAAAGATATTTGATTATTTCACGGACATCGTGTTTGCTACTCTCAAAAGGAAAAAGGAGAATCTTGAATGCGAGTTTGAGGCGGAAATGCTTCTAGAATTCGCGAGGGATGATGAGAAGTTTGTTTGAATGCAGTATGTGCTCTATATCAACAACAACTCTCTAAGGAGACATCTATGATGAATCCTATATCTTCCAACAGTCGAGGATTCAACCTGTTTAATGCACTCAGGGGAACAACTTTGCCCAAGTATCTTATTGATAGTGATCCACAATGCAAATTGAAAAAAACTGTTTAAGAGGTTCGAGTATAAGATCCAAAAGCTATTATATTACTGCATTAATATTTGAGCATATTTTAGCCCCCTGTCTTATATTACTTCATTAACACCACTACGTTTCATATTTTCCAGTTAATCTCTTCATTATCTCCCTTTCTTTTCAGCTACACAGATTATCATTGATGTCATTGTTGATTTCTTACCGTCTATGTTCAGGTACACATAGTAGATAATGTGTTACAAGCCCATATTTGAACCTATACTATGTGATTTCAGGTCAATGCACGTGTCTCTTAATTGCATTACACTTATATTTTGTTATAATTTTAAGGCATCGTCTCCCTCCACACGCACACACACTTTTGAGGTTATATTTTGTTTTTAGAGGAATTATTTTTATTTAATTTGTTCTAATTCATTATATTTTGTTTTATTTTGTAGGTTTAATCGCAGCTCGCTCCTTGATTCCTTCTCTCAGCTTCAAACACTTATTTGATAATGGGATAATTGCCTTGCCCTTTTCCATTATGGCACAAAAGCCATATATCTGTACTTATAGGTATGACATTTCTGTACAGATTTCATATACAATATGTATATGAAATCTATGTGGTTGCAATCTATTTTTCAGTATATGCATTTTCCCTGCACAACAATCTGCAAAGTTCCAATTTCTTTTTCAGTATATGACATTTTTTAGTCTAAAATATTGTATATATAATCTTTACAGTGTGTAAATTGCATATACAATCTTTTATATGTATACGACATATAAAAGATTGTATTGCAACTGATATACAATCTGTACAGTTGCAGTGCACAATTTCATCTGATATACAATCTTGGCATTGGTTGTAAAGTGTACAGATTTTGGGTCCGGACAAAAAATGTAATATTAGTTACATGTATGAGGTAAGTAGATGTACAATTTCTTTCTTCACTACATCATTGGATGAAGAAAAGTTGTGAAGGGTTAGTAACTACTTTTGTTGAAATATAACGAATGGGATTTCTTTTATGTTCATCCAGAATTTGAGTATCACCTTCTTGATACCTTATGGGTGACGGACGAAACGAAGACTAAACGATGTTGATCATTGTAATTAATGCCTTCACCGCCTTATATCGTATAAGGTACAAATGGTTGGTGGTGTACATAGATTTTATTATTTAGTCTATTTTATGTGTTCAAATGTATTTGTTCAAATAATTTTTCCTTTTTTACTTTGTAATGTTGCCATTAATGTTCTGAATTAATGGATTCGTTTAAATTGTTGTTGGTGTATCGAGCTTTATTGATTTTAGGCATGATTTTTTTTTATGTGTAGATATGAAATTAATGGTTTGAATTGACGTTGGGATATATTTAATGAATATCAACGTTTAGAATAAAGACTTTGTAAGAAAGTATAATGGGTTATTATTTCAGTTTTTCATTAGTTATTTGAGCACCTAACGATTGAATTCAACATTTTGGTTAGCTAGATGAAATTTCAGTTCATACCAGCTTGGTTGGATGGCAATTTGGTTGGTATGGGTATGGGTTTTTGGTTCATACCAAACTATTTTTTTCATTCAAAGGAACAATTTTTAATAATTGAATGCAGTAATTCAATGCCATGCCATACCAAAAATTAATGATTGAATTCTGCAATTCCAATACCAAAAATTAATGATTGAATTCTTCAATTCCAAATTCGTATTAAATTTTGGCAGTTTGGTATGGAATTTTGGTTGGGGAACTAAACTTTAGAGGTTTGGTATGGAATTTTGCTGGATTTGCTGAATTCAGTCGTTAAAAATTAATACAAATTTGGTATGGCAGTATTGTATGACACTTTGAAAAAATTCCAATTCAAAGTTTATTGAATTCAATGCCATGCCATATAAAAAATTAATGCGAATTTGGTATTGTAGTTCGGTTGGTACGGTAGTTTGTTTTATTTCATTCAAATGAGGAGTTTGGGATGAAATTTTAGTTCGATTTAGTATGGAATTTCGGTTGGAAAATTTGGGGTTTATTTCAGTTCATGTATTTAAAAATTACCCTTTCTTTAGTTGGGTAACAAAAATTTTGTCGTTTTGTAATTATGTACTTTGGAAATTTTTGTGATTTCGCAATTACCTACTTTGAAAATTTTCACCATACCTTTAGGCACGGGCATTCCGCTAGTGTATGTATGTGTGTATGATAATTATTTTTATTAAACGTACCTACTCGGTAGTGCTGTCGTAGGAGGTTGGGCGCAGTGGGAAGTCCATCCCGGCATTGACCTGCAGGTGTTAGATTCATTCACAGGGTTATAGGACTTTTGCATAGACACTATCCATTTGTGAGGATAAAAATTAGTTTGGATACTGGTTGGGTGAGATTTGGTATGGTTTCTAACCTATATGTATGTTTATCATCGCCTCCGTCATATATGTATACATATTGGATCAGTGGTGAGATTTTGACACGGTGGCTCAGCGTGATGAGTGATGCCTAGAGCCGGATAACACATGAGGAATGTATCAGGAGGTCCATGTTCTTGGGATACGGTTATATGTATATAACAAGTGATATATATGTGTGTTCATATGATATAGTGTATATATCTATTTGTAGCATGAGCGTAGATATGTTATGTTTATTATGTGAATATTTATCTATAACAAGTGTGTCGCTACAATATTATTTGTGAGCATATACCTAGTGAAGGTAATTATACTTAGCTAATAGAGAGTATTAGCGGAGTTGGACTTGGATAGTAGTTACATGTACTAGTTAGAACGAGTAGTTTAATTAGGATTGTAAATGACCAAGTAAGGTTCTATCTCATGTGAGTGCACCCGGTTAGTCATGAAAGTAATACAATTCAAGTTTTAATCAATTTAAAACAATTATCTACTTGCTGTTTTTTTTTAAATTTTTTGGCTTTGACTTGCGGGAAATTA
Organism: Sambucus nigra; assembly: GCA_949130495.1. Taxonomy (NCBI): domain Eukaryota; kingdom Viridiplantae; phylum Streptophyta; class Magnoliopsida; order Dipsacales; family Adoxaceae; genus Sambucus; species Sambucus nigra. The sequence goes on from OX422219.1 coordinate 517,311,194, forward strand.
TTTTTTCTTGTTTTTCCTTCTTAAAATCTCTGGTGTACAGGAGCAGCAGCCAGGATTGCGGGGATAGATCCATTCTTTCTATTACAGTAACTATGGACGGTACATGATTGTTTTAAACGCCTCAACTTGTTGTATCTATATATGATCGTTTCATTCCCATTTATGTTTGGGCATATTGATTGTAGATGTATAGGATTTTATACTATTTTCAGATATTTTATTTCATTACTCAGTTGTCATTCATTTATATTTACTGGATGTTATTTTTTGGTGACCGATGGTTTATTTAGTTCACATGTGTTATTTTTTATGAATTTGGATTATTCTATTCATTTTATTGTATGTTTTTATTCGTATTTTATTTGTATTACTGTAAAGTGATGCTGAGAATGGACCATACTTAGATTCTTATTTTATTTTCGTAGAGGATTGACCACCTGATATCATCATATTAGGGTTATTACACTTATCCACCCATAAGTCGCCATCCAATGTAGTGAAAGAGTCTAAAAAGGCATTAAGATCCGAGATATATAAATGAAAATAAAAATCAAATTCAAATTGAGCCAAGCATGTTTGGGAAGAATCCAAATTCAAATAGGTAGGAACCATTTCAGATTCAATTTTAGGGCATTAGTGAGTACTCATAACCGGATCCAACCTATAAGAAATTGTTGCCTCAGGGACGCACTTAATGGGCCAAAAGGTGTAAACTCGGGCTTATTTTTGGATATGATGGATGGGGGAGTGGGAATCTCAATGGTGGGTTCTTTTAGACTAGGTGAGGTTTGATTAGTATAATAATCTTTAGTTAAGTCAATACAAAACTCAACATAGGGCCATGATCGTGGAATGGTCTCAACATCGAGATTCTCGGGGTGATGGGGTTGGTCACTCAACATCGAGATTCTCGGGGTGATGGGGTTGACTTATGATCATTCCACATGGGTATAACAATAGGTGGACTTGGGCGAAAATCTGACTCATAATCATATTCGTTTAAGCATTGTTGAAGATGTTGAAGGACTTGATTTTGATATTGAGTAGAGTTCTCTTATTGAAAGATGATGTTTTGCAAGAGGCTTTTGAGAGAAGATGTAGATGGTGGTAGTGAAGAGTTAGTGGGTGGCAGCAGTGATTGAGGTGGACACAACTCTCCATTGACAAAAGAAAGGGGAGAATACTAATATGAAATATGGGGAAAGGGGTGAAGTTAGTCATAAAAGAGATTAAGGCCTCCACATGGGACAAATGGTTGATAATCATGGGGTTTATAGTGAGATGAGTGATCGGGATGGGCTGGTCTAGGTTGTCATGATGACAGTCGAAAACCATAATGATTTCGCAATATGGGGTTGGGATTCATATTGTGTTAGATGGTAATCAAGGATCCACGATTTTTTTTAGCGCTCACATCACTTGGTATTGGGTATGTTATGACAATAGGACAAAGTGGGTCCCAATACAATGTCATATGTATACGCTGGATCCACGGTTGGTTCAGAAGGGTATGGAAGGTATGGGCGATCATATGATAAGTGATTGACTTGGAAATAATAGGTGCACGATGAAGTAATGGACGCCTTAATACTCATCACTGGAGGTGGTGGAATATGAGAGGCAAGCATGGATGATGCATGAGTATCAACACTGTATGCAAGAGAGTTGAAGAAATTATAAATAGACTTTATAGCTTCGACTCGGGCTTAACTTTAAACATGCTCCAAGAGGAGGATATATAACCAAAGTAGTCCCGTAAACGATATTCTTTGGCCATGGGGTGGAATATTTTTGGTGTTTTAAATTTTTTATCCAAAGAAAAGAAAATATTTTTGTTATTTTTGCATATAAGAAAAAGGAAAATCATTTTGGGTTTTTTTAAATATTTTGAAGAAGAAAGAAGATATATCTGGGGTTTTTGAATATTTGAAAAAAGAAGTAAAATAATTTTGTCATTTTTCAAAATGGGGGTAAAATGGACTCCTCTTGGAACACAAAAGGGCAGAGAATATAAAATCGACTACAAAAGGATTTGAATTAGGCACATACAATAAAACTACAAATCCTAACTTGCACGTAGCTAATTTTTTTCTTCCATTAAGTGATGAGGTACTCAAATTTTAATTAATTCGCAGGCGAGGAAGAGAAAAGCACATAGTGCTATATGATGGATTTGAAAGCATGTGCTCCTACATTCTTCCCAAGAGATAAATAGGCTTACTCATTATGTCACACAACATTAGCTACTATAACGATCGACCTTCTAGTAATACGTTGGGGATAGCGAAAACTCATTTCACTGGGTGGACTCACTTTAAACGTAGTTTCCCCCGACAAATTGTCTTAATAAAGCCAATTGAGGAGCGACATGGGTGGAAAGAACACATTAGATTGTCCTACAATTGTCTCATTCCAAAAGGTTTCTAATGAACACCGAATCCTATTTGGCTTTCTAGTTTTTTAATTCTGTGATGGCATGGGTTAACAAGAAAGTGGGATTAAGTGATTGAGTGGGTGATAAAATCCCAAATCATTTCAATTATCGAGTTTTTGTCTTAGGTTCATTAATTCGTCAAACAATCCAAAATAAATGCAATATGGTAATTAAAATTACGTATGAGAGAATAAGAATGTAAATAATGGACTCGCTTGCGAGAGATTCACTAGTGATAAAAAAATGTACCTTCAATAACTTTTACACACATGAGGTAAAGAACGAGTTAAGTCGACTAGGGGTAGTTCACCTAGATTCAATTGTCCCCTGGAGTCCTATGCAACCAAAATAGAGAGTCTTCTAAATCCACTCCATGGGTGCTCTCTCTATATTTTATACCATTTCCCTATTTGCTTTTACTGTTTAATAATTAATTATTTTAAAACAATTGGAAAAAAATGCACCCAAAGAGACCTAATACAACCAATATAATGAATAATAAAAATAACAACTACAAATAAAAAGAAATACAAGTCTCTACATGAGTCTCCAACTTCAAGAAAGAGGCAACGATGCAATGTGATAGAAATGCTTATGTGTAATCATTATAGAATAAAGCCGTTCAATCAAAAGCCAGGCAATACCTACAACATGTGACAAAAACAAATATCGAAGAAAACGGGGTATCATTCCAAATTTCAAGAATGAGAGAACTAAATGTGTGAAGATAATTGCAAAATTCACTTCCAAATATATTTTTTTTTTTTCAACAATTTTATGCTGAATAAACGTATGCTAACATGTAAAATCTAAAATAAGAAATGAGTGAGGTGAATAAACGCGAGAACAAATAAGGAAGAGACTTCACCACATATATTACTTATTTTAATTACTTATTTTATTTATTTAAAATGGCCCAAGATAATATTAATATTACAAGTCAACTCTTGTCCCAAATGAAATTTCAACATTAACCTTTTAGAAATTTAATTTTAAAACTTCCACAAACTTTCAAATAAACGAATTTTTAATAAATCACCCTCTAAGATAAATCTATTAAAAATTATTCAATCCATGGAAAAACTGGTTTTAGAGTTAAAAATTTAAAACATAATGCCACACTTAAAAACTGCAAAAGTTTCACTGATTTTTTTAAAATAACAACAAAAGTTATTTTGAGCTGATTTGTTTTATATGGGTCCCATGAAATGCTTAAATACTAGACAAAAAAACTCAACTAATAATATTTTTTTTAATATTAAAAAAAATGGTTTGCACTAGTGGTATGTGTACTTGGTATGTATGAGAGTCTCTCTCTCTCTCTCTCTCTCTCTCTCTCATATATATATATATATATATATATATATATATATATATATATATATATATATATATATATATATATATATATATATATATATATATATATATCAATCTTCCCTTTATTTTTGGGCGGGTTTTGCCATGTGGGTTTAAACATATATGAATCATGTATATCTTTTGTTTAATAGGGACTTATTTTTTATATTATTATTCTATTCATTTTGTTTTTTATTAATGTTTGTTCATTATTTTTAAGTTGCAAAAAAGATGGGATCTGTTTACTTTGTTCTTTGCGGGACCACAGTAAATTTTAACTAATTTCTCGAGCAGTGTTGTCACACCTTTGAAACTTACATGAGAGGAGCGCATGGGATAGTGAAGAGAAAAGTTGGAGTGGAATCAATGGGAGTGATGAGAACTGTTTGGGACGGTAAAGACCGGGGTAGTGTTTAGAACAACATCAAGTCAACATTTTTATGTCCTATGGTTTTTGTCTTTTAATCCTTTTACTAGCCCCTTGATTTATAAAACACTAATTATATCATAATGAATTGATTGTGTTAGTAATGTGATAAACAAGGAGTTATTTTCCATTTTTTACTATTTTTCAAAAGAACACAGTGATTTATTCATTATTTTCACATAGGTACAACTTTGAAAAGAACATGAATTGTTTATACGTTGCTCCGGCCTTCATGGACAAGATAGTTGTTCATATTACCAAGAACTTCATGACTTTTCCTAACATCAAGGTATCTCACGAAGTTTATAATTTATATATATATACTACTATGGGTATATATCAAAAACTTAAAAGAGAAAAGAAATAAATAGAGTTCACTAATGTGTGCTACTTATATTCATTAGTGTATGTGAAATTAAGTGTATAAGTGAATGTGTGTGAGTATAAGTAAGTGTATGTGTGCTAGTGTAAATTTGTCTAACTATAGCACTTCTACAATTTGCAACAACAATGTCCTAGTGTCTTGTGCAAAGTCTGAATGTGAGTTAGTCTATGAGTTTTTTTAGGTGTGTGTACCTAGTCGCATGAATTATAATGTAACAACATAGGTTTCTTATAGCGTGTACTAACTATGTGAGTCTGTAAATTGAAGGGAGCACTGCTAATGCATATTTGTTACATCAAGCTTCTTTTTACGCTATGTAATAAGCGTCGAATAGATGTGACAACACTCATAAGAGGTACCTTAAGTATTTTCTTGATGATGAGTTTGATGACTCAACGAGTCAACGAGCATTGGGTAAAGGAAAGGAATTTACCCTAAATAATGTTTAGCATTAGCAAGTACGAAGATGGTTCTATTTTAATACCAAGGTTCTGATGAGTGGAGAAGGTAAACATATAACTCTTTACTAACTCATATTACTTTATTTTAATTAAAAACATCTTAATGTTAAAATTCATGACTTGTAGAAAATTTCTTAAAAACATATCATTATAGAGCGAGACCCAAAATAGCCCCCAAATGGCCTATCAGAGGCACGAACACCACACATTGGATCAATGCAACTTGTAGGAACTAACAAAAATGTCACGGGACTTCCCATTTAGAATATGTGATAACTTACAAATACAAAGAGTTAATCATAAAAACATGTCGTTAGAGGGTGAAAACCCAAAACAGCCCCCATACGGCCTCGTTAGAGGCAAAAACACCTCGTACGAGATCAATGCACCTCGTAGGAACTCACCGAATAAATTGAGGACAAAATGTCTGAGAATAAAATGATCATATGTAAATATTAAGACCTAGTCTTAAAAACACAGCATTAGAGGGTGAAAATCCAAAATAGATCCAAAACGGCTCCTTAAGAGACATGAACACCTCACACGTGACCAATGTAACGTGTAAGAACTGAATGAGTAGTCACAATACTCCCAGTTTAAGAATATGATAATAACTTGCAAATATCTAGACTTATTCTTAGAAACAAGTCGTTGTAGGAAGAAAACCCAAAATAATCTCCAAACGTCCCTCTAAGAGGCATATACACCTCACACGGTACCAATATAACTCATATAAATTGAGTGCATAGTTACAGGACATCCGATTTAAAGTTATAATGATATTTTTCAAATATCTAGACTTAATCTTAAATCCATGCCATTAAAGGGAAAGAAAATTGCAAATAACCCCCAAACGGCCCTATAAGAGGAATGAACACCTCAGATGGGACAAATGTAAGGTTCGAGAATATGAGGATAATTTGCAAATATCTAGACTTTGTCTTAAATACATGCCATTAGAGGGAAAAAATCCAAAACAACACCTGAACAACCCCTTAAGAGGCATGAACACCTCGCACGGGACCAATGTAAGTCATAGGAATTGACCGTGTAATTACAAGACTACCGATTTGAGATTATGGCAATAATTTGCAAATATCTAGACTTATACTTAAATACATGCCATTAGACGACGGACACCCAAAAGAGCCTAAAAATGGTCTCATAAAATGCACGAACACCTCACAGATGACCAATGTAACTCGCAAGGACTGACCACATAATTACAGGACACACGATTTTAGAATAAGCCAATGCTTTTCAAATGTCTTAAATTAGGCTTAAATACATGTCGTTAGAGGGAGGAAACCCAAAATAGGCCCAAAACGACCCCATAAGAAGCACGGACACCTCAAACGGGACTAATGTAATTTTTCGAAACTAATTGTGTAATCATACAACTCTAGGTTTCACAATATGATGATAGTTTGCAAATATATACACTAAGGCTTAAAACCATGTTGTTAGAGGGAGAAAACCGAAATTATCCCCATAAGAGGAACGAAGACCTCACACGGGATCAATGTAACTCATAGGAACTGACTGCGTAGCCACGAGACTCTCTGTTTGAGAATATGACGATAATTTGCAAAATAAATATATAGGCTTAAAAACATGCCGTTAAAGGGGAAAAACTGAAAGCAGCCGTCAAAAGGCTCCATAAGAGGCATGAACACCTCGTACGAGACCAATGTAACTCGTAAGAACTGACCATGCAATCACCAGACTACAAAACTAAGAATATGATGATAACTTACAAATTTGAAGACTTAGGCATAAAACCATGTCATTAGAGGGTGAAAATAAAAAATAGGCCCAAAATGGCCCCATCAGAGGAACAATAAACTCGAACAGTATCGTAGGAACCGAACATGTAATAACGGGACTCCTAATTTGAGATTATTATAATTCTTTCAAAATATATAGAGTTATGTTAAAAAAACATGCCGTCAGAGAGTGAAAACCAAAAACAACTCCCAAACGGCCCCGTTAGAGTCGCGAACATCTCACACTGGACCAATAGAAATTGTATGAACTAACCATGTATTCACAGGACCTACGATTTTAGAATATGATGATAATTTACAAATATATAGACTTAGTCCTAAAAACATGCGATTAAAAGGTGAAAAACCCAAAATAACCCCGAAACCGCCCCCATTAAAGGCACAATAACTTCCACGGGACCATTGTAACTCATAATAACTAACTGTGTAGTAAGAGGATTCCCGTTATGAAAATATGATAATAATTTGGGCGTATCTAGAATTAGGCGTAAAAACATAACATTAGAGGGTGAAAACCTAAAACATCCCCAAACTACCTCGTAAGATGAACGAACACCTCTCACGGGACGAATGTAACTAGTAGAAGATGACCGTGTAGTCAGGATAATTCCGATTTGAGAATATGATGATAACTTATAAATATTTTGATTTAGGCTTTAAAACATGCCCTTAGAGGGCGAAGACCTTAAATAGCCTCCAAACGGCCCCGTTAGGGGCACGAACACCTCCCACGTTACAAATATAAGTCATATGAATTGATGGCATATTAAAAAGACTATTGATTTGAGAATATGATCATAATTCAAAAATATCTGGAATTAAGCTTAAAATCGCGCCATTAGAGGGCGAAAACCTAAAAAAGTCCCCGAACAATCTAGTGAAAGGCACAAACACCTCACACGAGACTAGTGTAACACATAAAAACTAATCGCAAAGTCAAAGCACCCCAACTTTTAGATTATGAAGATAATTTATGAATATCTATACTTAGGCTTCAGAACATGGTCATTGGGTAAAAACCCAAAACACCCCCGTGAGAGGCACTAACACCTCGCACTGGACCAATATTACTCGCTGGAATCGACCATGTATTCGCAGGACTTCTGATTTGAGAATATGATGATAATTTGAAACTAACTAGACTTGGGCATAAAACATGCCATTTAAAGGATAAAACACAATACATACCCCAAACAGCCCCGTTAGAGGCACAAACACCTTGCAGGGGACAAATGTAACTCATAGGAACTCACCACATAGTCATGGGACTTCTAATTTAATAATATGATGATGATTTACAAATTTGAAGACAGTTCAAAAATTGCACCGTTAGAGGGTGAAAATCCAAAACAAGCTCCAAACGACTCCGTGAGAGGAATGAATACGTCGAACAGGACTAATACAACTCGTAGGAACTTACCACATAGTAACAGGAATATGATTTGAGAAAATGAGAATGATCCGGAAATATAAAGAGTTATGTTCAAAAAAATCGTTAGAGTGCGAAAAACGAAAACAGAATGCAAATGGCCTCATTAGAGCCGCGAACACATCACACCAGACCAATATAACTTGTATAAACTAACCATATAGTCACGGGACCTCCGTTTTGAGAATATGATGATAATTTGACAATATTTAGAAGTAGGCTTCAAAACATTCCATTAAAGAGTGATAACCCAAAACAGCCCCTTAACGACACCGTTCGAGGCACGAATACCTCGTATGAGACAAATGTAAGGGGTAAGAACTCACCACCTAGTCACAGGACTACCGGTATGAGAATATGATTATAATTTGGAAATTCCTAGAATTAGGCTTAGAAATACGTCATTAGAGGGTGAAAACGTAAAACGTCCCCCCAGATTCCCCATTAGAGTCACGGACACCTCTCACGAGACCAATGTAACACGTAGGAGCTCACCGTGTAGTCATGATACTCCCGATTTCAGAATATGACAATAATTTTATAATATTTAGACTTTGGCTTAAAAACATGCTAATAAATAGAGAAAAACCAAAGTTGCCTCCAAACATCTCTCAAAGAGGAAGGAACTCCTCTCACGTTACCAATGTAAGTCATGGGAACTGACAGCATATTCATGGGACTCTCGATTTGAGAATATGATGAAATGGGTCCTATCCATCCAAGTGTAGAGGAAACCCATTAGGAGAATTATGTTAGAAAAATTAGCCACATTATACCTTCTAATGGAACACTCCATATCCAAATGGGTCCTATCCAACCAAGTGTAGAGGGGTCCCAAAGACATTGCAGCCAGAAGGAGTTTGAACCCCCTAACCAGTCTAACCGAGATATTAATCAGGTCCCTTTGGGGTGGTTCAGGGGTTTACTAAAAAGAATAAAGTGAGAAAGAACGACCGAAATATATGTAGGTAATTCTAAGGGTGTGTCTTTACCTTTACCATAAACTAATTATAAGGAGGATCCCCCTTTGGAAGAAGAGGGATGGAAGAAATAACCGATTAGGGGTGAAAGTGGCATTGCTAGAAGTCCATGTGCAACTTTGGCATATTTGATCGACGTCCTTATGGGCAACAGTCTCCTCGGTGTCTAAGGCTTTATCAGGGTAAGACGATGTACCCGTGTGCTCAAGCCCAAGAATCTCGTAGACATACTTAAGAGTAAAGGTGAGTCCCCCCCCCCCGGTTATGAGGAATGTGTGAGTAATAATTTTCTAGCGAGATACCCTCACTTGGAGAGTAGCGTTGTTCCTGGATAGAGTGAACCATCTAAACTAAAAATCACAATTAAGCCTAATCTTCATGAGTACATCAACATAAGTGGTCGGGATGTAATGGGTCTAGGTAGCAAAGTGGGTTGGGGAACCTCCAGGCCCTTCAAAATCCATTTGGGGAGGAAGAGAAGTCCCTATGGTCCAGGAGGAATCTCAGAGTTCCCTATGGTGGTAGGAAGCCCCAAGATGCACCATCATTATCTTCGTCGTCAAGTGTCATAGGTTCACACTTGGCATTTGTAGAAAACATTTTTCACTCATCGAAAAAATCATTACCTTTGACGAAAATGGGAGAACGGTGGTAGAATTGGAGTTGTTCTTGGCACACCGCCATCAGGGTGGTGCGTCTGGGCAGGAGCAGGGGTGGCAGTGGTGGTTGGGGAAACTGGGAAGCTTGAAGCAGCCATGAGAAAGTTGGAAGTGTAAAAAACAATGAGGCTGAAAGTGGTGGATAATTGGCTCACAGTGGTGGAAACAGGAGGAAGAAGGAAACTTTCAGAGGTTAAATCTTGGAAAAAAGTTTATCAATGGAAAAAGTTGATTTTCTCTCTCTAAAAGTTCTGAAGACGACAAAGGCAAATGAAAGGTAAGAGAAGAGAAAAATCTAAGTGTGGAAGGATATTAGACGTTGCAATTTCAAAAAGACATTTGATTTACCCACTCTAAAGTGTATGTGCTGGCAGTAATCATTTCGAATGACAAGTGACACTTTGGGAACAATTATGGAAGTTGAAGAGACAATGTCACGTTATTGATGAGCTCAAACATGGAAGAGAGAGAATTTTGCTTCTAGGCAGAGCAATAATTTGATGCCAATTTTAACAGATGAGAGAAGTCAAAAGGTGTAAGGGAATTATATCCCCTCATCACAAGTCCCATAGATGAGAGAATTATTTGATGTACATCGGGGATAATTTTCACTAAAGATGTGAAGTTCTATCGAAGGGAATCTAGACGCAGACAATGGGCATCGAGCTTTCACCCATAGTTCAAAAAGTTCACCACGTCCCATCGCCATAAGCCCAAATATTGAGAACTTTAACTCAGGGATATTAGGGATAAATTTCCTATTTGAACAATCAAAATGAAAATGTTTGAAATTTAGGTGCATAGAGAGAAAATTTTAGGGACAACAGGTGGTCCATCAAATTGAGAAATTTCATGCAGACATATCTTAACCTCACAAAAAATGTCTGCACGAATGGGTAATTGTATAGGGTTATTGAAAGTAATCATGTGATTAGAGATAAATCCTCCACTTAGCGAAAGAATCTCAATAAAATGATTGAAAGAAGAATCCAAAAGGTAGCGAAGATGCTCGGTGAGGAATCTTAAGGATACCTGTGAGGGAGCCATCCTGGAAGCTCATCTTTATTTCTATTTTGATTATTTAGTCCAATTGTAATCTTGATTATATTGATTTAGGCTGTAACAATTGTAACTTTGAGTGTGAGGTCAAACTCTACCCACGAGGGACCATGTCTGGAAGGGCTTGAGAGAGCTTACATGTTAGAATGACCTCGTCACGGGAACTACAAAGGGGCCTAGTTTGGAGTATTGGGAATTAAGGAAGTGTTAAGTATTTCTTAACCATTTTAAATGCACCTGGTAAAACACCGAGAGACCATAGTCCATGAAGCTTATGCAGAATAACTTTGAATTCCATTTTACATTGACCCTTGAGCTAAAAACCCTTTACTAAACGCCACATCTAATTTGAGTGATGTCACGTGCCACCTAACCATTGTCCATTCCAAACTTGAGTAAACCATCATCGTATTCGAGATGTTAGACGATTTGGTGGATTACCACTGTTATGACGATCCTCTAACGCACTGTTAGTAGAAAAAAAGGTATATGTTGGAATGTAATGTTTATGACGTAGTGCAGGCTGACCCGTAAGGCATTTAACGGTTGTGAATTAAAGTGAGAGGGGAATGTGTTTAACATTTTTGAGGATGAGACACTTCGGGATAGGTGTGGGGGTGGGGTGGATATTTATCTCCCCAACCAGTTTTGAGGGGGTAGTGAGTTCTTCCTAGAGAGAGAGAAAATACCATTCATGAGAGAAAAAGAGGTAATGCGAACCAGAGTTTTACTCACCCAGCATTGATATTTATTACGAAGGTTTTCTTAGCTACTAGAGGTGTTTCCCTTTCACTGAGGTGTATTTCAGGTTCTCTTGTTATTGTATGAGTTATACATGAGTGATTTGTGAGTTCAATCCGAGTATTTGTTATTAAAAAATTTGTTTTTATCTGGTAACTATTAAGGATATTTGGGTTAAGGATTTATCACCAAATCCATAGGGGTTATGCCTCTGATTGACTTATAATACCACAGCCCCAAAAGGACTCCCCTCTTACAAAATGCATAGTAATAAGACTCCCAATTTAATAATATGATAATAATTTGTAAATATTTAGACTTAGGCTTAAAACATGTCGTTAGAGGGCTAAAACCAAGAATAACCCTAAAACACCTCATATTGGACAAATATAAATCGAAGGAACTCACTGCATATTCAAAGGACTTTTGATTTGAGAATGTGATGATAATTTGTAAATATCTAGTCTGAAGCTTAAATACTTATCGTTAGATGGAAAAAATCCAAAATAGTCCCCAAACGACCTCGTAAAGGGCACGAACAACTCTCATGGGACCAAGGTAACTCGTAGGAACTAACCACTTAGTCATGAGACTCTCTATTATATAATATGATGATAATTTGCAAATATAAAGACTTAAGGTTAAAAACATGCCTGTTAAAGAGTGAAAACCAAAAAGTGCCCTCAATCGCCCCCATAAGAGGCATGAACGCCTCGCACGGGACCAGTCTAACTCGCATGAACTGACCACATAGTTGCGGGACTCTTGATTTTAGAATAAGATGATAATTTGTAGATAACTCGACTTAAACTTAAATACATGGCTTTAGAGGGCGAAAACCAAAAATATCTCCCAAATGACCGTAAGAGAGGGACGAACACCTTGCACGGAATCAATGTAACTCATAGGAACTAACTGTGTAGTCACAGAACTCCCGGTTTGAGAATCTGACGATAATTTAAAAATATCTACACTTAGGCTTAAAATCATGTCAGTTAGAGGGTGAAAACCATAAACAGCTGGCAAATTGCCCCGTAAGAGGTACGAACACCTCGCACGGGACTAATGTAACTTGCTGAAACTGACTGCAAAGTCACAAGGCTCCTAGTTGGAGAATATGATGATAATTTGCAAATATCTAGACTTGGGCTTAAAAATATGCCATTAAAGGGAGAAGACCCAAAACAGCCATCAAAAAGCCCCATAAGAGGAACCAAAACCTCACACAGGACCAATGCAACTCGTAGGAACTGAATGCATAGTCATTGGACTCCCGATTTGAAAGTATGGTAATAATTTGCAAATATCAAGACTTGGGCTTAAAAATATGTCGTTAGATGGTGAAAACCCAAAACAGACCCCAAACGGCCCCGTTAGCGGCACGAACACCTCGGAGCAGACCAATATAATTCGTAGGAACTCACCATATAGTAACGGGACCTTCTATTTGATAATATGGTGATAATTTTTAAATATCTAGAGTTAGGCTAAAGAATATGATGTTAGAGGGTGAAAACCCAAAATAGCCTCAAAGCGGACTCGTAAGAGGCACAAACACCTCTCATTTAACAAATAAAGTCTTATTAAATGATCGTGTATCACGTGACTCTCAATTTGAGAATATGAAGATAATCCAAAAAATATCTGTATTAAGGCTTAAAAACATGTCATAAGAGGGGAAAAAAAAAACAGCCCCCAAATGGGCCCATCGGAGGCTCGGATCACTCGCATGGGACAATTATAACTCGTAGGAGCCGACCACATAGTAACAAGACTCCTAAGTTTAGAATTTGATGATGATTTTAAAATATCTAGACTTAGGCTTAAAAATATGTCGTTAGAGGGCGAAAATCCAAAACAACACTAAATGCCCCCATTAGAGGCACAAACACCACACATTGGACAAATATAACTCGAAGGAACGGACTACATGCACATTGGACCCCCAATTTAAGAATATGATAATAACTTACAAATATCTAGAGTTAGTCTTAAATGCATGAGGTTAGAGGGAAAAATAAAAAATAGTCCCAAATGACCTCATGGGAGGCACAAACACTTCTCACGGGACCAATGTAACTCGTAGGAAATCAATCCATAGTAATAGGACTCTCGGTTTAATAATATGATGATAATTTGGAAATAACTATAGTTTAGATTAAACACATGCCCATTAGAGGGTGAAAAACATAAAAATCCCTTAAATGCCCCCGTAAGAGGCAGAAACACCTTACACGAGACCAATGTAGCTCCCAAGAACCGACCGTATAGTCACATCACTCTCTGTTTAAGAATATGATGGTAATTTGAAAATATTTAGACTTAGACTTAAATACATGCCTTTAGAGGACAAAAATTCAAAATAACCCCAAAAGGTTCATAAGAGGCACAAACACCTCGCACGGGACCAATGTAACTCATAGGAACTAATCATGTAGTCACATGAATTTAGGTTTGAGAATATGATGATATATGATATTATCTAGACTTGGTCCAAAAAACATGCCCTTTAGATGGTGAAAACCCAGAACAGCCACCAAAATGTCCCTTGAGAGGCCCGAACACCTCGCACGAGGCTAGTGTGACTTCCTCGAACAAACCTCATAGTTGCGGGACTCTTAGTTTTATAATATGAAGATACATTTCAAATAACTAGACTTAGGATTAAAAACATACCATTAAAGGGCGAAAACAAAAAAAAATAGCCTCCAAATAGCCTCATAAGAGGAACAAAATCCTCGCACGGGACAAATGTAACTCATAGGAACTGACCGCGTAGTCATATGACTCCTGATTTGAGAATATCGTGATAATTTTAAAACCTCAAGACTTAGGCTTAAAAACACGTCGTTGGAGGGTGAAAACCACCAAACACCCCCAAATGGCCCCGTTAGAGGTACGAACACCTCATACTGGATCAATACAATTTAGAGGAACTTACCATCTGATAACGGGTACATCTGGTCGATAATATGATGATAATTTGTAAATATCTAGACTTAGACGATGAAAATGCAAAAAAGCTCCCAAACGGCCCCGTTAGATGTAGAACACCTCACATTAGACCATTATAACTTGTAGGAACAAAACCTCCAGTTATGAGACCTTCGATTTGATAATAAGATGAAAATTTCCAAATATGTAGACATATGCTGAAAAAAATTCCTTTAAAGGGTGAAAATCTCAAATAGCCCCTGAACGACCACTCGAGGGGCATAAATACCTTGCACGGGACTAAGTCATAGGAACTAACAACGTAGTTATGGGACTCCTTGTTTAAGAATATAAACATAATTTTGAAATATCAAGACATGGGCTTAAAACATGTATTTAGAGGGTGAAAGCCCAAAACATCCCCCAAACTAAGCCGTAAGAGGTACTGACACCTGGCACGGGATGAATGTAACTCCTCGAAACTAATTGCATAGTCACGCGACTCCCAGTCTGAAAATACGATGATAATTTGCCAATACCTAGATTTATTCTTGAATACATGTCGCTAGAGGTTGAAAACCTAAAACAGTCGCCAAACGACATTGTGAGAGTGACGAACACTTCGCACGAGAATAATGTAACTCATAGGAACTAACTGTGTAGTCATAGGAAGTATGAAAATATTTTTCAAATATCTATACATAGGCTAAAAACATGCCATTAAAGCATGAAAACCCAAAATAGCCGCCAAATTGCCCCTTAAAAAGCATGAAAACCTCGCTCGGGACCAATGTAACTCGTAGAAACTAACTGCAGTGCCAAGGGACTCCCAATTTGAGAAATGGGAATAATATGGAAATATCAAGTCTTAGGCTTAAACACACATCCTTAGAGGGAAAAACCTAAAAAAAACCCCAAACGGCCCCGCGAGAGGCACGAATACTGTGCACTAGAACAATATAATTCGTAGGAACTAACCATAAAAAAATGGGTACTTCCGTCTAATAATATGATAATTTGTAAATATCTACAGTTAGATTTAAAAACATGTCGTTAGATGAAAAAATCCAAAACAACTCCCAAATGGCCTCATTAGAGGTAGAACACCTCGCATCAGACTAATGTAGCTCATATGAACTAACCATATAGTAATGGGACCTTCGATTTGAGAATATGATGATAATTTGCAAATATCTACACTTAGGAGGAAAAATATTCCCTTAACGGCTAAAAACCCCAAGTATCCCCTGAACGACCTCGTTAGAGGCACGGATATCTCTGACTTTACCGATATAAGTCATAGGAACTAACATTTTCTTGACAAGACTCTTGAGTTGAGAATATGATGATAATTTGTAAATATCTAGACTCGGGCTTAAGATCAAGCCGTTAGAAGGTGAAACCTCAAAACTTCCCCCAAATGGCCATGTGAGAGGTACCCAAACTCGTTTGGGACCAATATAACTCGTAGGAACTGATTGCATATCCCACTTTTGAGAATATGATGATAATTTGCAAATATATAGAGTTAAGATTAAAAATGCGTCGTTAGAGGGTGAAAACCAAAAACAACCCTCAAACACTGCCGTTAGAGGCACAAATAACTCATATAGGACTAACAAAACTCGAAGGAACATACCACATAGTTGCGGGACTCTAAGTTTTAGAATATGATAATAATTTGAAGATATCTAGACTTAAGCTTAAATACATGCCGTTAGAGGGACAAAATCCAAAATAAACCCCAAATGCACTTATGAGAGGCATAGACACCTCGCATGGGACCAATGTAACTTGTAGTAACTGACCGTGTAGTCAAAGGACTCTCGATTTGGGAATATGCCAATAATTTGGAAAATATCAAGACTTAGGCTTAAAAATATACCCATTAGAAGGTGAAAACCCAAAACAGCCCCCAAACTTCCTTCTAAAAGGTTCAAACACCTCACAAGGGACTAATGTACCTCGAAGGAACTAACTGCATAGTACGAGACACTAGGCTTGAGAATACAATGAAATATTTAGACTTATGATTAAAAACATGCAGTTATAGGGCGAAAACCTAAAATAGCCTACAAAAGGCCCCACATGAGTCACAAGCACCCCCAATGGGAAAAATGTAACTCATACGAATTT
Source organism: Sambucus nigra (assembly GCA_949130495.1). Taxonomy (NCBI): domain Eukaryota; kingdom Viridiplantae; phylum Streptophyta; class Magnoliopsida; order Dipsacales; family Adoxaceae; genus Sambucus; species Sambucus nigra. Next base: position 517,327,985 of record OX422219.1, read on the forward strand.
ACCACGTAGTCACATGACTCTCGATTTTAGAATATGGCAATAATTTTGAAAATATCTAAATTTAGGCTTAAAAACATGCTCGTAAGAGGGTGAAAACCCTAAATAGCCCCTAAACGGCCCCGTTAGAGGCATAAAGACCTTGCACGGGACCAATGTAGTGGTCCCTTCGGATTGAGAATATGATGATAATTTGAAAATATCCAAACTTAGGCTGAAAACACACAATTATAGAGTAAAAACCCAAAAGCAGCCCCTGAATGCCCCCGTTAGAGGCACCTACACCTCTTACTTCATCAATGTACATCATATGAACTAACAACTTCTTCACAAGACTCTCATTTTGAGAATATGATGATAATTTGTAAATATCTAGATCCAGGCTTAAGAAATGCCGTTAGAAGGCAAAAAGCAAAGATTACACCCAAACGAACTCGTGAGAGGAACCGAGAACTCACTTGGGACCAATATAACTCGTAGGAACTGACCAAAAATTAACAAGACTCCCGATTAGATAATATGGAAATAATTTAAAAATACCTAGACTTAGTCTTAACAACATGCCCATAAGAGGGTGAAAACCAAAAATAGCCCCCAAACAGCCCCGTGAGAGGTACAAATACCTCGCATGGGACCAAGGTAACTCTCTCTAATCGACCACATAGTCGTTGAACTCCTGGTTTGATAATATGATGATAATTTAAAAATATCTAGAATTAGACTTAAATACATGACTTTAGAGGGAGAAAACCCAAAATAACACCAAAATGGCCCCTTTAGAGCCATGCACACCTAACAAAAGACCAATGTATCTCAAAGGAGTTGATCACATAGTCGGAGGACTACCAGTTTGAGAATATGATGATAAGCAACAAATATCTAGACTTAGCTTTAAAAATAAGCCCTTAAAGGGTGAAAATTAAAAATAACCCTAAAATAGTCGTGTGAGAGGCATGAACACCACGCACATGACAAATCTAACTTGTAAGAACTGACAACGAAGTCACTGGAGTCCCGATTTGAGAATATGATGATAATTTGAAAATCTTAAGATCGAGGCTTAAACGCATATCGTTAGAGGGGGAAACCCAAAATAGCCTCAAAACGGTCTCAGAAGAGCAATAAACACCTCGCATGGGACCAATGTAACTCGTAGGAATTGATCGCATAGTCACGGTACTCCCGGTTTGAGAATATGATGATAATTTGAAAATATCTTGACCTAGGCTTAAAAACATGCGTTTAAAAGGAGAAAACCCATAATAACCTCCAAAATAAGTTGAAAATATAAAGACTTTGTCTTAAAAGCATGCCTTTAAAATGCGTAGCCATGAATCCCAATTTGAAAATTTGATGATGAGTCAAAAATATATATACTTGGTATACAAATATTTCGTTAAACGACGAAAACCCATAATAACCATAAAACCCCTGTAAGAGGCAGAAACACCTTGCACGAGACCAATATATCTCGTATGAACCAACCGCGTAGTCACGGGACTCTCAATTTGAGCATATGATAAAAATTTACAAATCTCCATATTTAGAATTAAAAGGCATTTAAACCTCGGGAATTAAAATTAGCAACTTTTAATTCATTCTCACTCCATCTATTGGCGGGTTCGGGAACACGCTCATTATCTACTAAATGTGTAGGTAGGGACCACTCATTAATGACAAACAACCAAATCCTCTCGTCAATAGATTTTAGTGCCGATTTCATCCGCGCTTTCTAATACGCGTAGTTAAAACCATCGAAAATAGGAAATTTTAAAAATGGAGAAAATTCCATTTTAGCCAAAAATATTTAAAAAGATCTTAGAGAAGTAATTAATCGTTTTGGCTCTGATACCAATTTGAAGGGGCCCCCAATTCTTACCTTTTTACAAATAGTAATTTCCTTTTAGAGATGTGGAATAAAGATGGTTCCACACAACAGACACAAAACAAAAATGTTTTAATTTCTTTCAAATTAAAATTAAACAAAGTAAAATTAGAATAAACACACACATGTTTTAAATTCACTTAAACCAAATTAATTTAACTCAAGTCCTAGAAATTTGCCTAATAATATTAATTCATTTTTGCAAAATAGGGCAAACCAAATTTTATCAAATTATATTATTTAGACTAGAATTAAATTAAGTTAAACGTTACCCAAATATTAAAAATGCACCAAAATAAATATCCCAATTTTATTTTTTTACCTAAACATGCATCTAATGTGATTTTGCAAATGATAAAATAAAGAGACAAATCACTACGCTGCGATGTACGACGAAAAACCCACAACAGGAAAAAAACCTCGGACGAACCTAGCCTCAAATCCACAAAGTATGGTTTTACAAGTACAAGAAAAAAAGATTTACAACAGTCGACTTGACTCCGTCCAAGCCCCGATGCTCCTTCTTGTACATACCTCTACCTAGCAAATAACCACGGAGATCCACCACGGTCTCAGAATCCACCGATTAGACTTTTCTCGGTCACTGGGCATGACAAAGCGAACGGACTTCTTCTTTGTGGGATGTAGAAGTAAACCCAAACACTCTTCCAACAGTAGAGATAAAGATGGTTTCAAAACTCCAAGAAAAGTATATATATTAAGGAACTTGGATAACCTAAACAAATGGGTGTAGACAAAAGTGTTTAAGGATTTTTTCTTGAAAAAAAAACACTCAAAACTTGAACCTATTCATTTGGAATTGAAACACTCTCAAAACACTCTTTAGGAGATGGAGGAATATGAAAAGGTTGGTTCCCGAACTTAGTAAACCTGTCAAAAGTTAGTGGGGAAAAGTATTGGCATAGAGGTGAAAAACTGCCAAATAATTTTCCCGTCGAAACTCTCGTTCGAACGAGATTTTTGTTCGAACGAAATCTCGTTCAAACAAATATTCTAATGAAGTTCTGGTGGCAAAGTCGTTGGCAAACTCATTCGAACAACCCTTCTAACGAAGTTCCAGTGGCCAATGGGAAAAGTCGTTGGCACACTCGTTCGAACGAAATTCTCGTTCGAACGAACGACAATATCGAACGAAGTGACTGATTCTATAAATTTCTCTTTTAAGCCCTGAAACTTTATTTTAAGGTTCTAAAGAGACCTTTTGAAAATAAAATTCATTTTAAAATAAAATTTCACCCAATAAAAAATGTTCCGAGCTCCTATATATATATATAAATTGCATTCATACCTTCGGAGCATTGGAACTAATGTTGTTGACGTTGAAACAAGGCTCACTAAACCCAACATATGATGAAGCTTTATAATCTTGTCCGCTATGTCTTCAACTAACATGTCATAGGCTTGAATGGATACACCTAAACACTATCCTATGACTCCGATGTTTTTGTACGATATTGAGCCAACACTACATTGAGACTTAATAAGAGACTTGTGTCCTTACAAATCTCCCCCTTTGGCTATTCCGGGACAAAAACCAAAAACAAAATCCTAAAGGGACGTAAAGCTCTACAAGACTTAAAAAATATCCCACCAAAAATAAAAATTACATAGCTTAACTCAAAAACCCAAGGATCGATATCTTTGCCGATGAAAATTACCATTTAGAAGAATTCCTACACACTTAAGCAAACTATCAAACACGTAGGAAATATCAAAATATTTAATGCAATTAAGATAATTACCCCCCCCCCCCCCCCAAATTAATTCTCCTTTATCAACTATGATCAACCTAAGAAGATAGCGCTCTCCCCCTAAGTTAAATCTCCTAAACTTAGATAAGATTACAATAGGATTAGACGCCATTTCTCCCCCTATCATTTCCCCCCATTTTGTTCAGGAATAGACAAAAGATAAAAACTAATTTAAACACGATGAAGTTTAGAGTGATAAGAGCATGAAAGTATATAGGCAACAAAAGTATAGCTAATCCATACAAATAATTGAGGATACCAACTAAGATGCAAGAAAATGATACCAATATGATACATGAGATATTAAGCATGTGATATCAACAAAAATGCAACAAGATAGATACCAATTATGAAGTAGAAGCATAGATGGACTAGAAGGCAAGGCAGAGACAAATAAAATACCTCGTATATGAGTACATAATAAATATTATTAATGCACACGCACATATACTAGGTATAAACACCACACATGGCACAAAATAAAATAAGCTTTTCACACTCGTATGGCAAAAGTGTGTCATATGTAAACGAAAGTGTAGGGGTGTGAAATAGTAACAATTAAATTTAGACCCAAACACTTAAAATATGTTCATGGAGTTCTCATTTGATTGCAAAATTTATCACATTTGAATATAACCTCATGTGAAAATATAAATTGAACTCAATGAACAAACACACACAATGCATACAAGCCTAGAGTTTTGATGATTCTACAAACTAATAGAGTCATGACATTGAAAGTAAAAGTAGGATAAACGGACATTGTACAAACCGTTGATATACCATCCAATCTCCCTCAATAAGCATATATATTTTTGAATGAATATATCAATTAAAACTAGGCCTTGGCAATTATTTTTCTTGTTAATGCCATATTTTATTTTTAGACCTTTTGACCACATACTTCTTTTACGTCCATTCCAAACAGTGGCTTACTCGCAAAGGATGATATTTACTTTTGGATCCCTTCCCTGTGCACATTTATATATATTATTTTTATATCTCACACAAATCTCACGTGCAGCGGATTTTGACATGCACTAGTCCTCCTAGGTCACATAGTATGTGGATGACTAGATTGAAAGGAGAACACCTCACAAAGATCAAATATACATATGAAGTTAAAATTTCAAGTGAGATCGTGCATGTGTGAATTGAGGCATATAAAAATTGAATCCATTATAGCAACACAAAATCCAACTACTCCATGTAAGCATGGTAAAGAACATTTTAAGGATTGACAATCTTAACCAAAAGTTCTAGCCACATGGAAGCGTAAAAGAAGGGATTCAAACACAAGTATATGCCACATAGAGTGTGTCAAACTAAAATAAACATACAAAAAAAAATCTTATTGAGTTTTTTAAAAAATTTTAACCAAAAAAAATTTACTCAAAAGACACACAAAAATCATTGGTATTTTTTATAAAGCCAAAAATAAAATAAAAAACACAAATGATACACAAAAATCTTTTTGTATTTAAGAATAATGTATATACTAGAGCAATAACTAAAATGAGCATACATTTAGCATGATAATATAGCATGTAGTACAAAAGGTAAAGTATGAAAACAACTAACACATTCAACCTTTAGATTTAGCAAGTGAGGAAACATGTGAAAGTAAAGGAGAATCAAAAATCCTATTTTGTAAAGCTACCAAGTCGGATCTCCTAACAGAAACTAATGGCGTATGACGATCTCAGGGTGTAATAATCTTCGCTACCTTGGTTGCTTTACGTTGGGATTTTTTAGGACGTCGTTTAAGATCAAAACAAAATTTCCTAAGATGACCTTTTCGAGCACAATGTGATCACCTAAAGACTCAACGAAAATATTTTCCAAAGGAATGATCTATAAAAATGTTCCTATAGGATTCTCCTAAAACATTAGTTTTGGATTTATGAGTTGATTAATTACAAGTATCGAAGCCTAAACCACAAGTGTCATTTTTAATTTGGATCATTCCTAATATTTTATCTAATTTTTCTGAACGACACTGCAAATCAAATTTGACTTTTCTAGAGTCTTTTAATTTTTTCTAATTCTAAAATGTTATACTCTAATAAAACATTGCACTCGTCAAACTCGAGAAGCTCCTTTTTCAAGGATTCCATCAAACCTCGAAGGTTATCTCTCTCCCCTTCAACATATTCAAGCTTCTCTCGAAGAGCTCTCTCGTGTCCTAAGGTCTTCAACCAACACACTATCATCAACGACCTTGGCACGTTCTCTTAAACTAGCTTCTAACTTCAAATTAGCTCTTTTTAATTTAATAGATTCTTCATAAAGTTCTTGAAAAGCATTTTGAAGTTCACTCACATTAACCTCTTCTTCATTTTCATTATCCCTCTCTTCTTCACTCTCACAACCATAAAAAATAAGGGAATCATGAATTTTGACCTCGGAAGTGTCATGTGTTTGTATATCTTCATGGAAGATTCATTATCGGTGCTCACATGACTAGCCATAAAAGACACAAAGTTGGGCTTAGTGGGGGAATCGGGTCCCTTTTTGTTATCACTATCACTAAGGGTTGCATTATAGGAAATTGGTTGCTACTCGGTTGTCGAGTATTTTCTCTCCCAAATTAAAAAACGAATTAACTATATCTGAAAGTCTAGCATAAAATTCATCAAAAGTTTCTTTTTCGTTCATTTTGATGGTTTCAAATTGAGTGGTAAGGTTTTAGAGTTTAGAAGCTTTAACGACACTAGTTCCTTCATGAGTGAGTTGTAAAACATCCCAAGCTTCTGTAGTGGTTTCACACGTCATAATGCGTCGGAATTCATCCGGTGTGACCGCGCTAACAAGGCATTTAAACCTCGGGACTTAAAATTAGCAAGTTTAAATTAATTCTCACTCCATCTATCGGCAGGTTTGGGAACACGCTCATTTTCTACTAAATGTGTAGGTGGGGACCACCCATTAATGACAAATAACCAAATCCTCTCGTCGATAGATTTTAGTACTGATTTCATCCGCACTTTCCAATACGCGTAGTTAGAATCATCAAAAATAGGAAATTTTTGAAAATGGGGAAAATTCCGTTTTAGCCAAAAATATTTAAAAAGATCTTAACAAAGTAATTTATCATTTTGGCTCTGATACCAATTTGAAGGTCCTCCCAATTCTTAACTTTTTACAAAAAGTAATTTCCTTTTAGAGATGTGGGATAAAGATGGTTCCAGACAACAGACACCAAACAAAAAGGTTTTAATTTCTTTCAAATTAAAATTAAACAAAGTGAAATTAGAATAAACACACACATGTTTTAAATTCACTTAAACTAACTTAATTTAACTCGAGTCCTAGATATTTTCCTAACAATATTAATTCACTTTTGCAAATTAGGCCAAACAAAATTTTATCAAATTATATTATTTAGACTAAAATTAAATTAAGTTAAACATTAACCAAATATTAAAAATGCACCAAAATAAATATCCCAATTTTGTATTTTTACCTAAACATGCATCTAATTTGATTTTGCAAAAGATAAAATAAAGAGACAAACCACAACGCCGTGATGTGCGTGGAAAAATCCACAACAGGAAAAAAACCTAGGACGACCCTAGACTCAAATCCACTAAGTACAATTTTACAAGTACAAGACAAAAAGACTTACAACACTCGACTTGACTCCGTCTAAGCCCCGATGCTCCTTCTTGTACACACCTCTGTCTAGTGAATAACCACGGAGACCCACCGCGGTCTCAGAATCCATCGATCGGACTTTTCTCGATCATCGCCACTCGAACAAGGAACCTTTCTCCAAGAGGGCATGACAAAGCGAACGAACTTCTTCTTTGTGGGATGTAGAAGTAAACCCAAACACTCGTCCAACGGTAGAGATAAAACTGGTGCCAAAACTCCAAGCAAAGTATATATATTATGGAGCTTGGATAAACTAAACAAATGGCTGTAAATAAAAGTGTTTAAGGATTTTTTTCTTGAAAACAAACACTCAAAACTTGAACCTATTCATTTGGAATTGAAACACTCTCAAAATTATCTCTAGGAGATGGAGGAATATGAAAATTTTTCGTTTGAAAAGGTTGGTTCCTTCACTTAGTAAACCTGTCAAAAGTTAGTGGGAAAAAAGTAGTGGTATAGAGGTGAAAAACTGCAAAAAATTGCGAAATAATTTTCCCGTCGGAAATCTCGTTCGAACGAGATTTTCTGTCGAAAGAAGTCTCATTCGAACGAACCTTCTAATGAAGTTCCAGTGCCAAAGTCGTTCGCAAAACTCGTTCGAACGACCCTTCTAACGAAGTTCCAATGGCCAATGGGAAAAGTCGTTGGCACACTCGTTCGAACGACATTCTCGTTCGAACGAAAAACTCATCCGAACGAAAAACTCGTTCGAACGACAATATCGAATGAAGTGAAAAATTCTATAAATTTCTCTTTTAAGCCCTAAAACTTTATTTGAAGGTTCTAAAGAGACCTTCTGAAAATAAAATTCATTTTAAAATAAAATTTCACCAAATAAAAAACTTTCCAAGCTCCTATATATATATATATATATATATATATATATATATATATATATAAATTTATTCATACCTTAGTAGCATTGGAACTAATATTGCTGACATAGAAACGAGGGACGCTAAACCCAACATATGATCAAGCTTTATAATCTTGGCCGCTAGGTCTTCAAATAAAACGTTATAGGCTTGAATGGATACACTTCAATAGTATCCTATGATTCAAATGTTTTTATTCGAAATTGAGCCAACACTACAATGAGACTGAATCGGAGACTTGTGTCCTTACAACTGATGATGCTGGAAACAACACCATCAGATAAGGTGTTTGTAAGCTCAAACCAGTGATAATAATGGCAGCACAAGAGTATACTAAATATAAGAGATTGAGGTGAGGAGAAGAGGATGAACACCAGTATATAAGTGGTTCAGCCAATTTGTCCTACGTCCATTGTGAGTGTGTGAGGAATATCACCAGATGAAGGAGCTAATGGCCATAGATACAGTCTATCAAGCTTTCTATCTCTTCTGTGTAAAATGATAGAGTTTTAGCTACGTTAGCAATTATGAATCCCTTTACAAGGTACGGGATGACCTCTATATATAGTTCTTAGGAGGTGTAATGTACTCCCTAATCATGTAAAGAGCATATACATGGAGATCCAACTAGTATAAGGATGAAACCTGGCTGATCTTAAGTAAACAGTGATGACCTCAATATTCCCTCAAGTGGAGGGAATGATTCAGTTATAACAGATTTGTCCACGTGTTCCAAACCATACATGTGCTTGTAAATGCTCGACCCTGTCTTTGATTTGTACCAACCTCGGCCTGGACGACTACGAGGTTGGCTAAGTCTGACTATTGCCTTATTCGAGATCAATATCCATGATGACCTCTGCTAGGATTATTGGTCGAGGTTAGATATGCGGTAGTTGTAATGTCATCTAGAGCCGATGATGACATGATGCTTGATAATTGAGCCTACGAGGCTTTTCTAACTTTGGTTGATGACTATAACATAGGCTAGGGTCGATGATGATGTTGGATGATGAAGAGCTCATGATACTCTAGTGATCTCGACTGATGCAGAGCTGAGGTTGATGTGTAAGGGGCCGACCTTAAGAGATACAAACTTGCTGATGGTTTTTATAAGCTTCTTATCACCTCGGCTGTGAGACTAATCGAGGTTGGTTTCTCTAAGTAAGAGGGTGCATTTTGGGCATATCAATCACTCCTAGACCTTATTTACGTATGTGAATAGGTGACTAAGGGGTATGCATAGCCGAGGCTGAGTTTTTTTGTGTGCCTGTATTTCTTTGACACCTGTCACTTAATGAAGTGAGTGGCGTGCCTAATAAGGCATGATGATTTTGATTTAACCCCTTAGGTTCCCTAGGCTATAATGGTCTTGGGCCTCGCTCTAAAATGATGAGGTGGGTTTAAAACCCCATTTTTCTTATTTCTTCTTCATTTTCCCACCTAAGTTATCTCTGTGTAATTCTCTCTCTTCAAGAGCTCCATTGTTACTGCGTTTGAGGGTTTCTTCGCTTCCAAACGTCTTCTCCCTCATTTCGAAATTAGCCAGGTATCATCTCCACCTTTCTTTACCATTTTTAGACATTTCTTTTCATTTCTGTAATTTCATGTGAGGGTTTGTGTTTTTTGGTCAGAGTCTTTGGGTTTTTTGGCCATTTTTTGCATTTTTCGATGACCTTGTTCTTAGATGTTCTTGGTGTTCTTAGTTTGAAAAACCTTTCACCTTCCTTATTTAATTATTAGTTTAGGTTGAGTTAGGTTGTTTGCCTATTTGTAGAGACCAAGTGTTGTGTCGTCTGCCTTATGCTCAGATTTCTGTGTCAACTCATAGAAGAGTTCCCTTTGTAATACCCCGTAATTTTAAATGACTTTTAAAATGGGTTATATTTTAAATTAATGGATTAATTAGATTTTATTATTAATTAATTCATTCGGGTTTTATCCAGACGGTGGATATTAATATGGATGATTCTAAATATTACTTAAAGATATTTAGGTAATTTATGAATGTGATGTTATTGAGATGACCGTATGATATAAATTCGGTAATTTATATTTTTAGTCAGACGCGGTATGGGACGTGTGGGGACTAGTTTATTAAATTAAAAAGGGAAATTTATTTTCTATCGACCTAATAGTCATTTTGACTGCGTCGTTGCGTCCGGAAGGTTCGAAATAGTCAGAAAAGTCTATTTGGATGTTAATTTTGAGTCTCGGGTCATTTGGGAATGAATAGACAACCCGAAAGGGCATTTTGGTCATTTTTCTAGGGGGGATGAATAGTGATTTCGGATTTGGAACTATTATAAGTATTGGTAGATTAAGTGAATGGGAGTTATTCATCTCCTCTTCACAAATAAGAGCAGCCATCTTCTTAGAGTGAGAGTAATAGTGCTTGGGAATGGAAAAGTCACTTGGGAAGGTGAAGAATAAGAACCAAGGTTCACCACCACCAACCACCACCAGCCACCGCCGGAGTTTGATCGGAGAAGGGGTAACCAACTGAGATAAACTACACCAAAGGATCAGACCTACACTAAAGGCAAGTGTTTAATAATAGCAATTTAAGTTTGTATATTGTCCATGTTAGAATAGTATGAAAAGAGAAGATTATTCATGTTTGGAAGAGATAATGGATCATTAAATGGATTTCTGGAAAACAGAAATGATATAGGAATTTAACTCATGTGTTAGGATAATAATAATCCACGAATTAGTCATGAATCTGTTGAAGAAATTATGGAAACCATTGATGTGTTCTTGAAGAGGTTATGTTAATAAATTTCTGAGAATAGAGAGATAAACATGCTTTTTAATCCAATCCTTTGATGATTCTAGGATGTTTAGAGTATTGGAAATCGTTCATAAATGTTGGGATATCATGTAGAAATAATCATAACTCATTTTGGAGGTTAATATGAAGGTTTGAATGTGTATAAATGGTGAAACCCGTAGTTGCAGAAAATGCAGGAAATCAGGCCTGGACCTGAGGGATCGATCGATCGACCCCTACCTTCAATCGATCGACCTCCCCAGTTTAAGTAAAGTTGTTTCTTTTTAAATGTTGATTCTTATCCCAAACCTTTTGTGGATCTTTGGTGATTATTATTTGGAGATTATGGGACTTAGAAAATATCAGTAAACCCTTGATAAGATTTGAATTAATTGTGAATTGGATTTAAGTGATTAAAATGATGAAAATTATATCGAATGGAATTTCGGTTTCTAGGTTCGTTTGCTAATTTCCGAATGGTGATGTATGAGGATTTAAGATAGGACCAGTAGGGGTGATTTTATATAATACCTGGTTATCCTTAAGTTTACAAGAGGGTTTAATCCTAAGTGAAAGAATATGTGCTTATAAGAGATTTGAAACTATCGATTTTAACCTTAATAAAAAAAAAGGAGAAATAAACTCGTTGAAGTTCGGGAGAAATAATGCTATGGACCAGTAGGATATTAGTGACTTCTTACTGAATATATGTTGAGGAAAATCCTATTTGAATCTTGTACATTGAGAGAGGGTAGCCTTAGGGTATGAGGTTATCCCAATCACGTATTTAAATTGACGAACCTCCTCGCTCGACAAAGTTAAGTAGTAGTGTAATGGAGAGGTTCCTTGTTTGGATTTTGCTTTGCGAGACGCTCCGCGCATGAACCTTAATGACGTAGGGAGCGGAGTGGTGTTAGGATAAATGAATAATTAAATTATAAGAGCATAGTGGTATGGCTCCTAGATAGAAATGGGAGTTTGGAACACTTTTTGTTGAAAGAAGATATGAGGTTATCCCGATCGCATAGTTGAAGTTTTCGGACCTCCTCGATCGACAAAGTTAAGTAGTTGTGTAATGGAGGGGTTCCTTGTTTGTATTTCTCTTTGCGAGACGCTCCGCGCATGAACTTTAACGACGTCGGGAGTGGAGAGATGTTATAGGATGCGAGGATAATTAAATTATGAAGTAAAGATATAATATGTTAATACGTGGGATTTAAAAGGGATATAATGCTACGTATGGGAAATATCTTAGGGTAGTGATAATTACCTTATTGATATTATATTATAGGTATGATAATACCTATTTGATTGATTACTGATTTATGTGTATGACATACCTAGCTTACTTGCTATCGGTGGGAGGTTTGCGCGTGAGGGCAGTCATATCCTGATGAATCCATGGGATTATTTGATTTGTCGCTCAAGAACATAGGACTATGAAAGACTTATCGGGGAGTTGATAAGTCCACTGACTGTGGGTACGTAGGTATGTGCGTGACCCATGGATACGAGAACTATGTTCTCCTCCAATTTGTTTGTTGTTGTTTGTGGTTCGTGGAATCTTACCGAACCTGTAGTCCCCTATTCGGCGACCTGCGATGATGGGACATGATAGCAGAGTAATGCATTGCACCACAGCTGTGACTCGGGGTGACGTATTATATATGAATATATATATAATAGATTAAATGATTAAATGGATATATTGTGGTTAAATCTAACTACGGTGATAATTGTAGATAACGGTAAATAGAAATATAATGGAATTAAGTTAATGAGTGTTTATGCTTATAGAATTGAAAAGCTTAACTCATGTTAATGAGAAAAGATTTATATTGATGAGTAATGATTCATGTTAATGAGAAACTAATCATAAACGAGAAATGTAAATGAATAATAATGTGACGTATGGTATGGGACATACGGGGATTATGATATGGGAATGGAATTATAATATGGAGACTAGAAAAGAGGAACCATTAACTAGGAGGTTAATAGGAAATGTTAAGTGTGCACTCTAGTTGAGAGGTGAGAATTGCAAATGAGAGTTTGATCTAACATGTACATAATAAATGCTTTATTGCACTTGTTAAATACTTGCTGTTTTAAAAATAATCTACACATTCGGGCTCTGACCCGTTTCCTTGCATATTTTCTCTTCTATTGTATCTCTATATCAGGTGTCCAGCAATAGGGACGCCAACCATAGTTGATTGTTACAAGCTATGGAGCTATGGAAGTTTTGCTTAGACGCTTATCATCTTTTTGATTCACAATATTCTTAGTTCGGGCATGTCTCCCAAAGGATCCAGTTATCTTTTCTATTGAGGTCAAATTCTATTGTATTCGGGACTTTTAATACATTTAACATTGTTGGGATTATTGTAAAGGATTTATATTACTTGGGAATGTTTATTCCAGTTGCATTTAAATTATTTTGTGATACTTATTGTGTTATCACTGTTGTAAAATAAATGTGTTGTGTTATTCTTAAAAATGGAAAAAGGTTTTGTTGAAATTTAAATTTGAAAGTTTTTAACACCAGCTTATTTGAGTATTGGGTGAGTTGTAAATGTTTTCGACAGTGATGCTAAGAATGAGCCAACTGTATATTCTGTTTTAATTTGGTATGGGACTGGCCACCCGGTATTTAATTAGGCGGGGTGTTACACACTTCTCTTCACAAGAAGACCTTTGAAAAATTTAGGCAGATAGAGCTAGACCAAGAGGAAGCTCATAGGTCTAAGGCCTTCGCCCTCAGACCTATATTTCCTCCACCTCTGCGGGTAATATACTCTGAGCCAGCTGAGGTTCTAGCTAAACCAGCAGATGTTCCAGTGGACCCAACACCCATGTCTGAGTTTGAGTCATCTTTCTCAGACCGCATGTCTGTAGACTCTTTCCAAGAAGCTATGGATTACTTTATTAGGCAAGATCAGGTCCCTGATTAGGCCGACATTTTGATCCATTCTTCATCGTACTAGGGTGCTAACACCTCACAATCTTATATCATTGCCGAAATTGTAGGGCCAAGTGTGGGCATTCCCTCCATTATTGATGTTATTCCCCTGTCGGTCACCATCGGGGCTAATTTCGCTCAGAGGTTTCCTGATGGTGTCCCTGCAGCTGCCCAGGCCAATGTTACTAGGGATGAAGATGATGGGCATGAGAGACATATTGACACATGTGAGGCATCCAAGATTGAGAGCTCCGTTAGTGCGTACGACCTTCTAGATTTTAGGTACCTATACTCATTAGGCCATTCGATTAATCTTAAAAGACCTCTAAGGGGTGAAAGGGCCTTTGATGGCTGAGATGGTGAGATCTGCCTCTATGAGCAGAGGTTCAAGTTGGACTTCTACTTCCCTATCCATGCTTCAATTAGAGACATATTGTCCCATATAAAACTAGCCCCTTCACAATTATCCCCAACACCTAGAGGGTGATGATTGGGACCATTTTCGTTTGGAGGGCAGTCCACCACTGAGACCTTCCAGTTAGGGTCTCCACAAGTTTCTATGTCCCTTCCTCTGCCAAAAACCACCCTAGCTACTACCACTTCTTAGCTAGGAAGTCAGAGAAAAAGATGTTATTGGTTAACTAGACCTCTAATAACAATGGGAAACCTCGGTATTTCTTTGCATCCGGGGCATGGGAATTTGGTCCCCATGAGGCTTCTAGAACGTCGATTCCAAGGACCCCTCTAAGATGGGGGAAGGTCTCGCTTGCTGTCAATGAAGACCCTGGGCTGAGCCAAGATAATCTTCAGAATGTTAGAGATCTTTAAGATCAGGGAGAGAAGGGTCGTCTGGTGATGTATGAAAATCTGATGACCCCGTACTACCTCTCTCAGAGAGGCTTGGGGGTGGTTATTTGACAGAGCTTCTTAAGTATCATTTTTTTCATAAGTTGAACCTCTTAGTTTTCATGCCTCTGACTTACTAACTCAGATATTTTTTTTACAGAGCGCCCTGAAGGTATTTCTGACGATCTTTAGGAAATGTCTTCCCCAAGTCTCGTGAAGTTGATGAAGAAGGCAGGCCAAAAACTACCACCTCCTACCACCCAAAATAATGTCAGCACATCAAAGGCCGATGCCACAAAGAAGAGGAAGACCACAACCGATATGGAACCTATGATGCAGAGCAAGAATCAGAGAGTGGATCGTGCTATCCCTATCTCCACAGATGATGCCCTGGCTGCTCGTCTAGCTCAGATAAAGATCATCGATAGTCTGATTGGCCATAGTCTGAAGGCTATTGATGCCATCAGATTTGTAATGACTGAAGATGATAAGCGTTTCCTACGCTCTCTGGATATCCCTTTTCTGGTCGAGTTTACCCTCTATAGATCAATTCAAGTACTAATTTATGTTATTGTTCTCTTCCAAGTGTAACCCCGGATTTTTGTAACTTATAGACCATGCTCATACATCTGAATTTCCACTATAGGGTATCTTATCTATGCATCATTTTGTTAACTGAACCCTGATGAAGTTGTCTCTCATAGAGAAGGGTCAGGAAGCTCACAAGGTTCAAGCCTATTTGAATGAAGAGATTGAACGTCTGTAGAGAGATTTGTAGAAGGCTAACAAGATGGTTAAGTAGAGAGACATGGACATGGGCAAACTCAATAAGGACCATGAAGTAACCCTGAAGGCTAAAGATGATGCCCTTCAGACCAAAGTTGATATTGTAATCAAAGCTTCATTAGAGGATGCCTTAGAGAATATCCTTGCAGACTATAAGGTCTCTGATAAGTGCATCAGATTTGTCTTTGAATACCTTGAAAGTGGTATAAAAGAAACTGGTAAATGGGCAGCCTCCAAGGAAAAAGAGTCAGGGGGTTTGACTGCTTCAGACTTTGTTGGTCTAGGCTTTGGTGACCCCCGGTTTTCTCAAGCCTTACAGGAGGTTAAGGAGGCTGATGTTGCTCCCTTAGAGGTCATTGAAACTAAAGAGGACAATCCTCAGGATGATATGGCAGAGGTGACCAATGTCGGCCATGAAGAGACGGCTGCTATTGTAGATACATAGGCCTTTCTTTGTGAAGCTTAAGTTGTAATTTTTTTTCCTTTCATCTGTACCTACTTTTGTGAACTCTGATAGAACTTTGGTACATTTTATTTGTAACTCTGAATGCTTAATATAATACCATCTTCTTCAAATCATATTGCTTCTTTCAATGAATGTCTTCTCTTGCATGTTGTTTTAAAGTCCGAGGATACCAAATTATGATGTTTACCCTCGTAATATTCACCAAATTAATGATGTTTAAGGTCTAAGGTCATCAAATTATTATGTTTATCCTCATAAATTTTCACCAAATTAATGATGTTTAAGGTCTGAGCTCACCAAGGTATGATATTTACCCTCATAATTTTCTCCAAATTAATTATGTTTAAAGTCTAAGGTCATCAAATTATGGTGTTTACCCTTATAAATTATCACCAAACTAATGATGTTTAAGGCCCGAGGTCACCAAAATATGATGTTTACCCTCATAATTTTCACCAAATTAATGATTTTTAAGGTATGAGGTCATCAAATTATGATGTTTCACGTCGTAATTTTCACCAAATTAATGATGTTTAAGGTCTGAGGTCACCAACGTATGATGTTTGCCCTCATAATTTCACCAAACTATGATGTTCAAGGTCCGAGGTCACCAAACCATGGTGTTTACCCTCATAAATTATCACCAAACTAATGATGTTTAAGGTCTGAGATCATCAAATTATGATGTTTACCCTCATAAATTTTCACCAAATTAATGATGTTTAAGGTCTGAGGTCACCAACTTATGATGTTTACCATCATAATTTTCACCAAATTAATGATGTTTAAGGTCTGGGGTCATCAAATTATAATGTTTCACCTCATAATTTTCACCAAATTAATGATGTTTAAGGTCTGAGGTCACCAAGCTATGATGTTTACCCTCATAATTTTCACTAAAATAATGATGTTTACGGTGTCAGGTCACCAAAATATGATGTTTCACCTCATAAATTACCACCAAACTAATGATGTTTAAGCATAATATAACAAAGTATTGACACATGAATTGCTATTTTTATTAACATCCTCTTCGTAAAATGATACACGTATTACAAAGAAGGAACTGCAACATCATATGTAATATTTCTTCAAGTGGTCAGCGTTCCAAGGATAGGAGAAAGGTTCCCCTTTGAGATTTTCTAGCCGGTAGGTGCCTGGGACAACCTCATCAACTACTTTGTAAGGACCATGCCAGTTCAGATGGAGATTATTTACCTTTTGCAACGTTTTCTTTAGAACTGGGTCACCCACAACTACATGTCTTATTTTCACCCTTTGATTGTAAAACCTTGTAGTTCTCTGTTTGTAGGATGCCTGTTTAATCTTCGCATATTCTCTTCTTTCCTCGATAAGATCCAGATCAAGTATTCTCTCTTCCATATTCCTCTCAGGGTCATAGGTCTGAACTCTATGAGTGGGAAGTCCTACTTCTGTAGGGATGACAACTTCTGAGCCATGGGCTAACATTAACGGCGTCTCTCCTGTTGGCATCCTTTCGGTCTTCGTGTAGGCCCATAACACTGTGTATACCTCTTCTGTCCATATCCCCTAGGCCTCTTCCAACCTCTTATTAATCCCATCAAAGATTGTTCGGTTCATAACCTCTGCCCGACCATTTTCCTGGGGTCGGTGTGACACCCCGCTTAATTAAAATAAGAGGTGGCCATCCCGATATTCCAATAATTATAGGAATCATAGATGGTCCATCCATAACATCACTGCCGAACAATAAAATACAAGAGATAACCACCAGTTATTTTAGAAAACGGATTGTCAAATTTAATTTGTGAGTTAACAAAAAATGTTTAAGCAACCATATACAACAAAATAACTGAATAAGCTGTCGGTTAACAGACTCATGGAACAACTTACATCGAGTGATTTAAATTACATAACAAATTATATTAAGCAAGTACAAAACCTTGGGAAACATGCCCGAATATATATACTGATCCTGACTAGAGTACAAAAGATTTGAAGCGTCTATAGCCAATTTCCTACAACATCCACAAAGTGTCATAGCTCCAAAACACTGGAATAGAAAAGTCAATACGGGAGTCCTTGCTACGGAGCACCTGGGCAATTATAAGATTTATGCAAAACAAAGAGATATAAACGGGTCAGAGCCCGGTTTGATATGATCACAAAGTGAATAAAAATCTTGACAGCTATGGACAATAATCAAAACGAGTAAGCTTATTTCATTCTTCTCAATTAATAATAATCCTTACCCCTCAATCTAAAAGCCCAACCTGGCGTAAAATGAATGATAATGATTAATTTATAATTACACATGAGAATATAATAAAATTTTAATTAATGAGATTCCAATTCCTTTAAACAAAATTTCATTTCACGGTTCCTTTTCTGATTAGGAAACGTATTCAAAGCAATTTATTACACAAAGTTCTTTAGCCTTAATAAAATTACACTTTAATAAGAATAGTTATATTTCACAACGTATAACGATTCTAAGACCATCCTTTCGGGTTTCCCCACTGGATGCACCCCTAAATGGCTATCATCTTCCAGGGCCTATCACCAAGACAACCTGGGCATCCTATATCGCGTAACGTCGGGAAGCGACCATATACCTTCGATAGTGAGTCATAAATAGACCTAGAATTACCTCACTTCGAATGCTAATCACAGAGCATATAATAACCGGTCCTATGGCCAAGGATTATATTCACCCTACATTCGCTAGCGAGGGGACTTCACCTCATGCGCGTACTTTCCCTATGATAGTATTTAGAGAGGTGTGTAAATATAAATTGTAATTCACAATTTTCTCATAAAAAAAGTATTATTTTCATATTCGGAGCCATAAACCTTTTTCGTTATCATCCCAAACTTAAACGTTTAATTAATCCCCAAACTAAGTCCCCGGGGAATAATGAACTCATTTTGAGTCGCCTAGGAAAATATACCTCAATTACATCTCTAATTTTTCTACGATTATCTCATCCAACACTTCCCTAATCTCAAGCTAGCTTATTAATGAAAGAACTACCCAAAACTTGTCTTAAATGAGCCTCTAATTGAGCCCAAGTAACCCGATTCTAATCTAAAATAATAACATACCTAATAAGTCTCTAGTACTCTATTTTACTTCATAATAGAAGGTTCTTAGTTCCTAATGTTATAAGTAAAGGGTTAAAATTAAGTTAGGAAAACATTCTAAAAAAATAGCAAGAATTATGAATCGATTCTCCCTAGCCGAATCGATTCGGTGCTGTAGGCCGAATCGATTCGGTCAAGAAGACCCAACATTCTGTTTGTCAACGAATCGATTCGGATAGTCCGAATCGATTCTCCATATTCAGACCTGTAGCTTTCCCCTTCAGCGAATATATTTCCTAGGTGCGAACCAATTCGCCTGGGCCAGAATGCCCAATTTCGGCTATGGAGTTTATTACCCCAATTTTTCCCCAACTCCACTCTCTTCCAATTTATCCACACCAACCATCATTAATCCCAGCAAAACAATCATATATATCTAATAACTACTATAATCCACACAAAATCTATATAAATCAATGTTTAAGGGTTTAAACACTATAATTCTCTAAATCCCATATTTGTCCCATTAATTCTAATACACAACTATCATCACAATTTATTCACTTTAAATCATATACTAACAAGTAAGAAACTTTCCTTAAGCTGAAATCTTGGATTCCCTTATGGTAGCTACAAGATCAAACCAAATTTCTTCAATTCTTCTTCTTTGTCTTTTCTTTGTCCATAATTATCTTCTTCTCTCTATCTCACTAGGTTTATGAACATGAATAAGGACATAAAAGAGTTGGAAGACTTAATCTTTCCCTTAGTATTAAATTCCACTTTAAATGTTACTACATAATTAAAATGACTTATAACTACATAATTACGTCATAATATGTCAAAAGTGCTCGGAACCCAAAAATACAATATGGCACTTAATTTGACTATCTCGACTATTTCGGGACCAACTACGCCCTCTAAACTGGCATCTGGAATCATATAGATCATTTTATGTTCCAACTTCATTTTAAACCATAATTGTCATTCTTAGCACACGACATAACAAAATATAACATGGTGCTATTTACATTCACATAACAGTAACTATGCATGAATCTTAGGAAATTGTAGTTATCCCTGTTGTGGAGGGACGACTGGATTAGGCCCTAGTGGTAGTAAATGTGCCTGCTGATGCTGTGGAATTTTAGTAAATTGTCCCCCGATCAACTGCGAACACAATTTCCTAAAATGACCCACCCCCCACAAACAAAACAACAACCCGCCATATTGTCCTGATTACGCCCCCTATTGTTTCTGAATTTCCCAAAGCATTGGCCTTGATGGCCTCGGCCTCCGTTATTTCCCCGACCTGCTTGAACTACTTGTTGTTGTTGGTGGACACCCTGACATTTCCTGAAACCACCACTACCAAAATTGAATCCCCCAAAATGCGGCCTTCTGGACGAGTCCCCATGTTGGGTGTCCTTCTCCTTTAGTTTACCCACCGATGATTGGGAAGAGGGTTGTGTTCCTTTGGTACCATTGCCTCCCAGTTTACTAGATTGTCCCAAAACCGATATCTTCATACTCCCCTGCACATGAAAAGGATTATCTTGACAATGAAGTAATGCGGAATTCATAACGTCCCCGAATGTTTGCGAAGCTAGATTCCCCAGCAAGTATTTATGGATCCTCCAATGTAAGCCCCCAATAAACTTTGATATTTTCCTCTCCTCAGGAGTCACATCATCTAGCATAAAACTATCCAAATGAGTGAATTCCTCCTCGTACTCAGCCACATAACGCTCACCCTGAACTACATCTTAATGTTTCCTCCTCATTTCCTTCTGAATTGCAGTAGGAAAGTACTTTTGGTCAAACAAAACCCAAAAGTCGGATATAGTCATGGGGCATCTTTATTCGGAAGTGGTCATAGATTCCCACCAATGAAATGCGTCTCTGACTAGTTTAAAAGTAGCAAGGATTTTTTTTCGTTCCTCACTACAGTCTACCATGAGGACATGGAGCTGCATATTCCTTTTCCACTGATTTGCAACTACCACATCAGAACCACCTTGGAATTCTAGGGGATGACCCTTCAAGAAGGATTCCTTAACCCTTTTCCACGAAGAAGGTCCCGTCTGAGTTTGCACCCCTTGTGCCATCGATTGTTGAGCTTGGGCAAATTGTTAAACCACGGCAGTCATCGTAGCATTGATCGCCTCGGCAGCAATATTGGCTACATCAGCAGCATTAATAGTCCCTTGCTGTGGCGGTGGAGGTTCTACATTATCTTTACCACTCTGTTTCTCCTTGCACGGTGACCTCTTTTAGGTGGAATCTGAGATGAATAAACATCAGGATTAAAATACTATTTAAAACAATTTATTTTCACTGAAGATCGCAACCATAAAAAAACAAAATAGTCCTAACAATAGGGCTCTATATCAAAGAACGGTACGGTAGAACGTGATAAGTTCGCATAGATACTAACGACTATAGAACCTGATGCTCTGATACCATCTGTGACACCCCGCTGAATTAAAATAAGAGGTGGCCAACTCGATATTCCAATAATTACAAGAATCATATATGGTCCATCCTTAGCATCACTGCCGAACAATAAAATACACAAGAAAACCACCAATTATTTTAGAAAACGGATTATCAAATTTAATTTGTGAGTTAATGAAAAATGTTTAAATAATCCAACTGGAAAGAAGGCGGATCAAATAAAGACAGATATTAAATAAACAACTATATACAATAAAATAACCGAATAAGTTGTCGGTTCATAGACTCATACAACAACTTACATCGAGTGATTTAAATTACATAACACATTTTATTAAGCAAGTACAAAAGCTTGGGCAACATGCCCGAATATATATACTGATCCTGACTAGAGTACAAAAGATTTGAAGCGCCTATAGCCAATATCCTAAAACATCATCAAAGTGTCATAGCTCCAAAACACTGGAATAGAAAAGTCAATACGGGTGTCCTTGCGGCGGAGCACCTGGGCAATTATAAGATTTATGCAAAACAAGGAGATATAAACGGGTCAGAGCCCGGTTTGATATAATCACAAAGTGAGTAAAATGCATGACAGTTATGGTCAATAATCAAAACGAGTAAGCATGTTTCACTCTTCTCAATTAATAATAATCCTTACCTCTCAATCTAAAAGCACAACCTAGCGTAAAATGAATGACAATGATCAATTTATAATTACACATGAGAATATAATAAAATCTTAATTAATGAGATTCCAATTCATTTAAACACAATTTCATTTCACTGTTCCTTTTCTCAATAGGAAACATATTCAAATCAATTTATTACACAAAGTGCTTTATCCTTAATAAAATCCCACTTTAATAAGAATAGTTATATTTCACGATATATAACGATTCTAAGACCATCCTTTCGGGCTTCTCCACTGGATTCGCCCCTAAATGGTTATCATCTTCTAGGGCCTATCACCAAGACAACCTGGGCGTCCTATATCGTGTAACGTCGGGAAGCGTCCATATACCTTCGACAGTGTGTCATAACCAGACTCGGAATTACCTCACTTCGAAAGGTAATCACACAACATATAATAACTGGTTCTATGGCCGAGGACTATATTCGCCCTACATTCGCTAGCAAGGGTACTTCACCTCATGTGCCAACTTTCCCTATGATAGAATTTAGAGAGGTGTGTAAATATAAATTATAATTCACATTTTTCTCATAAAAATGTATTATTTTCATATTTGGAGCCATAAATATTTTTCATTATCATCCCAAACTTAAACGTTTAATTAATCCACAAAATAAGTCCCCAAGGAATAATGAAGTCATTTTGAGTCTCCTAGGAAATTATACCTCAATTACATCTCTAACTTTTCTACCATTACCTCATCCAACACTTCCCTAATCTCAAGCTAGCTTATTAATGAAAGAACAACCCAAAACGTGTATTAAATGAGCTTCTAATTGAGACCAAGTAACCCCATTGTAATCTAAAGTAATCAAATACCTAATAAGTCTCTAGTACTCTAATTTACTTCATAATAGAAGGTTCCTAGTTCCTAAAGTTATAAGTAAAGGGTTACAAATTATGTTTGGAAAACATTCTAAAAAAATAGCAAGAATTACGAATCGATTCTCCCTAGCCGAATCGATTCGGTGCTGTAGGCCGAATCGATTCGGTCAAGACGACCCAATATTCTGTTTGTCGACGAATCGATTCGGATAGTCCAAATCGATTCTCCATATTCAGGCCTATAGCCTGCCCCTTCAGCGAATCTATTTCCTAGGTGCGAACCAATTCGCCTGGGCCAGAATGCCCAATTTCGGCTATGGAGTTTATTACCCCAATTTTTCCCCAACTCCTCTCTCTTCCAATTTATCCACACCAACCATCATTAATCCTAGCAAAACAATCATATATATCTACTAACTACTATAATACACACAAAAGCTATATAAATCAATGTTTAAGGGTTTAAACACTACAATTCTCTAAATCCCATATTTGTCCCATTAATTCCAATACACAACTATCATCACAATTTATTCACTTTAAATCATATACTAACAAGTAAAAAACTTTCCTTAAGCTGAAATCTTGGATTCCCTTATGGTAGCTACAAGATCAAACAAAATTTCTTCGATTCTTCTTTTTTGTCTTTTCTTTGTCCATAATTATCTTCTTCTCTCTATCTCACTAGGTTTATGAACATGAATAAGGACATAAAAGAGTTGGAAGACTTAATCTTGCCCTTAGTATTAAATATTTCTTTAAATGTTACTACATAATTAAAATGACTCATAACTACATAATTAGGTCATAATATGTTAAAAGTGCCCGAAACCCAAAAATACAATATGGCACTTAATTTGACTATCTCCACTATTTCGGGACCAACTATGCCCTCTAAAGTGGCATTTGGAATCATATATATGATTTTATGTTCCAACTTCATTTTAGACCATAATTATCATTCTTAGCACACGACATAACAAAATATAACATGATGCTATTTACATTCACATAACCGTAAATATGCAAGAATCTAGTAAATATTATCTTTTAACTCACTTAAATAATATTTACTCCATATCCAATATTTTATATATAATTACCTCACAATGTAAATTAATGTCAATTCAGTTACTCAAAAGTAAGGGTAATTACAGTCGGCCAGGGGAAGAGAATAATTGATTGATGCCTACTCTTTCGTAGTATTTCTGTAAGGTGGAATTTTTGTACTCGGACCCATTGTCTGAGATGAGGGTGTTTGGAAGACCATACCTGCATATGATGTTCTTCCAGATGAACTAGAAAGTCTTATGTTCTGTAATTATGATCATCGACTCAGCCTCTACCCACTTGGAGAAGTAAACAGTTGCAACTATAAAAAATCTATAGTTTTTGGCTGCTCTTTGAAATGGTCCTACTAAATCGATCCCCCATATTGCAAACGACTAAGGAGAGATGATGGACATCATAGGTTGATAAGGTTGATGAGGGATGGTGGAGAATATCTGACATTTATCGCATTTTTTCACGTAGGTAGCAGCATTTTTGGCCAAGGTCGGCCACGAGTATCTTTGAGTAATTATCCTCTTAGCTAAGGTTCTTCCTCCTATTTTACTGGAGAAAGAGACCTCATGTACATCTTTCAAGATGTGTGGAACCTCTAAGGGGTGTACACATCTGAGGAGAGGGAGTAGGAAACCTTTTTTAAATAGCACGTCTCCTACAATTGAGAACTTGTCATCTCTGAACCTCAGCCTTCTCCTTTCCAACTTTGATTCTGGCAACTCTCCATGTCTGATGTATCTAATGAGAGGGTCCATCCATGAGTAGCCCATATTTAAATTGAGGTAATGTCAGTCAACCTCTTCTTTTCTAAAGGTCGATTTTAGCAGAATCTCGACTTGTATTGTTCTTCTTATGTCTGTCCATATTATTGAGGCCAATCTTGCTCGTGCATCTACCCGACCGTTGTCTAGTCGGGGTATCCTCTTCATATTCACTTCTCTGAAGCTTTCCAATAGCATTATCACTCTTTTCAAGTATCTGGCCATTTTTTCATCCTTGGCCTCCTACACTCCCAGGATTTGGTTGACGACCAACCTTGAGTCACTATGGACTAGGAGTTGTCCGACACTAAGATCTTTTTCTAAGGAGAAACCTGCTATCAATTCCTCATAGTCGGACTCATTGTTTGAAGCCTTAAATTTGAACCTCAACGCACATTCAATACCGGTACCATCTGGTGTGGAAACTATCAGCCCCGGTCCGCTTCCACTTTCAAAAGAAGAACCATGAACGAAGAGGTTCCTAACATCTTCATTTGAAGAGAAGTTCCCCTCTGACAAGGTCCCTTGCTTGAAAAGGTACATGTCTTCCTTGTTCTCAACAACATTTTTTTTGGACTTTCTTAACCCAACCTCGTCCTGACCATGGAATATTTTACTTTCTGGTTCATCAGCAATCTCTTGACTATTCTCAATCATAACCTCTTCTCAAGTGAACTCCGCTACAAAGTCTGCAAGATCCTTCCCTTTGATGGCAACCCTGGGTTGATAAACAATGTCCTACTCCCCCAACTCAATGGCCCAGGTCATCAATCTGATCGACTTCTCAGGCTTGTGTGTGACACCCCGACTAATTAAATACCGGGTAGCTACTCCTTTATAAAATTAATTCAAAATGCCAAGTTGGCTCAGTTAATAGCATCACTGTCGAAAACATTTTATTATTACTAACCACCTAGTATTTAAAAATGTAGTTGCCAAATTTTAATTTAAGTCTGATTAACATGCAAGAAGTAAAAAGGAGAAATAAATAACACCATTCACCATACTGAAGTAAAACGAATAACCATCACAATAGAGTAAATAAAGTCTGGAGGAAAAACTCCTCACTACAATCCCACAACTGAAATAAATAAACTGAAACAATACATGCTAAAGTCCGAAAACTGAAATGTAAAAGATGCTCTAAATAGAAATGGGCAACATGCCCTACAACTGATAGATAGTGACTCTGGAATCCAAAAGATAGAAGCGTCTACATGCAAATCCCTGTAGCTTCCTCAAGCAGCTACAGCTCGTCACCTGAATGAGTACCTATGCTTGGTGTCCTTGTGGCTGGGCACCTAAAAATGGTTTTACAAAGAAAAAGATTCGAAAAGCAAACGGGTCAGAGCCCGAATGTGGAGTTATATTTTAAAAACCTGCAAGTGCTTTAAAAACATTTAAAACATTAAATGCAAAGTACATGTTAGGACGTGCACTCACATTATATTCTCACCTCTCGTCTAATTGTGCACTCCTAACGCAAGTACCCATCTATAACGGTATAACCACTAGCTAAGTGAAATCATAACTAGCTAGACTGTGATAGCTTCTACCCTTATTACCCGGTTCTATTAACATATAATGCTCATAATTAAATATGGATTTAATGTAAACTCAGTTACTAAATATGCCATATGTATAAGTATCAGTTAACTCCTTATATAACTCTAAACAATACCGTAATATGTTCACAATATTAACAGGAGGATTTCCATTAATTAAATGTATATCATTCACATCATAAATATATGATACAAGCACCCCGCAATCTAAGCTATGGTGCACACATACTCTGCTATCCATACAGGTACATCACGTACATAAGGATCACACATTTCGAATCTCTCAGGAATAGTTCAGATAACACAAATCACAAATAGTGGAGGCGAACACAGTCACCATCACGTGGGTCATGCACATACCTACGCTCCCACGGTCAGCGGACTTATTAATATCACAATAAGTCTTTCTATGACCTATGTTCATCAAGGTACCAGTCTATATCCCCCCCGTAGGCACACAAGGATTAGAGGGTCCTAAGCGAACACAACCTCCCGTGATAGCAAGTATGGTAGGTATGTCATACACACAATCCATATACCAATACTAAGTAAACACACATCTTAGTAATACCGTATTTTAATCGTAGTACATATTGCACTCTCGTACTAACTATAATTATCACAATCTATACTATTCCGGTTTGTAAATATACGCGCTATAATTTCTCACGTCGTAGTAAACACTCACGTCTCAACCCAAACCGTCCATGTAATACAACTCTCGTATATAATTTACTTCTCATAAATGCCCAAAAGTCCCAATTATATTACTATATCATCAAGGAATGCTAACTCTACCCTTGAACCAGTTTCCGGGACTCCAAAAGTCAAAACAGTCCAAAAAGGACCAAACTGTCAACTCGTTAGAAGTCTCGTTCGAACGAGGCTGTTCGAACGAGATCCCAATTCGTTCGAATGAATTGTTCCTTCTAACGATATCTCGTTCGAACATGATATCGAACGAAACTACCCTTCGTTAGAAGAGACTGGTCAACTCGTTAGAAGCTCGTTCGAACGAGCTCGTTCGAACGACCTGGGGGCTGCTTCTAACGACTGGCCAGTTTCGGCCCAGATTTCTCCCAATTCGTTTTTCACCATTTTTACTCCTCAAATCTCTTCTAAAATTCATCCCAATAACATTTTAGGGTCTCTAATTCATCCTAAACATATTCAAATCATCTCCTAACATGTTTTCAAGTATTGAATCATCATAACATCAACTAAATTTATAAATCTCTACACTTTTCCCAATTTCTCACGAACATGAACCCTAGGTTTATATCATCATCAAATCACAGAATTTATTTCATTCTAATTCCTTCAAATCATAATTATTATAAGGGAAATCATCTTCCTATCATACTACATGCAATTCTCTTCACAATTTTTCAAGTTCTATGATCTAAACTACATGGATTTTCATATTTATTAAGAACAAACCATAAATTTGAATTATCTAACATGGAAGGAACATTTGCTGAAATTAAACATAATTAAACCACTTGCCTTGGTTTGATTTCTGACTTTGGTGTTGATTTGATGAAGAATTTCTGCAGAAATTCTTCTCTCCAAGCTTCCTCTCTAATGGTGGCTTAAGGTGGCTAGGGTTTGATTTGGGGAAACTTAGAAAACCTAAATGACAACCTACGTAGCCTTCTAGGTTAATATGGGTTGGTTAATGGGCTTAATGGGTTTAATCCACATCAGATATACATCTCTAATTTTCGTCACTTTTAATTCCTAAAAATGTAAAATTACCAAAATACCCTTTTTGTTACCGGTATGGCCTAAAAATACCCCGGGACCCAAACTATACCCCCGGCTAGTGTTTTCTGACTATCTCGACCCTTCCGGACGCGTTGGCGCACTCAAAATGACCATACGGATTACAAATTTTAAATTCAGTTTTATTATCAAAATATTACCCCGTGACGCGGCGGTCCCACGCGTCTCGACAAAATTTCCAAATTGCCGTATATAAATCTCACGACAATTTTATAATACCAAATACATATATAATCATATGTGCACATAATCAAATACCAATTCGCATCACATTAGTATTTTTATCCCGGATTAATTTCCAATTAATACGCATTTAATTAATTAATCCTCAAAATATATATAGTCAAAAGTACGGGGTATTACATACTCCCCCCCTAATAACTGAATTTCGTCCCGAAATTCGAAACTAGAAAGTACCTGCTAAAAACAGCTCTGGATAACGCTCGCGCATCTCATCCTCGCGCTCCCATGTGGACTCCTCGACATTTTGATGTCGCCATTGAACACGCACTAACGGAACTATCTTTGACCGCAGTTTCCTCTCGCTTCGGTCCAAAATAGCAATTGGCCCCTCCTCGTAGGAGCTATCCGGCTGGAGATCGATGTCCTCCACAGCAATGTGAGAATGAGCCAAATCATCTCTAAGGTATTTCCTCAGCGAGGAAATATGGAACACATCGTGAATCCGATGCAAATGCTCCGGTAGTCCAAGTCTATACGTAACCGGTCCGATTCGCTCAATAATAGGAAACGGCTCCACATACCTCGGTGCCAACTTCCCCTTCTTCCCGAAACGCATAATCCCCTTCATCGGAGATACCCTGAGCAAAACCTGGTCCCCCACTTGGAACTCTCTGAAAAACCTCTTCGCATCAGCATAACTCTTCTGCCTATCTTGAGCTACCCGAATGCGACTCCGAATTAACTCAATCCTTGCCGAAGTATCCTGAATCACTTCCGACCCAAGCAGTTTGTTGTCCCCCACCTCCAACCAACATGCTGGGGAACGACAAGGCCTACCGTACAACGCCTCAAATGGAGCCATGCCAATCGTGAACTGGTAGGAGTTGTTGTAAGCAAACTCTACCAGTGGAAGGTACTGCTCCCATCCACCTCCGAAGTCAATAATGCACATGCGTAGCATGTCCTCCAACATCTGATTGGTGCGCTCTGTCTGCCCATCGGTCTGCGGATGATAAGCCGTACTCAACCGCAATTCCGTGCCCATGGCCTCCTGGAAACTCTCCCAAAACAGCGAAACAAATATCTTGTCTCTGTCAGACACGATATTTAGGGGCACACCGTGAAGTCTCACAATCTCTGAAATGAAGAGCTGGGCATACTGTCCCGTAGTGTAGTCAGTCCTTACGGGTAAAAAGTGAGCGACCTTGGACAAACTGTCCACAATTACCCAAACGGAGTCGTGACCCCTCTGCGACGTATGCAACCCCGTGATAAAGTCCATGGATATACTCTCCCACATCCACACCGGGACCTCCAACGGCTGTAGCAATCCTGCCGGTCTCTGATGATCCACTTTTACAAGCTGACAAGTGGCGCATTTCGAGACAAACTCAGCGATATCTCTCTTCATACCGCTCCACCAATATTGCCGTCTCATGTCTTGGTACATTTTGTCCCTTCCGGGATGTACCGCGAACCGTGAGCCGTGCGACTCTGCCATAACATCGTGCCGCAATTCTTCCCCTTCCGGAACTACCAATCTCCCATTGAAGCGTAATCCCCCGTCTGAGCTAACGGTATAGGACTCGGCTCCCTCTGCAAGTAATCAAACTATCTGCTCCTGACAGAACGAGTCATTAGCCTGTGCCCGTACTACCTTCGTGACAATCTGCGGTGTAACGGTCATCACAGACATGAAAGATCGGGCCACTGCATCCTGTTGTCCCAATTCCTCTCACTTAGCCTTCCATACCTATGCCACCTCATCTACTGGCCTACGGCTCAACGCGTCTGCTACTACGTTAGCCTTTCCCAGGTGGTACTGGATGTCGAACTGGTAGTCCTTCACAAACTCAAGCCACCTACGCTGCCGTATATTCAATTCCTTCTGCGTGAACAGATACTGTAGTGACTTGTGGTCCGTGAACAGCTGAAACTTCTCCCCCAAATGATAGTGCCTCCAAATCCGTAGGGCAAATACCACTGCTGCCAACTCCAAATCATGTGTGGGGTAATTCTTCTCATGAGGCTTAAGCTTACGGGAAGCATAAGCTATGGCCTGTCTCCCCTGCTGTAATACACCTCCAAGCCCTTGCAAAGACGCGTCGGTGTAAACCAAATACTCAACTCCCGGTCTCGGCAATGCTAACACAAGTGCTGAGGTCAATTTGTCCTTCAATTCATCAAATGCCAACTGACAGGCAGCACTCTAGATGTAGGGCACACCCTTATGAGTAAGATGTGTCAAAGGACCTGCTATCTCCGAGAAACCCCGAATAAACCTTCTGTAGTATCCTGCTAAACCCAAGAAACTACGAATCTCCGTTGGTGTCGTGGGCTGTCCCCACTCCCTCACCGCTGACACCTTCCCCGGATCAACCGATATTCCCCGGTCGGAAATGATACGCCCCAAAAACTGGACTTCTTTCAGCCAAAACCCGCACTTCTCGTATTTTGCATACAACTCGTTCTGACGAAGTGTCTGCAAAACCTGCCTCAAATGCTCGGCGTGCTCCTCCTCTGTCTGAGAGTAAACCAGAATGTCATCAATGAAGACAATGACAAACTGATCTAGGAAATCTCAGAACACCCTGTTCATCAAGTCCATAAACACTGCTGGAGCGTTGGTCAAGCCGAAAGGCATAACCCGAAACTCGGAAGAACCATATCTCGACAAGAACGCAGTCTTCGAGACATCCTCCTCCCTGATACGCAACTGATGGTATCCCGACCTCAAGTCAATCTTCGAGAAGAAAGAAGCTCCTCTCAACTGGTCGAATAAGTCATCGATTCGAGGCAACGGATACTTATTTCGTATCGTGACCTTATTCAACTCTCGGTAGTCCACACACAATCTCAGTGAACCGTCCCTCTTCTTCACAAACAAAACTGGAGCGCCCGAGGGTGAGGTACTCCTGCGAATAAAGCCTTATCCCAACAGCTGCTCTATCTGATCCCTTAGCTCTCTCATCTCAGCTGGAGCCATACGGTACGGTGCACGTGCTATAGGCCTCGTACCCGGTAGCAAATCTATAACGAAGTCTATCTCTCGACTGGGTGGTAAGCCTGGTATCTCCTGAAACACATCCGAATAATCCCTGACAACCGGGATCGAATCTAAAGGAATAACAGCCTCCTTAGAGGTATCCTCCTCTATGTAATACAGATGAGCGGTCGATCATCCCTCTGGGCGAGGCATCGCCACTACAAACATCTCTTGCCCCGGAATGGCAAAAACAATGCTCCCGCTGAAGCAATCAATCATGGCCCTATATGCTACGAGCCAATCCATACCGAAGATCACATCGTGAACATGCATGTCTAACACTAACATGTCTGCAGGTAATACCAAACCACCAATCTCTACCCCTACTCCCCGGCATATAAAGAAAATAAGTGACCCACTCCCTAATGATGAGTCGACACACGTCACTGTGCTCTCTGCCGTAGCTAACAATCCTAAAGCTTTCGCGAAGTGTGTAGCTATGAAACAATGTGTAGCACCCTATCAAATAACACCCGACCCATAGTGCCATGGATAGGAAATGTACCCTCGATCGCGGGCGGTGCCTGTGGAACTGCAGCCTGGTGAACGTTGTAGACACGTCCATACTGTAGCTGCCCCTGCTGAGCTAGCACTGCTGGAATGGGTGGCAGTGCTGCCATCTGTGGCGGTGCGGGAAGAGCGGTGGGAAACATAGGCCTCTGTGGCTCCTGGCGAGCACCCTGCTGCTGCTGCTATGGGGCCCTACCCTTATCAGGACAATCCTGCTTCTTATGGCCAGTTTTTCCACAAACAAGGCACTTCCCTAGGAATTTCCCTCCCCTCTGCCCCTGCTGTCCCCGGCCCTGGTGGCCGTTACCATTCCTCCCTTGGCCCTGCTGGCCCTAATGAAACTGTTGCCCATTCTGCCCCTGCTGGACCTGATGACCGTTTGGACCCTGATGGCCCTGACGGAAACCTCCCAGTCCCTGCCTGTAGTTCCCTGACCGGAACCTCTTATTATCCCCCTGCTGGGTACCCTGCTCATTCTGTCTCTGCCCCTGACCCGATTGTGCCCCGCTGGCACCATGTCCTCCGGTCCTGCCCTGATGGCTAGACACCCCCGACCGCTTGCCCTCGGCCATATGAAAACGGTGGTCCTGGCAGTGCAACAATGCAGCGTTAACCACATCAGAATACGTGGACAACGATAGGTTCCCTAGCAGATGCTGACGGATCCTCCAATTCAACCCATCGGTGAACTTCTCTATCTTCTTCTTCTCTGTTGGAATCTCGTCTGGAATGATATTCAACAAGTTAGTGAACTCGGCCTCATACTCGACCACTGTCTTGCCCTCCTGTTTCAAACTCATCAGCTTTCTCCTCATCTCTGTATGAACAGCGAACGGAAAGTACTTGCGGTCAAACCGCACCCAGAACTCCTGAATCGTGAGAGTATCCCTCTCCTCCGCGGTGGTAATAGACTCCCACCACTGTAGTGCAGATCCCACTAGCTTGAAAGTAGCTAGCACCTGTTTCTGAACATCTGTGCACTCATGCATCCTCAAATGCCTCTGCATGTCCTTCTTCCATTAGCTCCAGACTACTACATCTGAGCTACCCGCAAACTCTGGCGGATGCGCTTTCTGAAAAGCGTCGCGTACACGCTCCCAAGCAGACGGGAATGCATTAACCTGTACTGGCGCGGCAACCGGCGCCTGAGGTGGTGCCTGCTGAATCACGGCAATCGCGGCATTTACCGTTTGGGCTACTATAGCTGCAACCTCAGCGGCGTTCATCATACCCTGAACTGGAGCGGGCTGGGGTTCGGGCGTTGCATCCCTGGGAACTCGTCGTGCACGTCGTGGAGGCATCTGAAATAAGAACAAAGTTTATTAGTTCGCTGTTATAAACTTAATAAAGCTGAAGAACGAAGCATACACAAAAAGAGTACAACAGTCCTAAAATATAGGGCTCTATATCAAAGAAACGTAGCGGAAACATAATAGCCGTACAGATCCTAAAGGACACTAGAACCTGATGCTCTGATACCACCTGTGACACCCCGACTAATTAAATACCGGGTAGCTACTCCTTTATAAAATTAATTCAAAATGCCAAGTTGGCTCAGTTAATAGCATCACTGTCGAAAACATTTTATTATTACTAACCACCTAGTATTTAAAAATGTAGTTGCCAAATTTTAATTTAAGTGTGATTAACATGCAAGAAGTAAAAAGGAGAAATAAATAACACCATTCACCATACTGAAGTAAAACGAATAACCATCACAATAGAGTAAATAAAGTCTGGAGGAAAAACTCCTCACTACAATCCCACAACTGAAATAACTAAACTGAAATAATACATGCTAAAGTCCGAAAACTGAAATGTAAAAGATGCTCTAAATAGAAATGGGCAACATTCCCTACAACTGATAGATAGTGACTCTGGAATCCAAAAGATAGAAGCGTCTACATGCAAATCCTTGTAGCTTCCACAAGCAGCTACAGCTCGTCACCTGAATGAGTACCTATGCTTGGTGTCCTTGTGGCTGGGCAGCTAAAAATGGTTTTACAAAGAAAAATATTTGAAAAGCAAACGGGTCAGAGCCCGAATGTGGAGTTATATTTTAAAAACCTGCAAGTGCTTTAAAAACATTTAAAACATTAAATGCAAAGTACATGTTAGGACGTGCACTCACATTATATTCTCACCTCTCGTCTAATTGTGCACTCCTAACGCAAGTACCCATCTATAACGGTATAACCACTAGCTAAGTGAAATCATAACTAGCTAGACTGTGATAGCTTCTACCCTTATTACCTGGTTCTATTAACATATAATGCTCGTAATTAAATATGGATTTAATGTAAACTCAGTTACTAAATATGCCATATGTATAAGTATCAGTTAACTCCTTATATAACTCTAAACAATACCGTAATATGTTCACAATATTAACAGGAGGATTTCCATTAATTAAATGTATATCATTCACATCATAAATATACGATACAAGGACCCCGCAATCTAAGCTACGGTGCACACATACTCTGCTATCCATCCCGGTACATCACGTACATAAGGATCACACATTCCGAATCTCTTAGGAATAGTTCAGATAACACAAATCACAAATAGTGGAGGCGAACACAATCACCATCATGTGGGTCACGCACATACCTACGCTCCCACGGTCAGCGGACTTATTAATATCACAATAAGTCTTTCTATGACCTATGTTCATCAAGGTACCAGTCTATATCCCCCCCATAGGCACACAAGGATTAGAGGGTCCTAAGCGAACGCAACCTCCCGTGATAGCAAGTATGGTAGGTATGCCATACACACAATCCATATACCAATACTAAGTAAACACACGTCTTAGTAATACCGTATTTTAATCGTAGTACATATTGCACTCTCGTACTAACTATAATTATCACAATCTATACTATTCCGGTTTGTAAATATACGCGCTATAATTTCTCACGTCGTTGTAAACACTCACGTCTCAACCCAAACCGTCCATGTAATACAACTCTCGTATATAATTTACTTCTCATAAATGCCCAAAAGTCCCAATTCTATTACTATATCATCAAGGAATGCTAACTCTACCCTTGAACCAGTTTCCGGGACTCCAAAAGTCAAAATAGTCCAAAAAGGACCAAACTGTCAACTCGTTAGAAGTCTCGTTCGAACGAGGCTGTTCGAACGAGATCCCTCTATCAACTCGTTAGAAGTCTCGTTCGAACGAGGCTGTTCGAACGAGATCCCAATTCGTTCGAACGAACTGTTCCTTCTAACGATATCTCGTTCGAACATGATATCGAACGAAACTACCCTTCGTTAGAAGAGACTGGTCAACTCGTTAGAAGCTCGTTCGAACAACCTCGTTCGAACGATCTGGGGGCTGCTTCTAACGACTGGCCAGTTTCGGCCCAGATTTCTCCCAATTCGTTTTTCACCATTTTTACTCCTCAAATCTCTTCTAAAATTCATCCCAATAACATTTTAGGATCTCTAATTCATCCTAAACATATTCAAATCATCTCCTAACATGTTTTCAAGTATTGAATCATCATAACATCAACTAAATTTATAAATCTCTACACTTTTCCCAATTTCTCAAGAACATGAACCCTAGGTTTATATCATCATCAAATCCCAGAATTTATTTCGTTCTAATTCCTTCAAATCACAATTATTATAAGGGAAATCATCTTCCTATCATACTACATGCAATTCTCTTCACAATTTTTCAAGTTCTATGATCTAAACTACATGGATTTTCATATTTATCAAGAACAAACCATAAATTCGAATTATCTAACATGGAAGGAACATTTGCTGAAATTAAACATAATTAAACCACTTGCCTTGGTTTGATTTCTGACTTTGGTGTTGATTTGATGAAGAATTTCTGCAGAATTTCTTCTCTCCAAGCTTCCTCTCTAATGGTGGCTTAAGGTGGCTAGGGTTTGATTTGGGGAAACTTAGAAAACCTAAATGACAACCTACGTAGCCTTCTAGGTTAATATGGGTTGGTTAATGGGCTTAATGGGTTTAATCCACATCAGATTTACATCTCTAATTTTCGTCACTTTTAATTCCTAAAAATGTAAAATTACCAAAATACCCTTTTTGTTACCGGTATGGCCTAAAAATACCCCGGGACCCAAACTATACCCCCGGCTAGTGTTTTCTGACTATCTCGACCCTTCCGGACGCGTTGGCGCACTCAAAACGACCATACGGATTACAGATTTTAAATTCAGTTTTATTATCAAAATATTACCCCGTGACGCGGTGGTCCCACGCGTCTCGACAAAATTTCCAAATTACCGTATATAAATCTCACGACAATTTTATAATACCAAATACATATATAATCATATGTGCACATAATCAAATACCAATTCGCATCACATTAGTATTTTTATCCCGAATTAATTTCCAATTAATACGCATTTAATTAATTAATCCTCAAAATAAATATAGTCAAAAGTACCGGGTATTACGTTGTGGATGACCTTTCTTAGTTGGGAATCAGTGAGGACAACCATACAATGGTCTTGGAAGTATAGCTTCATCTTCCTGGAAGCGTGTATCAGGTCACAGGCTAACTTTTCCATTTAAGGGTAGTTCTATTTAGACCCTTGAAGGGCCTTACTATTGAAGTGTACCGGCGTAGGTACTCCCTCATCCTCTCTTAATATGGCTGCACTAATGGCTGATTTTAAAATGGTTAGATATATGTACAACTTCTCCCCCCCAAATGGGCCGAGATAAGAGTATAAGAGACTCGAGGTAGGACTTGAGCTCTTTAAAAGATTTATCGCATTCCTTTTCCCATTCAAAGTTCTTTGTAAGTACTTTGAAAAAAGGAAGACACTTGTCTGTAGCTCTTGAGATAAACCTGTTAAGTGCTACAACTCTTTCGATTATCTTCTGAACATCTTTGATAGTTTTAGGTGTCTTTATTTCAAGCAGAGCCTTCATCTTCTATGGATTGACCTCTATTCCCCTTTGATTGATGATGAATCCAAGAAAATTTCCTGCTCCTACTCCAAAAACACACTTGGCAGGGTTGAGCTTCATCCTGTATAAATCCATGGTTTCAAAATCCCTCTCCAGGTTAACCATGTGAGTATCGGTCCTTAATCTCTTCGTCAACATGTCATACACATATACCTCCATGGTCTTATTAATCTAATTCTCGAACATCTTATTTACAAGATGTTGATAAGTGTCCCCTTCATTCTTTAAGCCGAAGGGCATGACCTTGTAGCAATAGGTTCCCTTATTGATTATGAACGTTTTCTTTTCTGAGTCTTCCGAGTCTATAAAAATTTGGTTAGTCCCAGAATAGGTATCCATGAAGCTCATGATCCCATTTCCTGTTGTGTCATCCACCATCTGATCAATTCACGGCAGGGGGAAGCTGTCTTTTAGACAAAACTTATTCAAATCAATGAAATATATGCACATTCTCCATTTCCCATTGGCTTTTGGCACTATGATAGCGTTGGATAACCACTCAGGATATATGACATCTCTGATGAACTTGGCTTCTTCAATCTTTCTGACATCTTCCCTGATGACATCATACTTTTCCCTTGAGTAAACTCTTGTTCTTTGCTTAATGGGCTTGGCATCTTCTAAAACATTTAGTTTGTGGCGCATAACTTCAGAGTCAATACCTGACATGTCTGTGTGGATCCAAGTAAAGACACTTTGTCTCCTCCTCAGTAACTTCACTAGCTCTTCCATGATCTAAGGTCTTAGGGCTTTGCCAATCTAGATGGTTTTTTCTGGCTCGTCCTCATTGAGGATGATGGATTCTACCTCTTTCGCGTCTTCTCCCTTCTTGAGCTTTGTCTCATCCCTAGGATCAAGTGTGTCGATGTTATATGTGGTTGTTACCCTCCTATCAGTCTCTTTATCTTCTGCAGAGTTGAACTAGCATTCACGTGCCGATGTTTGGTCACCTTACACTTCCCTTACCCCATACGGTGTCAGGAATTTTAGCATTTGGTCGACCGTTGAAGGCACGGCCTCCAATTCCTTGAGGGCTACCTTCCGATGATGAGAATGTAAGCTGAGAAGATGTTCTCATCTATAAAAAGGAAGTTGATTTTTCTCATTAACCTCTTAGGCCACTAATCTCCCATCCTTACATCAATCTCATACATGCCCAACGGATGAACCTTTTCTCCACTAAAATCGATCAAGGGGTGATGGTAAGGGACAAGCCTAGCTCTGTTGAGGCCCAGGATCTTAAAATAGGGCCATAACATTACGTCTACGGAAGTTCCCCCATCCACGAGGATTCTCTGCACCACACATCCATGCACCCTTATTTTAATTACTAGAGGGTCGTCATGTGGAGCTAAAATACCTTTGAAATCGAGTCTTGAGAATCCAACTATGAGGGTATCCATATCTACCTTCTTCCTCTTCTCGTGTTTTACCTCTGTAGATGCCAAGCTCACAATCTCGGCTTTGGTCACTGATTTGGCCTCTGACATATGAGCTTTGCGATCAAAGACCTCTGAACCTCCTCCTGCAAAACCTCCACAGATGGTATTCAACCCAAAAGAGATCATACCAACTCTATTCACCAGGACATTATCATCTTTTGGTGGGAGATCTGGGTCATCATCATTATCAGAGTCATCTTCTCTTTTAATAGGAGCATCTTCCTGATATTTATCATTTTGTTTCTTCCTAGGGTTATCCCTTCCCCCTTTAGAAGCTCTGCCATCAACATACCTTCTGAGCTTCCCAGATTTTAACATCTTCTCAATTTCATCCTTCAAGGCAAAACACTTATCGGTCATATGGCCATGGTCTTGGTGGAAATCACACCATAGGTTCTTATTTCTCTTATGTGGAGGAGCCTTCATCTTTTTCAGCCACCTTAGGGACCTGTCATTCTTTTTCTCATTGAGGATGTGCTCGCAACTCATAGTTAGAGGATTATAGTGCGCAAACTTGTCGTCCGCAACTCTCTTCTTTTTATACTTCTTCTTTTGGAATTTCCCATTACTGATTCATTCTCATCCTCGTATTTTGTAGCTATAGCTTCTTAAGAGTTCATGACCCTACCAGTTATTGCTAACAGCTCGGCTATGGACTTGGGAGGGTCTTCATTAAGCTTTAATAGTAACTTCCCCTTCTAAAGTCCCCCAATAAGGGTTGTCATAGCTATATTCTCTTCGTAATCTTCCACTTATAGGATTTCCTTGTTAAATCTTACAATGTAGTATCTTAGTCTCTCATTCTTTCCCTGTTTGACGTACAACAGACGAGTACTTTTCTTTTGAGGTCCTATGCTAAAACAAAAGTTATGAATAAACCGTTTATCCAAGCCTTTAATGTTCTCAATAGAGTTGTTCAAAAGAGAAGTAAACCAAATATGTGCATCTCCCGTTAATGTTCTTGAGAAAGCTCGGCACCTCATCTCATCTGGGATTGAATAAATGTCTACTGCCGACAGGTACATCTCTATATGATGCACAGGGTTCGTACTTCCATCATACTTGGGAGACACCATTAGTGGTGTGAATTTGTCAGGGGTTGGGCAGTTCACAATTCTTGCTACAAATGGGGAGCCCTATGAGAATCCCCTTTGTAGTGGGTCTCGAATTTTTATGAGGTTCCCTATATTCTCTTCCAGATGTTGAATGGAGCATTCCATGGTTTAGCAACGTCTTCTTGGATGAGGTTGTCCCCATCCAGCTCCAAGGGGTGAACTGAGGATTCCCCAGCCGCTGCACTACGTCGACTATTCACCTCCTCTTGATCCCTGTCTCGACCATTTTGGGGTCGGCCATGATGGGGATTATGTTCACCATCTTCCCTTTTTGAGCCAGCTGCACTTCTTGATCTGGATAACCTTTGCCTCAGATCATTATCCGGGATGAGCCTTTCAAAGGCTGACCCTCTACTCAAGCGATCAAAAGCTGAACCTCTTTGTTGGGAAACACCATATCTTCTACCCCCATAACCTCGGCCCTACTGGATAGGACGTATAGTGTTGTTCGAAACCTCATACAGCTCCCAGCAGTCTTATAGATCACCTTCTGCCTCTAGATCATCATACATATCCTCAGGGCAAGGGTTTCCTTGCCTCCCCAAAAGTAAATGCCTGGGTCAGCAACAAACATCCTCCGTTGAGGGGTAGGTTGGTCCTTTTGTGGTCCCTGGGGTGGTCCCCTGGCTTCAGGATAGGGTTAAACAGCTGTCGGAGTAATCATCTCTAGTGAGACCCCAGGTGGTCTTCTAATATTCTGAGTGAGGTCGGCGAATTCCTCCTGCATCACTTACTGTGTTGCAACCAAAGACCTCAAGGCTGCTGCCACCTTAACCATTTTGGACTGGGGTGGTGCCTGGATAGAGCTAGGTCCTCCAACACCAGATGGTGGAAGTGGTGGTGGTAACTCCAGTGCCATATGGTAAAACAAAAGAGCTTGCGAAGAAGATGATCGTAATACCTTAAAGGACCTCTTTAATTAGTGAAATAGCTCCACCCAAGGGGTGAGGCCTGGTTCACCACCAGAGTCTCCGGTGAGGTTAAGAAGCAAAAAAGGAAGAGATAGCTTCTCTCTCGCACAGACGGCGCCAAAATGATGATGTTGGAAACAGCACCACCAGATAAGGTGTTTATAAGCTCAAATTAGTGGTAACAATGGCAGCATAAGAGTATACTAAATATAAGAGATTAAGGTGAGAAGAAGAGGATGAACACCAGTATATAAGTGGTTCAACCAATTTGACCTACGTCCACTGTGAGTGTGTGAGCAATATCACTAGATGAAGGCACTAATGTCCATAAATACAATCTCTCAAGATTTCTCTCTCTTCTGTGTAAAATGATAGAGTTTCAGCTAAGTTTGCAATTATGGATCCCTTTACAAGGTACGGGATGACCTCTATATATAGTGCTTAGGGGGTGTAATATATGTGACACCCCGACTAATTAAATACTGGGTAGCTACTCCTTTATTCAAATTAATACAAATGTCATGTTGGTTCAGTTCATAGCATCATTGTCGAAAACATTTTTAACAATTTTTAGCCACCTAATATTTAAAAAGTGAGTTGTCAATTTTAATTAAATCCGATTAACATAAAATCCATTTAAATTATGAAATACTAACACCACAACCACAACACAATCACAATAGAATAACAATGGAATAACAATGAATCTGGAGGAATACTCCTCTAAATAATCCGAATACTGAATACAACCAAATACAAAGTTTGAATCACTAATTAATTAAATCCAAAAATGAAATAAAACTGAATAAATAAGCTATCTCTAAGGGAAAAGGGGAGACATGACCTACAGATAAATAAGTCTAAACTGGAATCAAAGTAGGAAGTGGAGGCGTCTATATATCAAGGTCATGTAACTTCCACAGCAGCTACATCACGTCATCGGAATGGAACTCCTAAGCTTGGTGTCCTTGTGGCTGGGCACCTAAA
Organism: Sambucus nigra; assembly: GCA_949130495.1. NCBI lineage: Eukaryota > Viridiplantae > Streptophyta > Magnoliopsida > Dipsacales > Adoxaceae > Sambucus > Sambucus nigra. Next base: position 517,369,390 of record OX422219.1, read on the forward strand.
AGGTTTTTACAAGAAAAAAGATTTGAAAGAAAACGGGTCAGAGCCCGATTGTGAAAACAGTTTAAAATATAGAAAGTGTTTAATATCATTAAACAGTGAATATAAAATACATGACAGTGCGTGCACTCACATGGATTCCTCACCTCTCAACTAATTGTGCATGCCTATCGTACCCGTACCCGTTCTAGTTATTTTACTATCTAACTAGAACAATCTGTAACCTAAATTTACTTTACAATTTGAAGTTCAATTCCCGACATCTTAGTATAAACTGAGAGTCTTACTTTTAATACTCAAATTAGTTAAAGAATTACTAAGAAATTTCCATTTTTAACTCTACTAAAATTGTCACAACAATTCACAATCATACTTTAATAAAATTCCATTTCAATTACCTGTATATTAATCTCATCATAATTATACAGTAAGGGCACCCCTAGGCTTAGCTGCGGTGCACACATACTCTGCTATCGAATCTCGGTACATCACGTACATGAGGACCAGGTATTCTGAATCTCTCAGGAACCGTTTCAATAAGCAACAATCACACATAACGGAGGCGAACATAGTCCACATCTCATGGGTCACGCACATACCTATGCTCCCATGATCAGCAAACTTATTAACTCACCAATAAGTCATTCTCTGACCTATGTCCTTGAGGTACCAATCTAAATCCCCCCCGTAGGCACACAAAGATTAGATGGTCCTGATCGAACGTCGACCTCCCGTGATAGCAAGTATGGTAGGTATGTTATACACAGATAACCACATATACTAAGCACTCACACATCTTAAATATCTTATAATATTCATAGAGGTATATTTTACATTCCTATACCGTCATTAATGTATTACACTTACAAGTTTCTGAAAAATATACATTATAGATTGTCAACTCTTCTCACATCGCAAGTTCAAGTACTTATCTTCTAACCCCTAGAATTCACCAGGTCTATTATATAATTCTATGTTTTAATCCTCAACTTACTCCAATCTCACAACTATACCCACTAATCAACAAGGGAAGAATAACACTCAATTAGATAAGCCTACAGAAAGTTCAAAACTAAAAATCGGGTCTAAAAAGATCATTATGTGAAGTCGTTAGAAGTCACTGAAATCTCGTTCGAACGAATAGCTTCGAACGAACTATGAACTCATTAGAAGGGGTACTGGAATCTCATTAGAAGCTCGTTCGAATGAGGCCATTCGAACGACCTGGGTTGGTCTTCTAACGAGATGGAAGAAAACGCCCAGAATTTTCCCAACTTCATTTTATTCACCAAATTCCTTTCTCTAAATCCATCATAAGTTCATAATGACTATGTTTTTGTGTTGATAAACTACTCTAGGTCACCCTAAGTCTTTTCTTAATATATTTTTGGGGTCAAATCTTATTAATTAATATGTAATCGCCATAAATTCCCAAATCTTGCCCCAAACCCTATGAACATGAACCCATAATTTTATTGCACCTAAATACTCATCATTAATCCGTTTTTATAATCATAAAAGTTAAGTTTTGGGTACCAATTTCGTCCATAATAATTCTACATGCAATCCCTATCCAAACTTATGAGTTCCATGACAATTACATTGGGTTTTCATCAAAACTGTCAAGGTATATAAAGTTTCTACACTAAACATGGAGGAAATATTCATTGAAATTAATAACATCAAATCAATTGCCTTAGGTTTGTTCTTCAGATTTGTTGTTGGTGATTTTTAGCTGATTCTCTCCTCTTTCTAGTTGCAATTCCTTCCAAAATGATGGTGATGGGAGATGGTTTGGTTTGGAACCTCTTTTAACCTCTCTTAACTTCTCTCAAAACTCCCGTAGCCCACTCTCTTGCTTTTGGTTGGTAATGGCCCTAGTGGCCTCTCTAATAATATCTAATTTAACTCTAAAATTAGTGGGTTTTAATACCTAAATTTTTAAAATTACCAAAATACCCTTCTGGGTTGCCGGTTTGGCCTAAAACTGTCCCGGGACCCAAACTAAACTCCCGACTAGTGTTTTCTGACTATTTTGACCCTTCCGGACATGTTGGCGCGCTCAAAATGACCATTAGGTTGAGTAGAATGTAATTTACTTTTTAATCAAATAAATTTCATTCCTAATGCGACTCACACGCGCGTCCCAACTAAATTTCTCAAATTGTCATATTTCTGCCTCGTTATAATTTTAACATTTTCAACACTCATATATTACCATATATTATCAGTAATACTTTATTTTAACATCATAATCAAATACCAACTCACATCTCACTAGTATTTACCTCCGGATTAATTTCCAAATTAATTCTCGTTTAATTCAATTAATCCATTAAATAAAATCAATAAAATTACGGGGTATTATAATGTACTTCCCAAGCATGCAATGAGCATATGCATGGAGATCCAACCAGTATAAGGATGAAACATGGCTGATCTTAAGTCAACAATAATGGCCTCAATATTCCCTCAAGTGTAGGGAATGATTGAGTTATAATAGATTTGTCCAGGTGTTCCAAAGCATACATGTGCTTGTAAATGCTCGGACCTGTCTTTGATTGGTACCAACCTCGGCCTGAACGAGTACAAGGTTGGCTAAGATTGGTTGTTGCCTTGTCTGAGATCAATATCCATGATGACCTCAGTCAGGATGACTAGCCGAGGTTAGGTATGAGGTATTTGTAACGTCGTCTAGAGCCAATGATGACATGATGCTTGATGATTGAGCCTATGAGGCTTTGATAACATCGGTTGATGACTGTAACATCGGCTGGGGCCGATGATGACATTAGTTGATGAAGAGCTCGTGATACTCTAGTGATCTCGGAGGATGTAGAGCCGAGGTTGATGTGTAAGGGGCTGACCTTAAGAGATACGACCTTACTGATGGTTGTTATAAGCTTCTTATTATCTCAGCTGTGAGATTGGCCGAGGTTGGTTGCTGTGAGTAAGAGGGTGCATTTCGGGCATATCAGTCATGGGACATTTGGTGCGAAAATATGATGATAATTTGAAAATATCTAGACATGGGTTTAAAGACATGACCGTCAAGGGAGAAAAACAAAAAAGCCCCCAAACGATCCCGTAAGAGGCATGAACACATCTGATAGAACCAATGTAACTCATAGGAAATAACCGCGTAGCCATGGGACTCCCGGTCTCAAAATATTACAATAATGTTAAAAAATATAGACTTAGGCTTAGTAACAAATTTATTTTAGGGTAAAAAACCAAAATAGCCCCTAAATAGTCTTGTAAGAGGAACGAACACCTCACAGGGGACCAATATAACTTATAAGAGCTGACAGCATAGTCACAAGACTCCTGCTTTGAGAATATGATGATAATTTGCAAATATTTAGACTTAGGCTAAAAAAGCATTTTGCTAGAGAGGAAAAACCCAAAAAACCTCTTAAATGGCATTGTAAGAGGCACGAATACCTTATACGAGATCAATTTAACTCGTAGTAAATTATCACGGGACCCTCGATTAAAGATTATGACACCTCGCACGGGACTAATGTATAATCTGTAAGAGGCATGGACACCTCGCACGGGACTTATGTAACTCCTAGGAATTGGCATCCAGACATAGGCTTTAATACATGTCTTTAAAAGGGAAAAAACCCCGATAACCTCCAAATGGAAATCTAAGAAGAACGAAAACCTCGCACTAGACCATGTAACTCTTAGGAACTCACTACGTTGTCATGGAACGCTCGGTTTGAGAATTTGATGTTATTTTGAAAATATATAGACTTAGGATTAAAAACATGCCGTTACAGGGAAAAAATACAAAACTACCCTGAATGACACTGTAATTGGCATAAACGCTTCGCATGAGATAATCTAACTCGTAGAACCTAACCGCGTAGTCACATGACTCCCAGTTGTAGAATATGATGATAATATGCAAATATCTAGTATAAGGATTATAAATGTACCATGAAAGGGAGAAACACCAAAACAACCCCCAAATGGCCCCAACTAAGGTATAGATACATCGCATGGGGCTAATGTAACTCTTAGGAACATATCACGTAATAATGGGACACCCAGTTTGATAATATGATGATAATTTTTAAAAAAATTGATTTAGTCTTCAAAACATGCCGTTAGAGGGAGAAATCCCGAAACAACCCCCAAATGGCTCCATAAGAAGCACGAATACCTCACACGGGACAATGTAACACATAGGAACTGACCGCCTAATCGAAAGACTCTAGTTTTAAGAATATGATGATAATTTGGAAATATCTAGAGTCAAGCTTAAAAACATGCCGTTAGAGGAAGAAAACCAAGAATAAGCCATAACCAACCCCGTAAGAGGCACAAACACCTTTTACGAGACCAATGTTACCCATAGTAACTGACCATGTAGTCACTAAAATCCTAGTTTTAAGATATCACGATTATATGCAAATATCTAGACTTTGGATTATGAACATGCCATCAAAGGGAGAAAACTTGCAATAACCTCCAAACGGCCCCGTAAGAGGCACAAACACCTCACAGGGAACCAATGTAACCCATGATAATTGTTTGCACAGTCACGAGACTCTCGGTTTAAGATTATGATAATAGTTTACAAAAGTCAAGACTTGGGCTTAAAAATAGCCTATTAAAAAGGTGAAACCCCAACATAGTCCCCAAACGGCCCCATACGAAGCATGAACACCTCACGCAAGACCAATGTAACTCATAACAATGGATTTCGTAGTCACGGTACTCTCGGTTCGAGAATATGATGATTTTAAAATATTAAGACTGAGGCTTATACGCATATCGTTAGAGGGGAAACTCAAAAATAGCCCCCAAATGGTCCCATAAGAGCATTGAACACCTTGCACGAGACTAATGTAACTTGTAGGAATTGATCTCATAGTCATGGTACTCCCAGTTTGAGAATATGATGATAATTTGAAAATATCAAGATTGCAGCTTAAAAACATGACTTTAAAACCAGAAAACCTCCAAAACAAGATAAAAATATCAAAACTTAGGTCTAAATCATGACAGTAAAAGGCGTCGTCATGGGAATAACGATTTGGCATTATGAGGATAAGTTGAAAATATATATACTTGGTATAGAAACATTCTGTTAGAGGGCGAACCGAAAACAACTGGCAAACGACCCTTAAGAGAAACAAACACCTCGCACGGGACAATGTAACTCGTAGGAACGGACCGCAAAGTCATGGGACTCCCGATTTGAGTAGATGATGAAAATATACAAATATCTAGATTTAGGGTTAAAATCAAGATGTTAGAGAAAAACCAAAAAATCCCAAAAAAGCCGTATAATAGGCACGACACCTCACACGAGACTAGTGTAACTCATATGAACTGAAGCATAGTCATGTGACTCCTAGTTTGTGAATACGGCGATAATTTTCAAATATCTAGATTTATGATTAAAAATATGTTATTTGAGAGAGACAAATAAAAAAACTCATGCCAAACGGCCCACTAAGATGAATAAACACCTCACATGGGACTTTGGGTTTGAGAATAGTATAACTCGTAGGAACATACCCCGTATTAATGGAACTTTCGGTTTGAGAATATTATGATAATTTTAAAATATATAGACATAGGCTTAAAAATATGCCCTTTAAGGGAGAAAAAATAAAAAAAGGCCCGAAACCACCCCGTGAGAGGCACGAACACATCTGACATGAGCAATGTAACTCATAGGAACTCATTGCATAGCCACGAAACTCCCAATCTTAGAATATTACAATAATTTTAAAAAATCTAGACTTAGGTTTAACAAAGGTTGTTAGAGGGTGAAAAATCAAAATAGCTCCTCAATGGCCTTGTAAGAGGCACGGACACGTCACACGGGACCGATGTAACTCGTAGGAACGGACCACATAGTTACGATACTTCTGCATTGATAATATGATGATAATTTACAAATATTTAGACTTAGGCTTAAAAACATTCCATTAGAGCGGAAAAACCTCCTAAATGGCATCATAAAAGGGACGAATACCTTGAACGGGACCAATTTAACTTGTAGGAAATGATCGCGTTATCACAGGACCCCTGATTTTAGATTATGATGATAATTTGAAAATATATAGGCATAGGCTTAAAAACATGTCGTTATAGGGAAAAAAACCCAAAACATCCCCAAATGGCCCCATAAAAGGCACGAACACTTGACACGGTATCAATATAACTCATAGGATTTGACCACGTAGTCACAATAAATCAAGACTTAGTCTTAAAAAGATATTTAAAAGGAAAAAAACCCATGTAACCTCTAAGAGGCCCCGTAAGAGGCACAAACACATCGTGCAGGAACATGTAACACTTAAGAACTCACAGCGTAGTCATGGGACCCCCGGTTTGAGAATATGATGTTATTTTTCAAATACATACACTTATAGTTAAAACATACTTTTAGAGGGGGGGAATACAAAACATCCCCAAACGGCCCCGTAAGAGGCACACACACTTCACACGAGACAATCTAAGTCATTGGAACTGACCGGGTTGTTAAAGGACTCCCAGTTGTAGAATATGATGATAATTAGAAAATATCTAGAGTAATTATTAGAAACCTTCCATTAAAGGGATAAAACCAAAAACAACCCCCAAATGGCTCCATAAGAGGGATAAACATATAACAGAGGGCCAGTGTAACTCGTATGAACTGATCATGTAGTCATGGGACTCCCAGTTTGAGAATATGATCATAATTTTCAAAAATGTAGACTGAGACTTCAAAACATGCTGTTGGAGGGAAAAAGCCCAAAATAACCCCTAAACGGCTCCGTTAAAGGCATGAACACCTCACACGGTACCAATATAACTCATAGGAATAGACCGTATAATCACGAGACTCTAGATTTGAGAATATGATGAAAATTTGCAAATATCTAGACTCGGTCTTAAAAACACGCCGTTAGAGGGCAAAAATAAAGAATAATCCATAAATAGTCCCATAAGAGGCACGAACACCTTGCACGGGACAAATGTTACTCATAGGAACTAACTGTGTTGTCACTGGAATCCCAGTTTGAAGATATCACGATTATATGAAAATATATAGACTTTGGATTAAGAACATGCCATCAAATGGAAAAAACATACAATATCCACCAAACGGCCCGATAAGAGGCACAAACACCTCACACAAAACCAATGTAACTCGTAAGAATTGTTCGCATATTCACGAGACCCCCGGTTTAAGAAAATGACAATAATTAGAAAATCTCAAGACTTGGGCATAAAAATACCCTATTAAAAAGGTGAAAACCCAACTTAGTCCCCAAATGGCCCCATACGAGGCATGAACGGCTCGCATCGAACAAATGTAACTTATAAAAATGGATTGCGTAGTCACGGGTCTCTTGGTTTGATAGTATGATAATTTTATAATCTCAAGACTGAGGCTTATACGCATATCGTTAGAGGGGAAAACCCAAAAAAGTCCCCAAACAGTCCCATAAGAGCAATAAACATCTCGCATGGGACTAATGTAACTCGTAGAAATTAACCGCGTAATCACGGTACTCCCGATTTAAGAATATGATGATATTTAAAAATATCTAGACTCAGTCTTAAAGACATGCCTTTAAAAAGTGAAAACACATAACAACCTGGAAAACATGTTGAAAATATCTAGAATTAGGCTTAAAACATGCCCTTAAAAGGCGTAGTCATGGGAATCTCAATTTGATAATATGATGATAAGTTGAAAATAAATATACGTGGTATAAAAACATTCCGTTAAGGGGCGAAAATAAAAAATAACTACCAAACGACCCCATAAGAGGTACAAACACCTAGCACGAGACAATATAACTCATAGGAAACGACCACGTATTCACGAGACTCTCGATTTCAGCATATGATAAAAATTTACAAATATCTAGATTTAGGATTAAAAGCATTCCGTTAGAGAAAAACCCAAAATAACCCCCAAATGGCACCGTAAGAGGCACAGACACCTCACACGAGACTAGTGTAACTCATAGGAACCGAGGAATAGTCAGGGGTCTCCCAGTTTGATAGTATGACGATAATTTTCAAATATCAAAACATAGGTTTATAAACATGTTGTTAGAGGGTGAAAAATAAAAACAGCCCCATGAGATGAACAAACCCCTCACATGAGACCAGTTGAACTCGTAGGAAAAGACCCCGAAGTTTGGGGACTTATGCTTTGATAATATGATGATAATTTGAAAATATCTAGACATAGGCTTAGAAACCTGCCCTTAAAGGGTGAAAAATAAAAAAAAATCCCCCAAATGTCTCCATCAGAGGCATGAACACCTCAGATGGGACCATGATACGGCGTAAATATTTCGTATTTCACCCGATAATGTACGCGTTATTAGCCCCCTCGGGCACCTTAATTCCTATATTTATGGTCGATAATCAGAAAATCTTCATTTTATATGATAACATGCTATATGAGGTATATTTGGGCTTTTGTAGGGATTACAGGTGCTAAGAATGAAGTTGGATGCATTCTGACGAAGTTCCGTACACAATCGCACGCGCAAGGGCAATTTAGTCATTTCACAATTTGGGTAACTGGCCCAATGTTTTCACGGAAGTTGAAGCCCTCTGAACAAGCTTCGTGTGGCCGTAAACGGTGCACGATTCCGAGTCCGAACGAAGAAGTTACGGGCTTTTGAGCGGAAGAGAATTTCAAACCAACCAAAAACAGGGGGAAAATTCAAGACCTGTAGGTCCGAATCGATTCGCCCCTTTGCAAATCGATTCGATTGGAGACAGTATGCCAATTCCTCTATTTTCGAATCACTTCGGACCAGCCGAATCGATTCGCCCACCATTCTGAATCGATTCGGATTATCTCGAATCGATTCGCCGTTATGGCAGTCTCGAGATATTCTCCAACCGAATCGATTCGGCCCAATGCCGAATCGATTCGGCCCTGCTGATATTTGTTTTTCTCCCCTTTTATTTACAATTTTTCCATGGGATTTGTTTTTGTATAAATACTCTTTCTCTTCATTTTGAAGAGATATCTTACATTTCACATTAGGATAGGGTTTGTATGGAGCATTGCCCTACTCCACCACTTTGGGTGTTTTTCCCACTTTGATGTATGTAAGCTTATTAATTTAAGTTGTATTTCATTATTTCCTTGCTTCCATTAATTTACATGCTTTCATTTATTTGCTTTCTTTATTTTCTTGCCTAGATTAAATTATTTCTTGCTTAATTAGTTTACTGCTTTGTTAATTAGTTTCATTTATGTCTTGCCCTTAGATAAATAGGGTCGGGGTTGTGTTTCGCCATTTACGGGTTTGGACCTTGAAATTTAGGGTTTCGTGTAAAATTGTGTTTAATTGAAACCGTGCGTATTAAAGTTGGATTGTTATGAGTTTAACTTTATTTGTCACGCAACTTTAGTGTTTATAGCGACAATCCGAATTTAATCCGCGTGTGACCATTTTTGGTTAAATGTTTAATCTCGCAACTTTGGGTTAAATTCCTTATTGTTTGATGTTTATGCTTAATTGATTATGCTCGATTAAATGCTTTCGAGCCTTAACTGTAATTAGTAGTTGTTTCGATCCGTGTGGTAGAATGCGATCCCGATCTTCGCTTTACTTTTGTGTAGCGTAACTTATTCTTTTCTTTTTCCACCATAACCAACCATCACCTTTTCATTTATATATTTTACACTTTTATTCCTGAAGTTTTAAAACAATTAAAAATCTAAAATTCAATCACTCCCTGTGGATTTCTTACGATACCCGACTTACCGTTGTGCTTGCCTCGCAAGTGTAATAGTAGATTAGGTTTTTGCATCGCGGTGGCGAAACACACAACGATTGTGTCCTCACACGAACACACTTTTACCACTCGATCAAAAAATGGCGCCGTTGCCGGGGAGTGTGTTTTAGATAGTAATTGTTTTATTATTTCGTAGTATTTTTCCTTTTGTATTTGTATTCTTTGTTTTAACCTTTTTTGCAGGATAACATATTTGAGCACTAAGAAACTTTGATTCGCGGTTCCTCACTTTCTTGCTCGGATTCTCCATCTACAAACAACGAGGTAATCATATCCTACTATTATAGTTATTACGGTTATTCTAATGATTCTTACTTTGGGGATAGTTTTCATGTTTTTCATTTTGAAGATTTTCTTGAGTTTGAAAGACTTGAAAACATTTATCGGAATGAAAATCGTTATTGAGAGCTTGAGTTGGATTCATTATTCGAATACAATGATGATTCTTATTTTGATACTTTCGAAGACGAGTTTCAACCAAATGAGGAATTCGAGGCTCTTGAGACGAGGAAGCCTACTTTGGAAGAAACTTTTCTTCTTTACTCCCAAGGTTTGGAAAGCCTAAATGATGATGGAATGAAACTTGGAGCACTTTGCGATGAAATGAATTCTTATGCACAAAACAACGAGGCGGTTGAAACTTGTGTTTCACCTAAATTTTTTGAAGAATTTCTCATCGAATGTGAATCTCTCTCCCCCGAAATTCAATCTCCTTCCAACGATATGTTGACGGACATTGAATTTATTTCATTACCCTTATACGTTTTCTGTCATTGAACCATTAGAATTACCGGTTGATTCCTATGAGTCGGTAGAAACTTTTAAAACTTCTACACTTTTTGCCGATGAGGACTCCTTGCCGGACTTGTTTTCGATGGATGTTATCCCAATGTGTGCACCATCTCCCATTCCATTTGAAAAATCTTTGGGAGATGAGTCAATTTTTCTTGGACCTCAATTGTACCTTTCCCCCTTATTATACAAATCCCCCATCGTCCGACCAAAATTTCAAATTGGCGATGGTTCACTTTTTTAACCACCCAGATGCCTTCCGTTGTTCAAACGGAATTCATATCTTCCGGGAGGCATGTTCACTTTCGAGGGTCCACCGTTGATCTTTCAAAGTCAAATCCCTTTTTGGGTGGACCCTCAACTATTTAGACTTCTAGTGTATTGTTAGTGTGTAGTCTAAATAGTAGGTTGTAAATAATTAGCTTTTTAATTTTCTTTCTTTCCTATTTTTCTTTCCTTTTAATTTAGTCTAGTGTAATTAGTTAACTTTTTGTTATTTGTTTTTCCTATGCTCGGTACTAACTTTTTTTGTAGATTCCTTTGGACTCGCGCTTATGGAGATCACTTCAATTTTGGGTAATATCGTTATTTTCCTCTCTTTGTGTTGTGTTCTTAATGCACATTGAGTACAATGCAACATTTAAGTTAGGGGGTGTAGGATATTTTATCCATTTCTTTGTTTCGTCCATGGATTTTCTCACATTTAGTTACTAAGTATGCTTTTTGTTAAAAAAAAAAAGATTGAAAATTTTCAAAAATATTTTCTTTCCTTTTTCTCCTTTGTTGGGTATTTTGCCTTGTTTTCGATGACAAATTTTGATAATTGCTCGATCCGATTGACAACTCAATGATGCATGTTCTCAATTTTAGAAGTTATTATACTTTAGTCCTTAAATCATTGATATTGTGAATAACTTTATGAATTAAACTTTATCCCATGAGCATATGCACTTTCCTTGTCATATTGGTTTGGTTTAAGATTTTTATAACTCGGGTAAGCTTTGTACCTTTCGTTGAAAACTTTATCCCATGAGCATATGCACTTTCCTTGTTATACACTATTCTTTCTTTGTTGAAAACGTTGAATTCGTTGGTAATCTCACTATTCTTTCATTTGACCATTCATTAATTGAGTTCATACTTGAAATGTGTTACTTGAGCATGATTTTCATATATTGTTTTGACTCTATAATTACGTAAAATTTATGAAATGATCATAGTCCCTCTTTGTTTTATCACCCATATTAGCGTTGACCTCACCCTTATATGTTTACCCTCGTTGACCCCTTTGAGCCTAAATATAGCCCTTCGTTTCATAACCCAAATCCCATAACCAACTCCAAATTGGAGTTTTAAGCCATACATACACCTTCCATACCTTTGTTTGGAATGTTACCTTGGATTGAATGTTTTTATTGTGATGTCGGTTGCAATTTAGGAATACGAAAGTTTGATAAGCAAAGAAAATAAAGTAGAAAAAAAAAGTGAAGAAAAAGAGAAAGCAAAAAGCAAAAGAAAACAAAAGAGAAAAATGGGAAAAAGAAGAAAAGAAAAGAAAGAGAAAGTTGTAAATGTTGTTTATAGTGTTCAATAAGCTTTGATTACTCTCCCCGATGATATATCTAATGCTCGTTTGGAAGTTACTTTCCATTTTTGATATTGCCCGCATTCTTCCCATTATCCCGAGTTTTCATCCCGAACACTTTGAATTCGTATATACATTCCTTCATTTCGTACCCTAGCCTAACCTACATTATAACCCTATTAAAGTCCTATGTGATCTTAGGGTGCATTTAATTTAAAAGTCATAATAGTTTTGATAATCTGTGAAAATACATTTCGCCTCTTTTAGTGTGCGGTATCTTTCATTGAGATTACAAGTTTTTAATTTCCTATATAGCGTTCTTCATCTGTGACATGTGCGTGGCCTAGTTTCCATTTACATTTACTCTTTATGCCCGCATGTCCCGTGTATTACCTCCCTTTTCATAGTGAATTCATTTGTTAAGCGTAATGCCAGTGAGGATTGAATATATGCATGCTTTTATGTTTATCCGAGTTATTTAAGTTTTTGCTAAATCATATTTTGCATGTTCTCTCCCCCCTCCCACTTTTAAAGTTTCAATTCTATGAGGTGCATTTAACCTGTTAATAACAACGGACTTTAGATTGAATTCATTCAATATGCTAATAACATGATTGAATTTTTTTCGTTGTTGTTGAGTTTGTCACATGTTGGGTTGGGCATATTTTGAGGAAACCATGTGATGTTTGTGGGTACCATCTCTGAAAAACCTCACGAGACGACACTCGTCCACTAGGGTAACCTAGGGGTTTAACGGCTTATTGCATATGCTAAATGCAATCGTGCGCCCGCAAAAGTGGCCTTATCTTTTTATTACTTTCTCATCCCATTTTGTACTTGTATCCCGCTTTGGTTTACTTGTAGTTCTTGTTGTTTCCTATTTCATTGCTAGGGACTAGAAATGTGTAAGTTAGGGGGTATGATACGGCGTAAATATTTCGTATTTCACCCATTAATGTACGCGTTATTAGCCCCCTCGGGTACCTTAATTCCTATATTTATGCTCGATAATAAGACAACCTCCATTTTATATGATAACATGCTATATGAGGTATATTTGGGCTTTTGTAGGGATTACAGGTGCTAAGTATGAAGTTGGATGTATTCTGGCGAAGTTCCGTACACAATCGCACGCGAAAGGGCAATTTAGTCAATTCACGATTTGGGTAACTGGCCCAATGTCTTCACGGAAGTTGAAGCCCTCTGAACAAGCTTCGCATGGACGCAAATGGTGCGCGATTCCTAGTCCGAACGAAGAAGTTACGATCTTTTGAACGGAAGATAATTTCAAACCAACCAAAAAACAGGGGAAAAATTCAAGACCTGTAGGTTCGAATCGATTCGCCCCTTTGTGAATCGATTCTGTTGGAGACAGTATGCCAGTTCCTCTGTTTTCGAATCGATTCGGACCAGCCGAATCGATTCGCCCACCATTCTGAATCGATTCGGATTCATCCCGAATCGATTCACCCCTCTGGCAGTCTCGAGATATTCTCCAACCGAATCGATTCGGCCCAAAGCCGAATCGATTCGGCCCTGATGATATTTGTTTTTCTCGCCTTTTATTTGCAATTTTGCCATGGGATTTGTTTTTGTATAAATACTCTTTCTCTTCATTTTGAAGAGATATCTTACATTTCACATTAGTTTAGGGTTTGTATGGAGCTTTGCCCTACTCCACCACTTTGGGTGTTTTGCCAACTTTGATGTATGTAAGCTTATTAATTTAAGTTGTATTTCATTATTTCCTTGCTTCCATTAATTTACATGATTTCATTTACTTGCTTTCTTTACTTTCTTGCCTAAATTAAATTATTTCTTTCTTAATTAGTTTATTGCTTTGTTAATTAGTTTCATTTATGTCTTGCCCTTAGATAAAGAGGGTCGGAGTTGTGTTCCGCCATTTACGGGTTTGGACCTCGAAATTTAGGGTTTCGTGTAAAATTGCGTTTAATTGAAACCGCGCGTATTAAAGTTGGATTGTTATGCATTTAACTTTATTTGTCACGCAACTTTAGTGTTTATAGCGACAATCCGAATTTAATCCGCGTGTGACCATTTTTGGTTATATGTTTAATCTCGCAACTTTGGGTTAAATTCCTTATTGTGTGATGTTTATGCTTAATTGATTGTGCTCGATTAAATGCTTTCGAGCCTTAACTCTAATTAGTAGTTGATTCGGTCCGTGTGGTAGAATGCGATCCCGATCCTCGCTTTACTTTTGTGTAGCGTAACTTATTCTTTTCTTTTTCCACCATAACCAACCATCACCTTTTCATTTATTTATTTTACACTTTTATTCTTGAAGTTTTAAAAAAATTAAAAATCTAAAATTCAATCATTATCTGTGGATTTCTTACGATACCCAACTTATCGATGTGCTTGCCTCGCAAGTGTAGGAGTAGCTTAGGTTTTTGCATCGCGGCGGTGAAACACACAACGATTGTGTCCTCACACGAACACACTTTTACCGCTCAATCAGACCAATGCAACTCATAGAAACTATTCACATAGCCAAAGGACTCGTGATATTGGAACATTACAATAATTTTAAAAAATATAGACTTAGGATTAACACCACATTGTTAGAGGGTTGAAAAACCAAAACATCTCCTAAATCGCCCTATAAAAGGTACGAACATCTTGCATGAGAACAATGTAGCTCGTAGGAAGTGCCTATATAGTCAGGAGACTCCCTCTTTGAGAATATGATGATAATTTATAAATATCTAGACTTAGGCTTAAAAAGCATTTTGTTAGTGGGGAAAAACAAAAAAATGTCCTAAATGGCGTCATAAGAGGCGCGAACTGCTTGCACGAGACCAATTTAACTTGTAGGAAATGATGGCGTTATCATGGGACTCTCGGTTTTAGATTATTATGATAATTTGAAAATAAATAGACATAGGCTGAAAACCATGCCATTATAAGGCAAAAAACAAAAACATCCCCAAATGGCCCAGTAAGAGGCACAAACGACTCGCACAGTACCAAATTAACTCGTAAAAATTGACTGCGCAGTGATGACAAATAAACTTAGGCTTAAAACATGTCTTTAAATGGCCAAAACCCTGAACAACCTCCAAACGAATTCGTAAGAGGCACATACACCATACACGGGACCATGTAACTCTTAAGAACTCAACGCGTAGTGACGGGACCCCCGGTTTGAGAATATGATGTTATTTTGCAAATATCTAGAGTTATGCTTAAATACATGTCGTTACTGGGAAACAATCCAAAGCAACCCCATAAAAGGCACATACACTTCTCACGAGAATAATGTAACTCATAGGAACTGACCACATACTCATTGGACTCCCAGTTTGAGAATATGACGATAATTTGTTAATATTTAGAGTAAGGATTAAAAACATTCCCTTAAAGGGAGAAAACTCAAATCAACCATCAAATGGCATTGTAAGAGGCACAAACACATCGCACAGGACTAATGAACTCGTAGGAACTGATCATATAGTCATGGGAATCTCGATTTATAAATACGACAATAATTTTCAAAATTATAGATTTGGACTTAAAAACATGACATTAGAGGGAGAAAACAAAAAATAACCCCAAAACGCCTCTGTTAGAGGAATGGACACCTCTAATGGGACCAAGGTAACTCGTAAGAACTGACCGTGTAGTTACGGGACTCCAAAATTAAGAATATGATGATAATTTGTAAATATTCACACTTAGGCTTAAAAACATGCCGTTAGAGGGTGACAACCAAGAACAATCCATAAACGGTACCGTAAGAGGCACGGACACCTTCCACGGGAATTATGTAACTCATAGGAATTGACCATGTAATTGTAAGACTCCAGGTTTGAAATTATAAAGTTAATATGAAAATATATAAACTTTGGATTAAAAAAAACCGTTATAGGACAACAGCTTAAAACAACCTCCAATAGGCCTCATAAGAGGCATATAAACCTCACATGGAACCAATGTAACTCATAGGAACTGACTGCATATACACGGGTCTCCCTGTTTAAGAATATGATGATAATTTGCAAATTTCAAGAATTTGGCTTAAAAATAAACTATTAAAAATGTGAATATGCAAAATAGTCTCTAAATGGCCCCATGTGAGGATGACCACCTCGCACGGGACCAATGTAACTAAAAAAATATGATTGCTTAGTCTCAGAACTCTCGATTTGAGAATATGATGATAATTTAAAAAACTCAAGACTGAGGCTTAAACGCATATTGTTGGTGGGGCGAACCCAAAATAACCCTCAAACAGTCCTATAAGAGCACAGGACACCTCGCACAGGACCAATGTAACTCATAGGAGGTGACTGCATAGTCACCATACTCCCGGTTTGAGAATATGATGATACTTTGAAAATATCTAGACTTAGGCTTGGAAACATGCCTTTCAATGGCGAAAACCCAGAACAAACTCCAAAACAAGTTGAAAATATCAAGACCAAGGCTTAAACAATGCCTTTAAAAGGCCTAGTTACAGGAATCCCGATTTGATAATATGATGATGAGCTGAAAATATATATACCCTGTACAAAAACATTTTGTTCGAGGGGGAAAACCGAAAACAACCACCAAATGTAAGAGGCATAAATGCCTCGAACGAGACCAATATAACTCATAGGAACTGATTGCCTAGTCATAGGAATCCCGATTTTAGCACATGATGAAAATTTACAGATGTCTAAATTTAGGATTAAAAGTATGGTTTAGAGAGAAACTAAAAACAACCTACAAACAGTCCCGTAAGAGGCACGAACACCTGTCACGGGACCAATGCAACTCATAGAAATAGATTGCATCGTCATGGGACTTACAGTTTGAGAATATGATGATAATTTTTAAATATCTAGACTTAGGCTTTGAAACGTGTTGTTAGAGGGTGAAAAAACAAAATAACCCCCAAACGGTCACGTAAGATGATTAAACACCTCACACGGGACCATTATAACTCGTAGGACCAGACCCCATTGTCGCATGACTTTTAGTTTAAGAATATGATGATAATTTTCAAATATCTAGACATACGCTTAAAAACATGCCGTTCATGGGAAAAGAACAAAAAAACTCAAACAACCCCGTGTGAGGCATGAACACATCTGACGGGACCAATGCCACTCGTAGGAACTCACTGCGTAGCCACGAGACTCCCGATATAAGAATATTAAATTAATTTTCAAAATCTATACTTATGCTTAACCACACATTGTTAGAGGGTGAAAAACAAAAACATCCCCTAAATGGCCTTGTAAAAGGCACAAACACCTCGCACGGAGCCAATGTAATTCGTACTGACTGACCACATAGCCACGATACTTTCGCTGTGAGAATACAATGATAATTTACAAATATCCATAATTAGGCTTAAAAACATTTAGTTTGAGGGGAAAACAAAAAAAGAGATCCTAAATGGCATCGTAAGAGGTACGAACACCTCACACAGGACCAATTTAACTCATATGAAATGACAACGTAATCACAAGACCCTCGATTTTAGATTGTGATGATAATTTGATAATATATATACATAGGATTTCAAACATGTTGTTATAGGGAAAAAAAACAATTACGCCTACTAGAAGGGAAGGATGAGGTATATTTTAAAAGCTATCGATGAGTGGTTCTGGTTAGTTTTGAAAGAAAGTGGACTCCTCCCACGATCACTGTTGATAATTTTGTTTCCCCTAAACATGTTTCTTCATTGAATAATGAGGAAATTAAGTGGAGAAAAAAATTTAATTCTCGTGGATTTAGTCCTATTTCTAGAGTCGTCACCCCTAACGAGTTCCGTCGCATCATAAAGTGCACTATGTTTAAAGAAGCATGGGATACCCTCCAGTTCACTCACGAGCGTCCCAACACTGTAAAGGTATCTAAGATTCAAGATTTGAACACTCAATTTGGGACCATCACTACGTTATAGTTCGAGTCATTGGATGATTTTTATGCTTGTTTATCAGACATTGTTAATTCAAGTTTTATTGGGTTGAAAATTCTGGAGACGAGAGTTGTGAAAAAGATTTTGAGGTCACCTCTTGCCCATTTTATTCCTAAGGTTACCGTACTTAATTCATTAGAGACCCTAGACACTCTTAGGTTATAAGAACTTATAGGAGATCTTCAAATGTATGAGATTGATATGTTCCCTAAATTCATTAAACCTAAAGATATGCAGTCAGCTTTAAAGACTCAAACTAAGAAAAATAATAAATAAAAAGTTTATCAGTCTGAATATGAGGGTGAGTATGATTTTGATGACTTGGGCTTATTTGTGATTATTTTTAAAAAGTTTCTCAAATTTTTCAAAAATAATTGTTCCGATAAAAAGATTTCTAAGAAAAATAAAAACAAGTATGAGGTCTAAGGTAACGGTGAGACAGATTAAGATATAAGGCTTTATAAGTGCGAGGGAAAATGGCACAAGGCCCATGAGTGTCCCACTAGGCTAAATAGAAAGGGAAAAAATATTGAAAATAAAGCCACTCTTTACGATAGTGACATCGAGTCAGTTGATTCAGGGGGGGAATGACCACATGAACTATGTGTTTCGTTCATAGAAAATTAGATTAGCACATCTA
Source organism: Sambucus nigra (assembly GCA_949130495.1). Classification (NCBI taxonomy): domain Eukaryota; kingdom Viridiplantae; phylum Streptophyta; class Magnoliopsida; order Dipsacales; family Adoxaceae; genus Sambucus; species Sambucus nigra. Next base: position 517,388,134 of record OX422219.1, read on the forward strand.
GTTTATCCCACATCGATGAAGACATATCTAAACGTGAGAGCCTCGATGATGTTTCAATTCATTCGGGAGATAGCAAGTGTGAGGAAGATATTTTGAGTGAGGGAGAATGTGATCACCAAAAAGCATTCAGTGATGTTTACACGGAGATGTTAAAGACGAAAAAGATTAATAAGTATTTGTTTCTTATGGTGTCAGAATTGGAGATAGAGTTGAAAGTTTTGAGGGTTTATGAGGCGTCGGCAAGTCAACTCGAGAAGGTGAAGGTTTCTTTATGTGAAAAGTTGATCACCTTAGGTAATTTTTTTTAAGTTAGAGAGAGTGTATCATAAGTAAATTCCATGATATTCTACCACACGAGTTCTCGTACGTACTCCCACACATGTTACTTCGCATGCTGTCACACATCACAGGAGAGATTTTGAGAGTTTTTTAGAGTAAGTCGAGTATTTGGTCAATAATTCACAATAATTGATGGAGGTTTATCAGAGGATGTCATGTCCTTTGGAGAACTCCTTCGGGAATAATGACTGAGGTTGAGACTTGTATAGCATATGATGCTTTCCATGTTCATATTTTACATACCTATTGATAGATTGTACTATTATTGTACTTATATTTTTTATTTTGATATATTTTTCAAAAAATGGAAAAGAGCTTTGTTTTTCTTGAAAATTTTTGAAAAATACAAAAAAGATTTTCAATTTCTTTTTAAGAAAATGTGAAAAAGGAAAAAATATGTTATTTTAATAAAAAATTTGAAAATTCAAAAAAGAGTTTTGTATTTTTTAGACACCATATATGGGTGAATAATAAAGATGTCTGACTCACACATTCATTCCATGTCCACGTAACTATTTTGTAGTGTTCTGAGATATGCCATCATTTCATTTATTTTCTTTATAATGTGCGGAGTCATTGAGATGTGGTATGATGACTACTTGCTACATGTTTGACTCCTTGTACCCTTTAATTCACTTGAGTATGGACTTATTTGAGTATTACACTTACCTATTACGTGTTGATTGTAGTGTTTTCATCTTAATCCTTCTTTTAAAATGAAATAAATGTGAAAAACGAGATAAGAATGGTCGAGCATATAAGAACCATTGCCTGGATTGAAAAAAATAGAAATTAATTTATCCAGTAAATTTGTTATATTTTAAGCAATGGAATCAGGCTGCGAAAGACTGGTTGACTTTACATTAAAAGCCACCATTTGCAAATAAAATAGATAAAAAGATTAAAGGCACATAAAAGCAGAAGTGCTAGGCTAATTAAAAACAACATTGATGTTTCGCTACATTTGAGCATTAATTTCTTCGTAAAGGATTGAGAGAGAAAAATCAATTTGTGAGATTTTGAGGGAGTTAAGTCCATAATCAATTGGTTTGCACGTCCTATAAAAATCTCGTCAAACATTACATAGTTATAAGCATTATTAGTTTGAAAATCACTTTTGATCTTTATTAGTTGATTACGTTATGTCAATTTCACTTGAGTTCCCCATTTTTACACCTAAGGTAAACTTTGAGATCCTTCATTAGTGTTTTCTCATTCCTTCGTGCACACATGATATGTTTGTATATGTTAATTAACCTATAGAATATCTTCACACCGCTACATTCCGTTTCCATGATTCAGGTATTTTTGTGTTCTCTATGGCGTGTTGTATTTATAAAAATAATTCCCTTGAAAAAATTGAAAATTTTTAAAAATAGTTTTTGGAGACTTTGAGATTATCATTGCATGTGTGTCATTTATATATTTTTTTGATGATATTTTATTCTTATCAGTGACGTCCCCTATATTTGAAGATTAGTTTTTACTCCTTGTCTATTTCCGACAAAATAAAAGGTGGAGAACAAATCACAGGGGAGATTACATGAGTTTGATTTAAGGGGGATAATTTTTTATGATTTTTATTTTATATGTCAAACTCAATGAATCATGAGGTATTTGCTTTGTTTAATGTGTGTAGGTACTTTTGTAAGCTTATATTAACGTTACACTCAATGAAGACAAAGTGCCTAACAGAAGATAGAAAAAGTGTCGATTTTGAAGGCATCAATATTCTTGTACCCTCATTTTAGGATTTGGGAGGGTATTAGGATAATGTTTTATGTCTTAGAGGATTTCATTGTAATTTCGATTTTAGTTTTATGTTTGTAGCCGAAAAGCCAAAAATGGGGGAGATTTGCATAATTTCTGTGATTTTTTCATACCTTAGGCTAATATAGTTTTTGGCATATCCAGTAACCATCGACTCAAGGCATCACGAAGATCTGAATATCCAACATCTCCAACTTTCAACAATCACCACACTATGAAGGTATAATGATATTTAGATTTCAAATTTATCCCTTAAATTTATTTTTGGATGTTTGATTTTTAATAAATCTGAAACAAGATTTTTTTCCTTAAACAATTGAAGCATTTTTCAATGTTTAAAATTTTTCTAAATTTGCCTGTCGTGTTCAAATGAGAAGGTATTATCATTCGAACGAGTTGCCTGTGTCATTCGATGTCTCATTTGAAGTTTACATCGAACGTTTATTGAATGAAGGTGTACTATTGTAGGTCATTCGAATGATTTTTGAAGTTAGTTCAAATGATAAAGCATATTCGTTCGAAAAAAATCCTATTTCGTTTGAACGAACTGCTATTCTCATTCGAACGAGCCTCATTTTTGTTCGAATAAGACACCGCCTCAAAATTTGTGTTCGTCATATAAATATATAATTCTTGTTTAGAGTTTTTAGGACTTTTGCCAGAATTATTTTTGCAGATATTTTGCAAAAGTTTTCAACCTTTTGACTTTAGAAAACCTTTTCGATTCACATATCACACCCCCAAGATATATTTGAGTGAATTAGTTTAAACCCTATAGTTTGTATCCTTACATGCACAGTTCTTATGGAGAGAGTTTCTATATGGGAGACGATTGTGATTATCGAGGGGATCATTGGTGAAGTCAAAGGTTGATCGGCGGATACCGAACATGGAAGATCGCGTGTGGATTGCTCCTCACTGAGTGATATTCTTTGGCGATTCTAAGAAGACACTATGAATTATACTTGTGGCTAATATCAAGTATTTCGTTAGTTGATAGTATTTTAAACTCTTTAAAGTGCCGAAAATAAAAGGTTTTACCCGTAAGGGATTTTTCCTCAAATTGCCTTTGTTGAATGCATGTTTTAATTTATCTTCGTTACCACTTAGATACTTATTTTAGGTTAAAAAGACAAATTTGGAATTGTGTGTGTTGGACATTTAATTATATAAATAATCCATCAGGATCGAGAGAGCACACTCTCATATAAAGACCTTGTCTTAAAAACACATTGTTCCAAAGTGAAAACCTAAAATAGCCCCCAAATGGCCCGATAAGAGGCATGAACATTTCTTATGGGACCAATGTAACTCATAGGAACTGACAGCATAGCCACAAGACACCCCATTTGAGAATATGATGATAATTTACAAATCTCAACACTTAGTGTGAAAACACCCCGTAGTCTTGAAAACACCTCGTTAGAGGGTGAAAACCTAAAATGTCCCCTAAACAACCTCATTAGAGGCACGAACACCTCGCGCGGGATGAATGTAACTTATAAGATCTGATCAAGAAATCACAAGACTCTCAATTTTGAAATATGACGATAATTTGTAAATAAGTAGACTTAGCATTAAAAAGATGTCGTTAGAGGATGAAAACCTAAAATAACCCCCAAACAACGTTTATTTTGGAAACATAGACCTCGCAAGGGACCATTGTAAGTTTTAGGAACTGACCACGTAGCCCAAGGACTCTCAGTTTGATAATATGACAATAATTTGATAAGGTTTAGACTTAGTCTTAATAACACAACGTTAGAGGGGGAACACCAAAAATAACCATCAATAGGCCCCGTAAGGGGCACGAGTACCTTGTATGGGACCCATGTAACAGGTAAAAACTGACAACATAGTCATGGTATTATCATTTTGAAAATATGACAAAAATTTGCAAATATATAAATGTAGTGTAATACCCCGTATTTTTATAGCTTTTAAAATTATGGGATTTATTAAATTTAATTGAGATAAATTAATTTAATTTTAATCCGGAATGTTGCTTTGAATTTTTACAAGCCTGACGAGAGTTAGTAATTATTGGAAATTTGTTATTTGTTGCATATTACAGGATGAGTATAGTAATATATGAGATTTATTTTTATAATGTTGTCATGAGTGAATTAAATGACTATTTCGAAAATTTAAGTCGGGACGTGCCCTTGTCACGTCAGGACTAATTTTGTTAAATAAAAAGTGAAAATTTTATTAGTTGTTCGTATGGTCGTTTTGAGTGCGCCAACGCGTTCGGAAAGGTCGAGATAATCAGAAAAGTGTACTCGGGGGTATAGTTTGGGTCTCAGGGCGTTTTTAGGCCTAATTGGTACCCCGGGAGGGCAATTTAGTCATTTCACCTTTTTGGGTAATTAAACCCACGAAATTCAGCAACCTATATCAGCCATTTAGGTTAGACTTTAGGGTTAGAATATCCAGAAATCAAGTGACGGCCATTGGAAAAGAGAGGAGAGAGCTCCAAGGGAATTCAAGGCCAAAAAGTCACTGGTTTGCACCGCCGCCACCACCATCGCGTAGATCGCTAGACAAGGAACGCAGTCATACCAAAATCAGTCGTGAATCAGAACACCAAAAATCCTAGGCAAGTGTTTAACTTGCTATTTTTGTTGGTGCAATCTTCATATTAGTTTAGGAATGATTTGTGATGAAAACTATGGAAGAAAACCCAATTTTTGATAGGAAAATCCATGTAGTATTGATGTATATGTTGATTCTGGAAACCCGTGCCATGTAGAGGTAATAATCCACGAAATTTTGATGATCATAAGAAAGAAATTTTGGAGAAAGATTTGTTAGAAATCTGTTTAAGAAAATTCTAGGGTTCTTGATAATTGGACATAATTTTAGGTTGAAATCCATGTTTAAATGATGAATATGTACATGCCTTACGTTAGAATCATCTAGTATATTGTTATAATGTTAGTAGTAGAATTCTGGGATGATTGGAACTTGAAAATATGGATTTGGTGTAATTTTGGTGATGAAACTCGTAACTGCATTCTGCAGAATTTTTCCCAAACCTGCTGGATCGATCGATCGAGCCTAGAGCTTCGATCGATCGAAGGTTCGATTGATCGAGCCCCAAGCTTCGATCTACCGACCCTTCCTGGAAGACTCCTAATTCCCTCTTTAAATGAGTTAAATTCAAATTGTCGTGAAATAATTCTTGGGCATTCTTGATAAAATGATTTGGGAGACATTGAGGACCAGTAGGGCATATGAATGAATGTTGGGACCTTTAATCTTCAACGAGAATGGTATTTATGGGACATTTACTTTAGGGTTGGTAAACTTATAAATTTAAAGGTTGAGGTGCGTAAAAGATTTATGTTGGAACCTAATAAAGACACTTACTGAATTTCAGATTTGTGAGGATATAGCCCACGAGTGTTAGGTAATAAGTGAGAAAACCCTTCGAGTTAAGGTTAGGAATGAAACCTTATACGTAATTCTATAAATGTGAAATTAAGGATAAATGGTATAATTATGGGTAACGATAAGAACCTATATTAATATGATAAAGTGGTATATTTATATGATTGTGTGTACATATATTATATACATGTGAAAAACATACCGCGCTACTTGCTATCCTTGAGGTTACCGCGCTGGGACAGTCTAATCTCGATGGGACCTTTATGGGGGATATTGACTTGTACCCTAGAAGATAGATATCCTTGGTACAGGCTATCGAATTGATAGTTCAGACGGTCCTAAGAGACGCGAGTATGTGCCATCCTCTTAGAGACTTGGAATCTATACTTTGCCTCGATATTGATTGTGTATGTGTTAATACAGTTCGAGAGTGATTCCAAACTTGTATTCCCCTTGATATGAGTGGTATGGGGTTTGGATAGTAGAAGTATGCACGAACCATAGTTTTATTCGGGGTGCTGTTATGTTATATATATTATACGAGTAGTTAATATATATATGAAATTTGGAAATTGAAACTGCCTACTGTGATTTGATAAGTAGGACATGGTTGATGACTCATATAGTAAATATTGTTTTGAGAAAGTGTAATATGTCAATGAGGAACTTTATAAATTAATAAAAGCTAAAACGAGAGTTGTACTGCTAATTGGAAGTATTCTTTTTTAAACAAAAATATTGTTCGGTTTTGAAATCTTATGAGTAAGTTAAGATACGCTAAATTATTGGAAAGATTAGTATGATAAAATTTATAAGAACAACCGTTGGGAAGGTTAGTGCGATAGGTGTGCACATTAGAAGAGAGGTGAGTATTTCTCAAGAGAGTGACGCACTAATATGATGTTGCATTGGCCTGTACCAATTTAAATACTTGCTAAACGTATTTTTAAATCAAACACACTTTCGGGCTCTGACCCGTTTTTCTCTCTCTCTCTCTATCTCTCTCTCTCTCTCTCATGTATATATATGTATGTATTACAGGTGCCCAGCCACAGGGGCGTCTTGCTTAGGATCTCTTGGAAGGAACGCGCTGCAGCTTAGGTGGGAGTTGCAGGTCTCTTGATTAGACGACTTTGTCCATTCGGATCCACTCTTAGTACTTTCATTTAGTTGGGCATGTGTAGCCCTTTCCATTATTTCTTTTTTATTGGGACATTTGTATTTCAGTTATTTCCAGATTGTTACTATGGGATTTATTCAGTTTGGATGTATGACTTTAGATTTCATATGTTGGCATTCGACTGACGAATGTATTATATTAATTGGTTTATGTTGCAGAATTTAATATTGTGTGATTCTTACTATTTGAATGTTGTTAATAAAATAAATGTTTTTCTTTAATTAAAATTTTGAAAGTGTGTATGAAAATGGTTTTGACACTTAGCTTAATTACTTAGGGTGTTAAATTGGAAAATTTATTTTTATCGATGGTGATGCTGAGAATGAACCAACTGTTTACCTTGATTTAATTTAATAAAGGAGTGATCGCCCGGTATTTAATTAGGCGGGGTGTCGCATGTGGTATCAGAGAATCAGGTTCTAGTGTCCTTAGGATCTGTACGGCTTATTATGCTTTCAGCGTTACTTTTTTTGTTATAGAGCCCTATGTTTAGGATTGTCGATTCCTTTGGCGAGATTTTGTTCTCCTGCTATAATGTGTATGCATTAGTGAATTCTAATTCCGTTCGGATGTGTGCGTGTGCCGAACGATGACGGATGTCAGAAGAAGACCGTTAAGCGTACATCAGGAGGCAGGGCTCAGTTGAGATTAGGAAATATATTCGAGGATGACGACCGTAGTCGAGGTCACCTCCATTATGGCACGAGAAGCCAAGACTTGAAAGGCGACTAAGCTGCAACAATGATTTTCAAATGCTGTTATAGTCAAATGAGGTACGGGGGTAAACTTACCCAACGTTTTACAAAAACGTGTAGAGACTATCAACGGGAAATTTTAGAAACGCGAAAATTGTATGTGTCTTTACCAAAAGGGTAAAGTATCCAAAGGCTTAAATGTAGAATGGAGTGTGGCGAACCGAAAGTGAAAATTTAGAGAAAAATTTTCTTGGCTTTGTGGACGAAATTATAATGGTTGGAGACAACCACCAATTTTAGAAGTGGAATGCTATGCCTATAGGAGAACCTGAGGTACAGTGTTGACCGTATGTTCCTTCCTTAACTGTTTAGGATGAGAAGCAAATGTGGTTCTGAACTCTTCGAGGGAGGGCAAATCAGGGGTCCATTCGTGAATTTGAATCTTAACCGTTAACCAATTTTGTATCAGTAGATGTAGATACAAGTAGGGGAAACGACTCCAAGTGGAAGACCAACTCGTAATAATAGTTGATAAAACTCAAGGAGGAATTCTGGTGGACGAACGATCCAGAGGTTGACATTGTCATATTGTGTCAGAATAGATGATAACGCTTCTTTGTGGAGGAAGTTAAAGGAATCGAAGAATTTAGTCGAGAATGAGACTGAATGCAACGGTGGTGGTATAGCACCACATGAGGATGTGGATACACATCAGGAAAACCATTTAAATCCTTCAGACAGTTAAATTCTTACCAAGTGATGGTAAATTCAGTAAGTACTAGTATAGATAGTAACATGATCTTTATGGCCGGCTATGGAACAACCGGGATGGCTAACAGGAACCGAGTCTACTAAAATCCGAGAGAAGGACAATCCTAACCTGGTTAGAAAGACAGGTGGTAAGTGGTTATGTGTTGAGGTATTTTGTGTGGAGTGAGATCGCTCATGATATTATGTCCCAAAATGATAAAAAGGACAAGAATACGGTGCCTAGTAAAAGGCAACAATTAAAATACTTTTGGTTTGGTTTGGGCAGACGTGCTATGTCCAAAAACCATTTGTGCAGTCAAGACGATTGCCAGGATGGAAGTATAAGTTGTATCCATAGAGGATGCGGCGTGTTTATGTGACACGAGCGAATCACCATATTTTGTTCATTGCTAGATTAGCATGTGAGACGAGTTTAATGCATGTCATTATAAATGTTACCATTATGCGAATATTTTTCCATAGTATAGCGGGATTTTTCTTTGGTGCTATCCGCGGGGGATGAATGCGTATATTAACAGCATTTTAAACTTCATTGAGGTTACTTGTTGTAGTGATGCGATACACGAGTATGATATTATCTTTGTTAAAACATTATAGAAATGGGTAGTATGATAATAGGAATTTATTGCAAGGTTATCGGAGTAGTTGCATTGGTGCAACATGTTTTATGTTTGTTTTGGCAAGGCCTTACCTGTAAGAAGGTTGGACCTGCACTTTTATTATCTATCCTAGAGACTTCGGAGGAGATAGTGGGCTCGAGATATTCGATGCCAATGTATGTATAGACCTTGTTAGTATAATTCCGTATGTATCGGGATTTACCGTTGAGCGAAAAGATTTGACTCAGTATTATGTTTAGCACTCCGGACTTAGTGATAGGAAGAGTGCATTGTTATATTTTAACCTTTAGATATGTGGGAGTTAATCTTTATACCCCTATTAATAGGGAAAGGAATTTCAAGAATTCCGATTGTATGTATTCGAGGTTTATGGAATGCTATTACCATCAACCAATACGGTGGTGAAATTGGTGAAACGTTCTTTATTAAGCATAATTACCGGAGAATTATAACTTTTCTGTCAAGAGACGGAATAAAGGGGTACATACCACGGACGGAGGACCTACCGAATTTCGATGACCGACAAAGCTAGGTAGTAGTGTATCGGGGGGGTTCCTTGTTTGGATTTCTCTTTGCGAGACATCTCACGCATGAAACTTAGCGTAAGGTTGGCAATAGGGAGACGTTTGGTCACTATTCCACGAGTTTGGTACCCTGGTCGAAATGGGATCAAGTAATTATGTATGTAAGTTGGAAGTTGAATTTTGTTTTAAGGTTATTGGAGCCGGATCTTATGGTAGGAAAACATTAAAAGTTATCCACACAAGTTGAGGGGTGGAACTATGATAAGGAGAATTTAAGAATTCTGATTTCTAGGTTGATTGAGAGTACCCGAATATCATAATCGCGTACAGAACTCAAAGTGAATAAAGAGTTGGAATGATTTTTAGCATGGATTATCTGGAAAAAACTTTATACGATACATAAGAGATGGCCTATAATTATTTTGATGAATAGAGCTTTAGTGATTTACTTTAGTTGTTGTACCTATTTAGGAAAATTGTTGTACTTATCTGAGAAAGGTTGAGAATTATTATTCCTCTTTTATTGTCATGGAATTTGAATGCCCTATTCCTTCTATTCCATTGAATTTAGTTAGTTTTGCAGATGAGTAGCACGCCGTTCGCTCTCCCAGGGCGGTCGGAGTGTTGCAAAAATGTGGGCATCTTGGTTAACTACAGTTAAAATGGTCCGAATCGAAGGGACGTGAAAACAGACATGTGAAATATATGTTTGTGGGAATAGTATGATGAAGTGGAATTGATAGAGTGGATTAAACGTCGCATGAGGGCGATAATCCATACATAAGTGTGCAATTAGAATAGCACGCCATAACTTGATTGGAAGGCTGTGGAAGCCGTTCAAGAATTGGTATTCCTTGAATAGAGTAGAATTTAATGATTATGAAGAACACCTGGAGCGGAGTTGTTATTAGTCAAGTGTGAGAGCGACTTGCGCATGCAAAGAGTAAGGATGTTAGTATGGTATAAGACATGAAGAAGTGCGCTTCGTGGAGAGAAGAGCACGGGTCGAAACTTTCGGCATACTCCAAGGAGGAAGGGGAGTATTACGTGTCACTTAATGTGAGACATTTTAAGGGAAGAATCAATGTTTAGCGAGACGTAGTGAGTAGTCTCTACATGCACCGCCCATAAGTAAGGTTTGGTTGAAAGTGGAGAATCAACCGAAGAATTTTTTGTTTATGGACAATTCCTGAAATTGGAAGAGGTCGTTAAATTTGGTACAGTCCTTGGATGGGTTGCCATCCTCAAAACAAGATCAAGGGTTTATCCCGAACTTGTGAATTAAGTCGCCAAGAAGGAAGTGATTGATATTCCTTTGGGCTGGCTTACAATATTAACTAGTACGCCCCAGACTTCCTTCGAAAGGAAGGATCGCGCCAGTGCATGGTCCGGCGCAGTATAAATTTCTGAATCAGGATGAGATTGGTGAATCCCACCTTTGAAATGGGATTTCAGGAACCAGAGGAGATAAGATTTCATTCGAGTAGGGTGTATCACCCTTAGCCAGGGAATAAGCGCATGGTGATTAAAGATTAGGGGAGCCACGTGAAGGAGATTTTGGAATCTTGGTACGATAATTTCAAGCATGCTCGGTAGAAACACTCGTACCTGTTTGTCGCGTACAAGGTACTTATTAAGGTTTTGTTATGGAAAAACCTCAACTATTCTCCTTCTGTATGATTAGAGGAGAGTAGGTAATCATAATTTTTGGATCGTTCAAGATAACTTCCGATAAATGTGGTAGAATTCCACGACTGTATTAGGCGAGCAAGAGTGATCAAATGTTCGTAATATTTTCTCAGAATGGAAGTTTTGTACATAAATGATCCGAGTAATTGTCTATAGTAGGGTGCGGCCTCCTAATGTTAGTGAGATAATGAAATGTATAACGTATAAGCATGACTTATGCGAATGTTGTCGGTTGGGAGCACAAGGTGAAGTATCTCTAATGAGAATGTAAAACAATATTGTTGTAAAGAAAGGGCTATTGTAATTGAGCATCACAATGTGTAGTTAGTTTGTGTACAGAAAAGGATATCCAGAATTGTGCTATCGGATAGGCATTATTTTCCGAATTTCGGGACGAAATTCAGTTATTAGGGGGGAAGTATGTAATACCCCGTATTTTTATAGATTCTAAAATTATGGGATTTATTAAATTTAATTGGGATAAATTAATTTAATTTTAATCCGGAATGTTGCTTTGAATTTTTACAAGCGTGACGAGAGTTAGTAATTATTGGAAATTTGTTATTTGTTGCATATTACTGGATGAGTATAGTAATATATGAGATTTATTGTTATAATTTTGTCATGAGTGAATTAAATGACTATTTCAGAAATTTAAGTCAGGACGTGCCCGTGTCACGTCAGGACTAATTTTGTTAAATAAAAAGTGAATATTTTATAAGTTGTTCGTATGGTCGTTTTGAGTGCGTCAACGTGTCCGGAAAGGTCGAGATAGTCAGAAAAGTGTACCCAGGAGTTTAGTTTGGGTCTCGGGGCGTTTTTAGGCCTAATTGGTACCCCGGGAGGGCAATTTAGTCATTTCACCTTTTTGGGTAATTAAACCCACGAAATTCAGCAACCTATATCAGCCAATTAGGTTAGCCTTTAGGGTTAGAATATCCAGAAATCAAGTGACGGCCATTGGAGAAGAGAGGAGAGAGCTCCAAGGCAATTCAAAGCCAAAAAGTCACCGGTTTGCACCGCCGCCACCACCACCGAGTAGATCGCGAGACAAGGAACACAACCATACCAAAATCAGCCGTGAATCAGAACACCAAAAATCCCAGGAAGGTGTTTAACTTGCTATTTTTGTTAGTGCAATCTTCATATTAGTTTAGGAATGATTTGTGATGAAAATTATGGAAGAAAACCCAATTTTTGATAGGAAAATCCATGTAGTATTGATGTATATGTTGATTCTGGAAACCCGTACCATGTAGAGGTAATAATCCACGAAATTTTGATGATCATAAGAAAGAAATTTTGGAGAAAGATTTGTTAGAAATCTGTTTAAGAAAATTCTAGGGTTCTTGATAATTGGACATAATTTTAGGTTGAAAATCCATGTTTAAATGATGAATATGTACATGCCTTACGTTAGAATCATCTAGTTTTTTGTTATAATGTTAGTAGTAGAATTCTGGGACAATTGGAACTTGAAAATATGGATTTGGTGTAGTTTTGGTGATGAAACCCGTAACTGCATTCTGCAGAATTTTTCCCAGACCTTCTTGATCGATCGATCGAGCCTAGAGCTTCGATCGATCGAAAGTTCGATCGATCGAGCCCCAAGCTTCGATGGATCGACCCCTCCTGGCAGACTCCTAATTCCCTCTTTAAATGAGTTAAATTCAAATTGTGGTGAAATAATTCTTGGGCATTCTTGATAAAATGATTTGGGAGACATTGAGGACTAGTAGGGAATTTGAATGATTGTTGGGACCTTTAATCTTCAACGAGAATGGTATTTATGGGACATTTACTTTAGGGTTGGTAAACTTATAAATTTAAAGGGTGAGGTGCGTAGGAGAGTTACGTTGGAACCTAATAGAGACACTTACTGAATTTCAGATTTGTGAGGATATAGCCCACGAGTGTTAGGTAATAAGTGAGAAAACCCTTCGAGTTAAGGTTAGGAATGAAACCTTATATGTAATTCTATAAATGTGAAATTAAGGATAAATGGTATAATTATGGGTGACGAGAAGAACCTATATTAATATGATAAAGTGGTATATTTATATGATTGTGTGTACATATATTATATACATGTGAAAAACATACCGCGCTACTTGCTATCCTTGAGGTTACCGCGCTGGGACAGTCTTATCTCGATGGGACCTTTATGGGGGATATTGACTTGTACCCTAGAAGATAGATATCCTTGGTACAGGCTATCGAATTGATAGTTTAGATGGTCCTAAGAGACGCGAGTATGTGCCATCCTCTTAGAGACTTGGAATCTATACTTCGCCTCGATATTGATTGTGTATGTGTTAATACAGTTCGAGTGTGATTCCGAACTTGTATTTCCCTTGATATGAGTGGTATGGGGTTTGGATAGTAGAAGTATGCACGCACCATAGTTTTATTCGGGGTGCTGTTATGTTATATATATTATACGAGTAGTTAATATATATATGAAATTTGGAAATTGAAACTGCCTACTGTGATTTGATAAGTAGGACATGGTTGATGACTCATATAGTAAAGACTCTTTTGTGAAAGTGTAATATGTCACTGAGGAACTTTATAAATTAATAAAAGCTAAAACGAGAGTTGTACTGCTAATTGGAAGTATTCTCTTTTAAACAAAAATATTGTTCGGTTTTGAAATCTTATGAGTAAGTTAAGATACGCTAAATTATTGGAAAGATTAGTATGATAAAATTGATAAGAAAAACCGTTAGGAAGGTTAGTGCGATAGGTGTGCACATTAGAAGAGAGGTGAGTATCTCTCAAGAGAGTGACGCACTAATATGATGTTGCATTGGCCTGTACCAATTTAAATACTTGTTAAACGTATTTTTAAATCAAACACACTTTCGGGCTCTGACCCGTTTCTCTCTCTCTCTATCTCTCTCTTGTATATATATGTATGTATTACAGGTGCCCAGCCACAGGGGCGTCTTTCTTAGGATCTCTTAGAAAGAACGCGCTGCAGCTTAGGTGGGAGTTGCAGGTCTCTTGATTAGACGACTTCATCCATTCGGATCCACTCTTAGTACTTTCATTTAGTTGTGCATGTGTAGCCCTTTCCATTATTTCTTTGTTATTGGCACATTTGTATTTCAGTTATTTCCAGATTGTTACTATGGGATTTATTCATTTTGGATGTATGACTTTAGATTTCATATGTTGACATTCGACTGATGAATGTATTATATTAATTGGTTTATGTTGCAGAATTTAATATTGTGTGATTCTTACTATTTGAATGTTGTTAATAAAATAAATGTTTTTCTTTAATTAAAATTTGGAAAGTATGTATGAAAATGGTTTTAACACTTAGCTTAATTACTTAGGGTGTGAAATTGGAAATTTTAGTTTTATCGACGGTGATGCTGAGAATGAACCAACTGTTTACCTTGACTTAATTTAATAAAGGAGTGATCGCCCGGTATTTAATTAGGCGGGGTGTCACATGTAGTCTAAAAAACATTCCGTTAAAGGGAAAAAACCTAAAGTAGTCCATAAATGACCCCATATGAGGCATGAACACCTGGCACGGGACTACTATAACTCGTAGGAATTGACCGCATAGTCACGGGACTCTTCCAATTTGATAATATTATGATAATTGAGAAATATCTAGACTTGTGTTTAAAAACATTTCGTGAGAGATCAAAAATAAAAAATAAATCCCTTAATGGCCCCACAAAAGGCACCAATACATTGCATGGACCAATGTAATGTGTAGGAACTAACCACGTAATCATGGCACTCTTGCTTTGAGAATATGATGATAACTTTAAAATATCAAGAGTTTGGCTTCATAATATCACATTAGAGGGTGAAAATAAAAAAAAAAGACAAAATGACCCCATTAAAGGAACGAACACATTGTATGAGACCAATGTCACTCTTAGGAACTAAACGTGTAGTCACAAGACTCTCGGTTAGACAATACGATGATAATTTCCAAATTTCAAGAATTGGGCTTAAAAACACATTGTTAAAGGGTGAGAAAAAACCCAAATATTTTTGTAAGAGGAACGGACAACTCGCACGGGACCCATGTAACTAGGATAAACTGACTGCATAGTTACAAAACTCTCGATTTGAGAATTTGAATATAATTTGAAAATATCTAGAATTCGGGTTATAAACATACCATTAGAGGTAAAAAAAAAAACTAAAATAACCCCATGAGAAGCACGATCACCTCGCATGGGACCCTTGTAACTTGTAGGAACTGAATGCATTACCACATGACCCCCCGGACTAAGAATATGACGATAATTTTCAAATACCAATACTTAGGCTTAGAAACATGCATTTATTAGGGGAAAACCCCAGGAACCCCTTAAACAGCCTCGTTAGAGGCACGGATACCTCGAACGGGACCAATATAACTCATACGAGCTTACTATTTATTCACGTCACTCTCGATTTGAGAATATAAAATAATTAGCATATATATATATATATATATTAGGGACTAAAAAGACGTCATTAGAGGGCAAAAATCCAAAACAACCGCTAAATGGTCCCGTAAGAGGCACAAACACCTCTCACGGGACCACTCTAACTCATATGAACCGAATACTTAGTCACGAGATTCCATCTTTGGGAATATGATGAAAATATTAAAATCTCAAGGTTTAGGTTTAAAAACATGTTGTTAGTGGGGAAATCCCAAAACAACACCTAAACGGTTCTCTCTAAGAGCCATGAACACCATGCACCTGACCAATGTAAGTCGTATAAATTGACCACGTATTTAAGAGAATCTCAAATTGGTAATATGATGATAATTTGCAAATCTATTGACTTAGGTATAAAACATGTCGTTAGAGGGCAAAAACCCAAAACAAACTCCAAACGTCTTTATGAGAGGAACAAACACCTCGAACGAGACCAATATAATCCATAGGGATTGACCAGGTAGTCAGATGACTCCATGTTTGATAATATTATTATAATTTTAAAATGTATCGAATTAGGATTTAAAGCTTGTTATTAAAGGGGAAAAAAATAACCCGAAACGGCCCGGTAAGAGGCGCAAACACCACGCACGGGACTAATGTAACTCATAAGAGCTGATTGCATAGTCACGGAACTCCCGGTTTGAGAATATGTTGATAATTTTCAAATAGCCAGACTTAGTCTTAAAAAATGTCGTTAGAGAGTGAGAAACCAAAACAACCCCACAAACGACCTCGTCAGAGGCCCAAACACCTCGCACCGGACCAATATAATTTGTAGGAGCGTAGTCATGGGACTCGCATTTTGAGAATATGACAATAATTTGAAAATATCAAGATTTATTCTTAAAAATACTTCGTTAGAGCTGAAAACAAAAAAATCCCCAAAATAGTTCCTTAATTGGAACAAATACCTCACAAAAGATAAATATAACTCGTAGGAACTTACCATATAGTTACTGGACTCTTTATTTGAGAATAGGACTATAGTTTGCAAATATCTATACTAATGTTTATAAACAGTTACCAAACTTCCCCATAAGAGGCATGAACACCTCGTAGGAGACCGGTGTAATTCATAGGAACTGACCGCGTAGCCACATAACTCCCAGTTTGAGAATATAATGATAATTTTCAAACAGCTGACATAGGCTTCAAAACATAACATTAGGGAAAAAAAACCTAAAATAGCTCCCAAATGGTCCCTTTAGAGGAACGAAGACCTCGCATGAGACCATTTTAATTCATAGGAACCGACCATGTAATCACGCCACTCCCGATATTTGAATATTAGGGTAATTTGCAAATATCTAAACTTAGGCTCTAAGTAACCCGTTTGGGAGGGGAAAACCAAAAAAAACTCCAAAAATGTGCCAAAACAGGCATGAACAGGTCGCATTGGATTAATGAAACTTGTAAGAACTAAACGCATTATCAAGGTACCCAAAATAGCCCCCAAATGGTCCTATAATAGGCACAAACACCACGCATAGGACGAATGTAACTCGTTCGACCTAATCGCGTAGTCACGGTACTTTTGGTTTGAGAATGTGATGATAATTTACAAATATCTAGACATAGGCTAAAAAGCATACTTTAGATGGGCAAAACCCAAAATAGCTCCTAAATAGCACTGTAAGAGGAATGAACACCTCGCACGGGACCAATGTAACTCGTAGTAACTAGCCAGGTCATCAGACGATGTAAAATTACCCCTGGTTTGAGAATAAGATGATAATTTTCATATTTTAAGGCTTAGGCTTAAAAACACCTCGTTAGAGGGAGAAAACCAAAAACATCCCCCAAGCATCCTCGTAATAGGCACTAACACCTCACACGGGACTAATGTAACTTGTAGGAATTAATCACGTAGTAACAGAACTCCCGATTTTAGAATATGACGATAATTTTGCCAATCTCTAGACTTAAGCTTAAAAACATGACGTTAAAGGGGGAAACCAAAAATAACCCCCATTGGGACTTATAAGAGATACAAAGTCCTTGCAAGAGACCCATGTAACTTCTTGGAACTGACCGCATATTCACAATATTCTCTTTTTGAAAATATGACAATAATTTACAAATATCTAGACTTGAGTCTAAAAACAGGTCGTTAGAGGTTGAAAACCAAAAATAGTACCTAAACGATCCCGTAAGAGCCACAAACATGGCGCATGGGACGACAGTAAGTCGTAGGAAATGACTGCATAGTAATGAGACTCCTGCTTTAATAATAGTATGGTAATTGGGAAATATTTAGACTTAGGTTCAGAAATTTCCATTAGTGAGCAAAAACCTAAAATAGCCCCCAAATGGTCTCGTAAGAAGTACGAACACTTCACACGGGACCAATGTAACTCGTATGAACTGACCATCTAGTTACGACGAACTTAGTTTAAGAGTATGATGATAAATTGCAAATGTCAAGACTTCATCTTAAAAACAAGATATTAGAGGGTGAAAACCTAAATTATCCCAGTGAGAAGCACGACACGAGAGCAATGTAACTCGTAGAAACTCAACGCATAATCATGGGACTCCCGATTTGAGAATATTAATATAATTTTTAAATATAAATACATAGGCTTAAAAACACGTTGTTAGATGGTGAAAACCATAAATAGCCCCCAAACGGTCCCGTAAGAGGAACGAACATGTCACACAAGACAAATGTAACTCCTAAGAACTGATCGTATAGTCACAGGACTGTGGGTTTATGGATATATTAATAATTTGAAAATATTTTAACTCAGTATTATAAACATGCAGTTAGAGTGAAAAATCAAAAAAAAAAAAAAAAAAAACGGCCCCGTAAGAATTATGAACACCTCACACGGGATGCATTTAACTCATATCAACCGACCAGGTAGTCATGATACTCCCGGTATGTAAATATAATGATAATTTGTAAATATTTAGACTTGGGACTAAAAACAAGTTGTTAGAGGGAAATTACTCAAAACAAGTGGGAAATGACCTAGTAAGAAGCACAAACACCTTAAATGGGACCAATGTAGCTCGTAGGCACTAATCGCGCAGCCGTCGGACTCCCAGTTTGAAAATGTGACAATAATTTTCAAATATATACACTTAGGATTAAAAACATGTCGTTAAAGGGAGAAAATCCAAAAAAAAATAGCCCCATTATAGGCAAGAACATCTCGCACGAGACCAATAACTAGTTAGAAATGATCGCATTATCACGGGTCCCCTGATGTGAGAATATGATGATACTTTGCATATATCTATACTTAGGGTTAAAAACATGATATTAGAGGGTAAAAACAGGAAACACCCCTAAATGACCCCATAAGAGGCACGAACTGGTTGAATGGGACCAACGTAACTCGTATTAGCTGATCGTGTAGTGACAGGACTTCCAACTTGAGAATATGACAATAATTTTCAAACCTCTAGGATTAGCCTTAAAAACATACCATTAAAGGGGGAAACCCCAAAACAACCTCCAAACATCCACGTGTCAGGCATGAACACAATGGGTGGGATCAATGTAACTCGTAGGAACTCGCTGCATAGTCACAGGACTTCTGGATGGAGAAAATAATGACAATTTACATATATCTAGACTTAGTCTTAAAATTGTGTCCTTAAAGGGATAAAACCCAATACAACCCTCAACTGACCCCGTTAGAGGCTTGAACACCTCACATGAGACCAATGTAACTCGTAGGAATTGACCGTGTATTCGTGGCACCCCCAATTTGAGAATATGATGATAATTTGTAAATATGTAGACTTGCGATAAAAAAAACATATCGTTAAAAGGAGAAAACCCAAAACACCCCCCAAAATAGCCACATAAGAGACATGGACACCTCGGACAGGACCAATGTAACATGTGGGAATTGACTGGATAGTAATGGTACTCCCAGTTTGAGAATACGAGGATAATTTTCAAATATCTGTACATGTAATTAAAAATACACCCTTAAATGGACGAAACCCAAAATAACCCCAAAATGGCCTAGTTAGAGGCACAAACGATTCGCATGGGACCAATATAACTCATATAAATTAACCACATAGTCACATGACTCCCAATTTGATAATATGATTATTATTTAAAAATATCTTAAATTAGGCTTAAAACATGTTGTTAACAGGTGAAAACTCGAGACAACCCCCAAATGGCCCCGTAAGAGGTACAAACACCTCGCAAGGGGTCAATGTAACTCATAAGAACATAACGCATAGTCACGGGAATCCCGATTAGATAATATGATAATAACTTTAAAATATCTAGACTTAGGCTTAGAAACATGGCATTGAAAGTCATAAATCCAAAAAATCCCCAAAACGGCCCCATAAGAGGCATGAACAGCTTACAATGGACTAATGTAACTCTTAAGAGGATACCACATAGTACGAGACTCCCGGTTTGAGAATATGATGATTTTTTTGCAAATCTCCAGACTTAGGATTAAAAATAGTCCGTTAGATAGTGAAACCCAAAACAATCCCCAAACGGACCTGTAAGAGGCACAAACACCTTGCACGGACCAATATAACTTGTAGGGACTTATCGCGTAGTCATCGAACTCTCGATTTCAGAATATGATGGTAATTTTGCAATATATAGACTTAGGTTTAAAAAAAATTCGTAAGATGACAAAATACGAAAACAACCCCCAAACGATCATGTTACACGCACGAACGCCTCGCGCATTACAATGCAACAAATAGGTTGTCACCGCATAGTCACAAGACTCCCGATTTGAGAATATGATGATAATTTTCAAATATCTAGACCTAGGATAAAAAGTATTCAATTCAAGGTCGAGATTCCAAAAAACGAAAATTACCCCATAAGAGGCACGAAAAACTCGCATGTAACCAGTGTTACTCGTAGGAAATGACTGAGTTGTCATGAGTCCTGATATAGGAATATGATGATAATTTGCAAATTTCTAGACTTAGGATTATAAACATGATGCTAGGGGAAGAAAAACCAAAACTGCCTCAAACAACAACTAAGAGCACAAACACCTTGCACGGGACCAGTGTAACTTGTAGGAATAGACACGTAATCACATGACTCCCAGTTTGAGAATGTGATGATAATTTGAAAATATGTAGAGTTAGGTTTAAAAATATGTCGTTAGATGGAAAAAACTCGAAATGAAACCATAGGAGGCACAAACACCACGCAAAGGACATTATAACTCGTAAGACCTAACCGCGTAATGATAATTTGTAAACTTAGGCTTAAAACATGCCGTTAGAGGGAGATAACCCAAAACAACCAACAAACTTCCCCGTGTGAGGCATGGATCCATCGCATGGGACCAATGTAACTTATAGGAATTCACCCCGTAGTCATGGGACTCCCAATTACATATTATGATGAGAATTTTCAAATATATAGACTTAGGGTTAAAAACATTCCCTTAAAGAGAAAACCCCAAATAAATCCCTAAATGGCCCCACAAATGGCACTAGTACCTTGCATGGGATGAACGTAAGTCGTAGGAACTGATCGTGTAGTAACGAGACTCCTAATTTAAGAATATAATGATAATTTGTAAATATCTAGACGTCGGCTGAAACACATATAGTTGGAGAGTGAAACCTCAAAATATTTCCCAAATGGTCCGACAAGAAGCACGAAAACCTCGCACGGGACCAATGTAACTCTTAGGAACAGACCACGTAATCATTAATTCATGGTCTTAGAATATTATGATAACTTGTAAATATCTAGGCTTCAGATTAAAAAGATATAATTATGTGGAGAAACCCCAAAATGACCACCAAACAGCACCGTAAGAGGCACGAACACCTCAAATGGGACCAATATAACTCGTAGGAACTAACCATGTGTTAATACTACAACTGATTTGAGAATATGATGATAATTTGAAAATGTCTTGACTTAGTCTCAAAAGTGAGTAGTTGGAGAGTAAAAACCCAAAACATCCCCCAAACGGCTTGTTAGTGGCATGGACACCTCACACGGGATAAATGTAACTCATAAGAATTGACTACGTAGTCGCGGGACTCCCAGTTTGAGAATGTAATAGTAATTTGAAAACATCTAGACTTAGGCTTTAAAAAAAATTGTTGGGGGTAAAAACCCAAAAAAATCCCTCAAACGTCCCCATAAAGAGGCAAGGATACCTTCCATAGGACCAATGTAACTCGTAGGAATTGACCGCCTAGTCACGGGATTCTCAGTTTGAGAATATTATGATAATTTGATAAATCTAGACTCAGAGTTAAAAAAAAGTCATTAATGGGTGAAAAACCAAAATAGCCTTGTAAGAGATGTAAACACCTCAAATGGGACTAGTGTAACTCGTAGAAACTTATCGCATTATTTCGGGACACGCGAGGTGTCAATATGTCGATAGTTAAAAAATATCTAAACTTAAGAATAAAAACATGAAGTTAGAGGGCGAAAATAAAAAACAACCACAAATGGCCCCAAAAGAGTCTCGAACACCTCACAAATGACCAATATAACTCGTAGCAACTGATCGTATAGTCACGGAACTCCCGATTTGATAATATGATGATAATTTGTAAATACTTAAACTTAGGGTAAAAATATGACATTAAAGGGAGAAAACCTAAAATAGCCTTTAAGCATCCCCTTGTGAGGCACGAACACATCCGACGAGACAATTAAATTCATTGGAACTCATTGTATAGCAATGGGACTCCCGATTTAAAAAAATAATGATAATTTTATAATATCTAGAGTTAGGTTTAGAAATATTCCCTTAAAGGACTAAAGCCCAATACAACCCTCAAATGACCTCCTTAGAGGCACGAACACCTCACACGTGACCAATATAACTCGTACGATTTGATCGCATTGTCACAGGAACCCCGATGTGAAAATATGATGATAATTTGTAAATATCTAGACTTAAGATTAAAAATTGACGTGGAAGGGCGAAAATAGAAAACATCCCCAAATGGCCTCGTAAGAGATAGAAACACCGCACACGGGACCAATGTAACTCTTAGTAACTGACCGTGTAGTCACGGGACTCCCAGTTTGAGAATAATATGATAATTTGAAAATATATTGACATAGCCTTAATAACATGCCCCTAAACAACCTGCAAATGTCCCCGTCTGAGGCACGAACGCCTTGGATGGGACCAATGTAACTCGTAGGAACTCACCTCATAGTCACGAAAATTCTGGTTGGAGAAAATAGTGGCAATTTGCGTATATCTATACTTAGGCTTAAAATCAAGCCCTTGAAGGGATAAAACCCAATATAGCCCTCAAATGGACCCGTAAGAGGCACGAACAACTCGCATGTGACAAATGTAACTCGTAGGAATTGACCGCATATTCACGAAACCCCTAATTTTAAAAAATGATTATAATTTGCAAATATGTAGACTTAGGATTAAAAACATTTTGAAAAAGTTCCAAAATCCAAAACACCCCCAAAACAGCCCCGTAAGAGGCACGAACACCTCGCACGGGACTAATGTAGCCTGTAGGAACTTACTACACAGTCATGGGTCTCACGATTTGAGAATATGAGAATAATTTTCAAATATCAAGACTTATGATTAAAAACACTCCCTTAAATGGAGGAAACCCAAAACAATCCCCAAAAGGCCTTGTTAGAGGCACGGACACCTCGTACGACACCAATATTTCTCATAGGAACTAAGCTCATCGTCAGAGGACTTTTTGTCTGAGAATATGACTAATTTAAAAATATCTAAAATTAGACATAAAAACATACCGTTAGAGGGCGAAAACCCAACAGAACGCCCAATCGGCCCCGTAAGAGTCACGAACACCTCGCACTAGACCAATGTAACCCATAGGAACTCACCGCGTAGCCACAGGACCTCCGATTTGAGAATATGATGATAATTTGCAAATATCTATATTTGAGGTTAAAATATTCCCTTAAAGGGTGAAAACCCAAAATAGCTCCCAAGTAGCCCCGTTAGAGGCACAGATATCTCACACGGGACCAACGTAACGTATTGGAAATGACTGCATAGTCATAAGACTCTTGTTTTGAGAATGTGAGGATAATTTTGAAAATCTAGACTTATGATGAAAAACATGCCCTTAAAGGGAGGAAACCCAAAATATTGTGACACCACGCCTAATTAAATACCGGGCGATCACTCCTTTATTAAATTAAATCAAGGTAAACAGTTGGTTCATTCTCAGCATCACTGTCGATAAAAATGCATTTCCAATTTAACACCCTAAATAATTAAGCTAAGTGTCAAAACCATTTTCATACATACTTTCCAAATTTTAATTAAAGAAAAAGATTTATTTATTTAAAAACAATATTTCTACAATTAACAATCACATCACAATAAACCAAATAATATAATACATTCGTCAATCGAATGTAAGCATATGAAAACTAAAGTCACAAATCCAAACTGAATAAATCCCAAAGAACAATACTGGAAATAACTGAAATACAAATGTCCTAATAATAATAAAATAATGGAAAGGGCGACGCGTGCCCAATAAATGAGAATGCTAGAAGTGGAGTCAATAAAAGAAGCCGTCTACGCAAGTGACCTACAACTCCCACCTAAGCTGCAACACGTTCCTCTCAAGGGATCCTAAGCAAGACGCCCTGTGGCTGGGCACCTGAAATATATACATATATATACAAGAGAGAGAGAGAAAAAGAAACGGGTCAGAGCCCGAAAGTGTGTTTGATTAAAAATATGTTTAGCAAGTATTTAAATTGATACAGGCCAATGCAACAACATATTAGAGCGACACTCTCTTGAGAAATTCTCACCTCTCTTCTAATGTGCACGCCTATCGTACTAACCTTCCCAACGGTTTATCTTATCATATATCGCACTAGCCTTCCCAAATGATTTAACTTATCTTTGATTACTCGTAAGATTTTCAATTCAATGATTCCATTTTAAAAAGGATGTTCCAATTTGTAACCAAAGTTCTCTATTTTAACTTTATAAAATCAATAAAGTTTTCCAGTGTCATATTATACTTTCTCAAAACAAGTATTTACAATTTGAGTCATCAACCATGTCCTACATATCAAGTCACAGTAGGCAGTTCCAGATTTCAGGATTTCATATATATATTAACTACTCGTATAATATATATTATAACAGCACCCTCAACTAAATTACGGTGTGGGCATACTCTACTATCCAAAGCCCCATATCACTCATATTAAGCGGAATATATTCGGAATCACTCTCGAAATGTATTGACATACATGCACAAACAATATTGAGGCGAAGAATAGAGTCCAAGTCTCTAAGAGGATGGCACATGCCTGCGTCTCTTAGGACCGTCTGAACTATCACGTCGATAGCCTGTACCAAGGACATCTATATTCTAGGGTACAAGTCAATATCCCCCATAAAGGTCCCATCGAGATAAGACTTGTCCCAGCGTAGTAACCTCAGGGATATCAAGTAGCGTGGGCATGATTTTCACACATAGATAGTATATGCATACACAATCATATAACTATACTAACATTACCATATCAATATTAGGTAAATTCTCAATTCCCATAATTTCGACATTTCCATATTATCATATTATTAGTATCGCATATAAGGGTTCGTCTCTAACCTTAATTTGAAGTATTCTTCCATCTTATTACGTAACTCACATGGACTCTCTCTTCCCAAGTAATAAATTCAGTAGGTGTCCTTTTTATATTCCAATGTAACCCTCTTATGTAACTTTCCCTTTAAAACAATAATTTATCCAACCTAAAGTAAATACCCCATAAATACCATCCTCGTCGAATATTAAAGAACCCAACATCTATTCATATACCATACTGGTCCTCAATGTCTTCCAAATTATTTGATTAAGAATGCCCAATAATTATTTCACGATAAACTTAATTTAACTAATTAAACAAGGGAAATAGGAGTCTGCAAGGAGGGGTCAATCGATCGAAGCTTGCGGCTCGATCGATCGAACCTTCGATTGATCGAAGCTCTAGGTTTGATCGATTGATCAAGCAGGTCTGCGAAAATTTTTGCAGAATGCAGTTACGGGTTCTACTAAATTTCTTCATCCAAAACCATGTTTTTCCATTCTAATCGTCCCAAAAATCCTACTACTATCATTATAACAGTATACCAGATGTTTATAACGTAAAGCATGTGTATATCTAACATTAAACATGGATAATTAACCCAAAATCCCATCTAATCATCAAGAACCCTAGAGTTTTTCTTAATCAAGGTTCTAATCTATTTTTACTTAAAATTCCTTCTAATATATGATCAAAATTTCGTGGGTTATATTCCTCTACATGGCAAGGGTTCCAGAATTTCCATATATTCAAAACTACATGCATTTTCCTAACACAAATTGGGTTTTCTTCCATAGTTTTCATCTCTAAACAATCCTAAACTAATATGAAGATTGCATTAAAGAAAATACGCAAGTTAAATACTTGCCTGGGATTTTCAGAAGTCTGGTTTGCAGATGAATCCGGTGTGGTTAC
Organism: Sambucus nigra; assembly: GCA_949130495.1. NCBI lineage: Eukaryota > Viridiplantae > Streptophyta > Magnoliopsida > Dipsacales > Adoxaceae > Sambucus > Sambucus nigra. The sequence continues at coordinate 517,414,064 of OX422219.1, forward strand.
GTTCCCCTTCTCGCGATCTAAGCATTGGTGGTGGCGGCGGTGCAAACCGATGACTTTTTGGCCTTGAATTGCCTTGGAGCTCTCTCCTCTCTTCTCCAATGGCCATCACTTGATTTCTGGATATTCTAACCCTAAAGGACTAACCTAGATGGCTGATATAGGTTGCTAAATTTCGTGGGTTTAATTACCCAAAAAGGTGAAATGACTAAATTGCCCTCCCGGGGTACCAATTAGGCCTAAAAACACCCCGAGACCCAAACTAAACCCCCGGGTACACTTTTCTGACTATCTCGACCCTTCCGGACGCGTTGGCGCACTCAAAATGACCATACGAACAACTTATAAATTATTCACTTTTCATTTAACAAAATTAGTCCTGATGTGACACGGGCACGTCCCGACTTAAATTTCCGAAATAGTCATTTAATTCACTCATGACATTCAATATAACCAATATAATATATTACTTTGCTCATTAGTAATATTCAACAAGTTTCCCATAATTACTAACTCTTGTCACGTTAATAATTATAACATAATTAATTTCTGGATTTTTATTAAATAAATCATCCACGTTAAATTTAATAAATCTCCAAATTAATATAGCATAAAAATACGGGGTATTACAAATATCTACCAAACGGCTCCGTAAGAGGTACGAACACCTTGCATGTGATGAATGTAACTCGCATTAACTAATTTCGTAGTCACTGAACTCTCAGTTTGAGAATATGATGATAATTTTCAAATCTCAACCCTTAGGCTTTAAACACGCCATTAGAGGGTGAAAAACCAATAAAACCCAAACTATCGTGTAAGAGGCGATGTCACCTCACACGCGACTAATGTAAGTCGTAGGAACTAACCAAATAGTCATGGGAATCCCGGTTAGATTATATGTCGATAATTTGTAAATATCAATTCATAGGCTTAAAAATATGTCATTAGAGGATGAAAACCTAAATCAGTCCCAAACAACCCCGTTAGGTGCACGAACACTTTGCATGTGACCAATATAACTCATAGCAACTGACCGCATAGTCATTGGACTCCCTCTTTGAGAATATGATGATAATTTGTAAATATTTATGCTTAGCCTTAAAAACATACTGTTAGAGCGCGAAAACTCAAAATAACCCCCAAAAAGCCCCTATAAAAGTATGGACACCTCGCACGGGATCAATGTAACTTTTAAGAATAGACCACAGAGTCGTGGGACTCCTGGTTAGAGAATATGATGATAATTTGATAATATATACAGTCAGTGTACAAAATATGCCATTAAAGAGTGAAAACCCATAACAACCCCCAAACGGCCCTGTTAAAGGCACGAACACCTTGCACATGACCAATATAACTCATAAGAACTGAACGCATAGTCACATAAATCCCGATTTGATAATGTGACAATAATTTTAAAATATCTAGAATTAGTCATAAAAACATGTCGTAAGAGTGAAAAATCCCATAACAACTAATAAACGGCCCTTTAAAAAGCACGAACACCTCACACGGGACCAGTATAACTCGTAGGAATTAATCACATAGTCATGGAACTCCCTATTTTAGAATATGTCGTTCCAGGTCAAAAACTTAAAAAACTCGCCAATGATCCTATTAGATGCACGAATGACTCACATGGGACCTATGAAACTTTTAGGAACTGAACGAGTAGTCACGAGACTCGCGGTATGGGATATGATGATAGTTTGCAAATTTCTAGACATAGACTTAAAAACAAGCCGTTAGAGGGAGAAAATCAAAAACAACACCAAAGGGCGGGTAAGAGGCACAAACACCTTGCATGAGACCAATATAACATGTAGGAGTGGACCGTGCAGTCACCTGTCTCTCAGTTTGAGAATATAATGATAATTTGAAAATATATAGACCATTAGAGGGAAAAAAAACAAACGGCCCCATAAGAGGCATGGACACCTCACACGAGACAATATAGCTCTTAGGAGATTAACGCTAGTGATAATATTACAACATCTAGTGTTAGGCTAAAAAATATGCCATTAAAGGGCGAAACCCAAAACAACTGCAAAATGGCCCCATGTGAGGCATGCACCCCTCGCCGAGACCAATATAACTCGTAGGAACTCACCGCGTAGTCACGGTACTCCTAGTTTGAGAAAATGATGAAAATTTTTAAATATCTAGACTTAGTCTTAAAAATATGACCTTATCGAGAGAAAACTCAAAACAGCCCAAAAAATGGCCCTAAAAATGTCACGAACGGCTCGCACTGGACTAATGTAAGTCATAGGGACTGACTCCTTATTCATGGGATTCCCAGTTTCATAATATAATGATAATTTACAAATATTTATACTTAGGATTAAAAATATTTCGTTAGATGGCGAATACCCAACACATACCCAATTGGCCCCATAAGAGGGACGAACACCTCGTACGAGATCAATGTAACACATAGATGCTCAGTTCCTAGTTACGTGACTCCCGATTGAAGAATATGATCATAGTTTGCAAATATTTAGACTTATGTTTAAAAATATACCGTTATTGGGCGGAAATCAGGAACGACGCCCAAATAATCACACGAATACCTCATCCCGTTCCAAAAGCATGCCAAATTATCAAATCTGGCATGATTTCAATATGTTCCAAAGACACTGGAACAATTGATTTTTATATAGTTTAAAACTATGCCAGATTGTTATTTTTGGGGTAGCGTAATCCTGAGACGATTAGCCACCCTATTAATCACATATGGGGGCAACTCTATAAAAAAGGGTTTCACAGATTACACTTATAATGCGTAACGAAGGATGAAACCCTTAAGATCCTGGAAAAATCCATAGCAGCAAATGTGGCCCACACATTGAGTTGTCATACCCTATCTAGAAAAATTCGTAGATAAACATAGTACCTTGCTACAAGGAAAAAATCATGTATATATTATGTTAAGAGGTGTCTCAAATATTAGTTACACGCCCCACGACAACCCCTAGATCCTTCAGATCTCTACTACATGATGTCACCCTGGACTTTCCCCACTTGGGGGATAGAACTTATAGGGAAGGTAAAGCCTAAGGCCTCTTCCGGACACAAATTCATACTAGTCTCAATCGAATACTTCACCAAATTCATCAAGTCCAAATCTAACAGAATTCTTAATTCTAAGAATGTAGCCAAATTCATACGAGGAAACATTATCTACTGCTTCGACGTACCTCACGAGTTAGTGTCAGACAATGGGTCTCACTTAGAGAAGGAGGTCTCAAACCTAGTACACAAGTATGGGATCACTCGATACAAATCAAACCCTAACATACCTCAAAAATATGGACTAGTCGAAAATGCTAGCAAAAATGTTAAGAACATCATTCGAAAGATGATTGAGACATACAATGACTAGTCAGACAAACGCCTATACGCCATCTGGGGCTATCGTATGATCGAGAAAAACTGCAGCGGGCCACACCTTACTGATTGGTACATATTATGAGGTATTCATACACATTTAACTCGATGTGCCCTCACTAATTGTCATGCTTGGGTGTAAATTAGCCTAATAGAATCCTCTACATGATATGTGCCGAGCCCAAGACCATTGTCTGGATCCAAGCCCATTATGATGAACTAGCTCTTCTTCATGAAAGGCAACTAGAATCCTCTTACCACAACGAGGGATAGTAGAAGCATATTGACAATGAATTCAATAAACGAGTCAAGAAGCAGAATATCTAATAGAGTTATGGAATCCTAAAGGAAAAGCTCAAATTTTCCTAGACTCCTAGTGGTAAATTTTCACCCAAATAGGGATGACCTTATCTATCCATCAAAATAAACTCCAGTGGAGATGATACCTTGGTTAATCTGGACGGAGTCACATTTCCCACCCTTAAATCTGGACTGATTGAAGAAATTATTTCCTTAAACTCGCCTGGGGTAACAAAGGTAAAGGTAAAAAATAATCAATCGCATCAAGGAGGGAAAACTATACAAGACCATAAGTATTCCATAACCCTACATCAAAAAGCTCACTTGAGCCACCAATTTATTGATTAAAGTTATCGAAAACACTTTAATACCCCCCAAAAAAATTCGTTCAGAGAGAACTATGTAGACCTGATTCTTCGTTTAATTTTTATTACAGACACTGAGTTATCTTTGAATAGGAGATATGAAGGCAACCTGAGATATAACTTCAATCCCATTCTAAATAAACACCAAAAAAACCATGTTATAAGAAAACCATATCAATAGTGATTATTCATCTACTCCTAAAGAGTCAGCACGATCTAATTAGGCTAAATGTGAAGTAGGCAAAACAGTGCCCTAAAGAATTTAAAGGCTCCACGAGTTCATTACTACTTAGACTATACAGAGAGGCTAATACCGTGAAAAAAAAAAACATCAAAAGTGAAAATACACTACCCATATAACTTTTACTTTAAAAAAGAAACAAAAAAATAGTTGTGTCCCCTCAAATTGCCCCTCTTCCTGGGATAAAGATTATCGTAATAGGCAGACGTCGTAAAAGGCTCCTTATGAAACGACACCCTATCCTAGGTAGAAGTGATACACTTTAATTACCGTGTCACCTCCACTCTTAAACACCCACATCTCGGGAGAAATATCGATCCAAACCTACTCACTCAGTGCTCCTCGTAAAAGAATACCCTATTTTTGGTAAAAGAACGACACTTTGATTTCAAAAAAGATGCATCGAAATACTCTCGACCTATCACATACAAAAGAAAAGGAGGAATTTCCCTCTCCCACTTCTGCATTTGTTCAAACAAAGTGGCTTTCCATTAAGAAAATAAAGTCGTCTCTCTCTAAAAAGAAAAATCTCAAAAAGACAGGGCACCTTTATTTCAATATATTTTCCTCCCTGTATTATTATTTTATCTTAAATTATATTTTTTTCATAATCGTTATCAATAAAGGGCTTCAGCCCGATTATGTCCATATATACATCATTCATACATAAAGCAAAGAAAATTCAAAAAAGTATATCTACCAAAACAAACCCTCGATATAGTAGATATAATGATTTTTAAACAGAGAAGCATGAAACGAGAATGCCCACACGAAACAAAAGAGTATAGTGTATTCCTCTTGTTCCACCTAAAAGGAACATACTGCCTACATGCCCTACAGAATACCCAAAAAACCCAAAAAAAAAACAAAGAATGTCTTTTTGGGCGGTTACATCAAATCCTACCTAAAAGACCCACCAAAAACACCATCACCCTAAAGACCATCATGTGCGATTCCTCTTCACCGAAGGTCACCTACATAACTCCCACCCAAATCCCTCAGGTTCGGCACCTTAACCCCCACATTTAAAACGGGTTCATAAATCGAAGGAATGAAACCAACTGGAAAAAAAAAACTAACAAGTAAGCAAATGATCCTACTCGACAACAATATATAATTGTTAGTCATATCCCTCGATACTTTCAAGGTCACTTGGTATAAATCTAGGAGAGTATATGATCAACTCGTCAATATATCCCTCTCATGGGCAGCATCGACCAATTCCTGCTAAAAAAATCATAAAACCTAAATTCACACAGACGAAGGGAATATAAAATATGCTATAAAAATGCAAGGAGCCAATAATAAAAAATAATGTCATTTGAGAAAAAAGGCAGGATCCAAGGTTTGTGCTAGCATACCAAAGGCAATATCCAACTGAGGGATGTGTATGAAATGGTCCTCACCATGAGAGACCATTGTGAACACCTTTGGAAAAATCGAGAGCATGCAACAACCAATCCGATTACTTGGTCGGGAAGGAGAAACAAGGCCCAAATAGAGCGATGTAGTGTCCTCCAAAATCAATGGATCTAGCAATACAGAAAAAGGAGGGCATTGTGCCTATCTGAATATTACAATACAAAGATACCATAAAGGGAATATATGGAATCCCAAAAAACGAACTGCTCCTATGATCCATAATCGTATAAAAGGGATGTAATACGATGAAAAAGCATGAGTATCAAGTAAACAAAAGAAATGACCTTACGAGGAAAAATATTGTTAAGAGAGTCGGATCCAAATATCCCAAAATGGTAATCTGAAATTACATTTAATAGGTTTCACTAATGAATCGTTTAACCATTCCCCCATAGATAATCAATCGCTTAACTGTCCAATCAACACCATTAAGTGAACGGTTAGCTCCTGGATCTTGCCAAAAATACCACCCACCCCCCCCCCCCCCCCCACACACACACACATAAAAGAACTTTTGAGATATTACCCATAGACCCCATTTCTCTGTCAAATAGTCAAACCTATTTCTATAGTCTTATTAGTTTTGATGAAGAGTGTCTGCATGCACACACTCGTAGTCGACTGCCTATGTTGATATCTTAATTTGCAATCAAGGTTCAAGGACGCCTCATCCTATACAAAAGATTCGAACATTAACCCTATAATAATTCTTAAAAAAGACAATATTTGAAAGCTACATTAAAGTTCAAGAGGTTAAAAACACAATGAACTAAAGTATATACAACGTAAGTGAAAATATCCAAAAATAAAATAATCCAATAAATAACAAACAAACAAGCCCCTGGGAGGTTTATAACTGATTGGTTAAAGGTAATAAAGACCCCTAAAAATCATCATTATGAAATATTTGGAGAGCTAATCTGATCCTTACACATGGCACTGGCCAATAATCAAGGGCCCAGAACATTCAACTGACCAGGTAAAGGGTTGTATTAGACTCCTATAATAGAGATCCCCACTATCCATTTCAAAGCATCCCAAAACACAACGTTGATTTGGTTTTCTAATTTTCCTAATCCCTAGTGATCGAGATACTCAAGATCGTTTCATACAAGTCCTGAAGAACCTCCTACTCCACAAAAGTCTCTTTCCTCTAAAAAAAAACCTTGTACTTCAATGGAGTCACTTCTACAGTCCCGAAAAAGGTTTGTACTTTTGAAAAGTTTCCTTTAATAAATAAATATATTTGAAACTCTGCACAAATTCCTCCAAACTTATCTCTTCTAAAAGAAGCTATACCCAGCTTGAATTAAGCTCTACCCCCTTGGGCACCTTAAAAAGTGGACATTCACCCTCGAAAAAAGTCGCCTTTCTCCCCAAGGGTAAAGAACCTCTGCACAAATTTTGGGGAAATATCCCACATATATACACTGTGATAAACTATACATTCATATGTATATCTTATATCTCGTCCCCTTTTAGGGAATTGGGTATGTACTTTACATCATTTATATGTCAAAAGCATATTTTCTAATATAGCACCTCTATTTGTGTATTGAATTGGCATGCTCATATGTTCAAAAACTGGTAATCAAATGTGATGATTAAATTACATCAACATGAAACATAATTTTCATACCATTCTCCAGAAAGTGCCATTGAGCTATGTCAATGCAAAAGTTTGAAGAGTAAAGTTTAAAATCTAGCTACTCTCAGCACTTCTTTGAACGAACAAATTTCGTCTAGGACGTGACCCACCAGAGATGTGTTTCTCATATAAGTACTTTTCAAACATCAGAATTTTATCAACTTATTTTCTTAACATATAAATATATCAATCCAATTTAACAAAAAAAGCTATATACAGGACTAGCCCCATAAAAACCATAATTCGGTATATTATAAGCTTTAATAACCCTATCGATTTGTGATCGGTAAGATGAAGATATTTGTCTCTAAATTCCATACTCTTCGACCACTTTTGTCACTCCATCCTCGAAATGGATGTCATTATCAGATATAATCTCACGTGAGACCCTGCGGAGACAGATAACATTCTTCCCGATGAACTTGACTACTTTCTTTGTGTATGAATCATCTTTAACCCAATCATTGAAATAGTTAATGGAGACCAAGTTGAATTCGTGCTCATTGAATTCTTTGGGAGTGACTTTCCTAATAATTATGTGCCTAAAGTTAAAAAGGACATGAAGATGTCATGTTATACAAATATGGAGGAGGTAAGTGTTGGACATTAGAAAATTGACGTATGATGCACAGTCTTGATCTATGGTTGTTTAAAATTATCCTTATGCAATGATCTTCTCGAAACGAATATGACCATTCAGATGGGGTCTGAATTCCACACTATGGATGTTTTTTCATAATATCCTCACTACCATCTCCTGCTATGCATTGAAAATGGGTGCCATCGAAGTTTCTCTTGAACAAATCTTTGTTGAAAATGATATACTGGGCTTTTAGTTTTCAAAGGGTCATTTTGATATTTCATATGATCCCATTAAGCCTATCGTACATGCTTGAGGAGACATCAAATATCACAATAAAAAAAGCTGACCATATTTAAGTCTTCTTCGATGGCGAGCTTAATATGGTAGCAGTGAGTTAGACAGGATTACTTCTAAACTTATAAGAGGCCAATCGTTATTCCTTCGAGCATACGACCATGGGGTCTAGTGTTTTCAATGCATTGGTGAATCTACTTCTTAAGCCATATAGGTAGAGGAAAGTTATACTTGATTGGGAAGCAAGTTCTTTGAGTTGAGCTTTAAAGGACAAGACCTTCATGTCTTTGACTTTTCATTTATGGAAGACTTATCTTGTGATGAGGGACGAGTATCCATAAACATCAAGGTATTGGATTCCTTTCTATAGAGTTATCTTAAGGCCTAAAGAGCAGTCTTATCATTCGCTCATATTTTTTGTGCAAAGGATGTCAAGCGTGATAGCAATGGGACTATGAGAATCGTCGCGCACAGTTAGTAGTATCCAAATTCCATGTCCTTTGTTATTGGTAATTCTTTGAAAATAATTTGATACTAAAGCTCTTTATGAGTTGCATATGTACTTTTTTCATATGAAAATTCGGAGATCTACGCATAGACTTATTCCAATGGATGATCAGATAGGTAATTAGATATGGACCTTCCCTTTATTATTTTTTTATAATGTAGTTGATATCAAACTCGGATATAATATAATCCATCAGTCCATGAGGATTAATAAGGCATGTTTATCTAATAGGTAATTCATTTAGGACACTAGATTGATGGGAAATGCAAGCATGTAGTGTCAGAAATTCTGAGTGACAAAACTAAGGCAATGTGTCTGTTCTCCAACGCTGTGTAATTCAGCTAATACGCTGCCATATTTTTATTGACGTAGTATATGGCTCTCTCTTTTCATGATTCCTTATTTTATTGGGTGAACCAATACCCAATTTCAGTGTCAGTGCGGTTAAGTATACGGAGAGCGGTAGACCAGACTGTGGTGTCATGAGGACCGTTATTTGGTAAGGTACTGTTTGATTTTTTAGAAGGCTTCTTGACACCTCTCATTACAGATTTTTGTTGAATCCTTTCATAGAATCATGAAGATGGGTTCACTAATGGAAGTTAGTTGGATAATGAATCTCCAGATGTACTTTTTTCTTAGTTCGAGGTGGGGACATTTTGAGAATTTAGGTAAGCATGGAAAGGTTTTCTTTGATTCCTTTCTCCCTCGACATAAAGCCTCAGTGTTTAACTTTTTTAACAATAAAAATGTACTTTTGTGGATTGAGGCGTGTATGATATTATAGCGTTCATTCAAAGAACTTCCTCGGGAAAGGGATATCACATTCCCGAGTTTGGGATTTAATAATCATAGCATCGACATATACTTCAACCTTTTTGTGGAGAAGATCATGAAGGGTGGTTATGGTTTCTCTTTGATATGTATCCCCGGTATTTTTTAGACCAAAAGGCATAATATTTCAGCATAAAGTTCTCCATGGGGTGATAAAATCAGTATTCTCTTGGTGATCGGGATGTGTCTTATTCTGATAATACCCTGTGAATCCATTGACAAATGATTTAAGTGCATGATTGGAACTATTGTCGATAATCACATCAATATTGGGCAGAGGGATAGTCATGATTTAGAGAAGCTTTTTACCAATCCCGATAATCGATGTACGTGCACACTTTTTTCCCGATCTTAGCCCTGAGACTATTATCGATGAGTTAAGTCGGGTATTCAACTATGAGGATGAACACCACATTCAATTGTTTTACCACTTCATTTTTTAGTTTCAGGGACCATTCCAAAGAGAACTTCATTACCTCTTACTTAACATAATTGAATTCAAGATTGTTATAGCAATAGAATAAAACCATGATTCATATAATAATTTGTTATCAATCTAAGGTGATAGATATCAGGGTTTTTAAGGTTGGATAAATCTTCTAGGAAAGGTTAGACAACTCAGACTCGGCACATATCATGTAGAGTTTCATCCCGAGTTCAGCAAGATCGAAGGATTCATCACTTTTAATTATGTACATATCAGAAGTGATCAAAATAGATGATTTGGTGATTTGGGGCTTCAATTGATGCTCGGATCCCTCGCTCCAAGTGAATTTATCTAAAAAAATATCGCAAACCCTATCTTCATATTCCTCTCGACAACATCATACTATGGCTTTAGAAAGACGTAATAAATGAAATCTTCACACTCTTTCATAAAATTCCCATACAAATAATCTTCAAAAATTTCTTTCATATTCAACAACCTTTTTTGTATGGCGAGTGAATATCCAGAAGTTCAGGTTGGGATGACTGATAGACCAAACCAAATGACGGATAAGATATCTTTAGAAAGATCGGTTCAAGTATCCCTTATTTCCTCATGCCTAGCCTCATTTTAGACATGAAATACATATTCTTGAACATCTTAGTCACGTTAAATTCTCGTGAGGGGTGTATTCAAGGCTCAATTTATTTTAAAGGTAGCTCTAGCTGGGATAAGGAACAAATCATTCTTGAAACTTAAAAGAAACATAAATTTCTATTGTGTTGGATTTCTAGAATTGGTTTTTTTTACCAATGCATCAGTGACATCGTCATCCCCGATGATGGTAATGACTTGATTGTCTATAAAGAACTTTAAGTTATAATGAAGGAAATTTGTAACCCTTTGATGTTGTGAAGCCATGGGTAGTCGAGAAGAAACATGAAACATGTGGGAATCTTAATGAATTGGAATTTCGTTTGATGGCATATTGGGCCATCCCCTAATGTGGGTAGAATCGACCACATGATTTCTCTTCAGATATTATCACAAATCATTTATAATATATAACGTTGGCGTAATATCACTAACTCTTATACCTAGGCACTCGAATTTTCAGAGTGGGAATACATTTAGGGCACAATCGCCAACAGGACCATTTTTAGAAAACTATCGTGAGATGTTAAAATCAATTTATGACCAGATCCAAACTTGGGAATTTCCTCATTGGAAAAGGAGATGAGTATTCTTGTCAGAGTTTTGACTATATGAATGCCCTCATTAGGGGAGTTAGAGGGAGGAATCATAGATTGAGTGGGCATTTTGATAATGGAGTCCTTTAAAGTTGTGAGGACATGAAAAGTCCTTATAAGTTGATATTGGCCCGGGCTTCTTGAAATTGATCGAGGATCTTGATTTCTTCAATGGTCATCTTAATCATATGAGCTTATTCAATAAGTATCCTCCGTTTATCCATGAGTGCACTCTTTGTAGTACGTTTGCCCAAGTCATGTGGTTTATGGATGGAGGGAAAGGGAACTAGTTTCTTTAGTTATCTCTGGAGTATTAGAAACCTCGTTGTTCTCAAATATGAGATCTTTAAAAGAGATCACCCTATAAATGGGAGCAATTGCACTGGGGGGATTTACTTTTGGGATCACCATTTAAATCATTTAAACGTTCAGAATATTATCCCCATTCCAAGGAAATAATATGGTTGTTCCAAGAGAAATTACGCACTCAACAACTTCGAGTGATTCAAACTATAAATACTTTTATGTTGGAGATAAATAATTATATGAATGGACAAAGAACTCTTTTAACTTCAGGGCAGTTAATAGATCAAAATATTCATAAATCTTGTGTCTCTCTATGTTTTTTTTTGTCATTGTCGGAACAATCCCATCCAAGCTAGATTGTTTCGGTGGTATCAAACAAGCTTGGAATTATCGTGCCCACTTTCTGGCTTCAATGTAAAGATCATTGATTCTTGAATTACCCCATTCTATGAGGGTCAAATTTGATGGGATCTTCATTCCAATGGCTCTTAAATTTTGGGGGAAAATGTCCAAATCCATTCTCTGTGTTTTCGATCTGGTTCAGATGATGATACAAACTCGCATTATTAAGAAGAGGGATACACCGTGAGCATTTTTCAAGCTGTAGTAGGAAGCATGAACAGTTTTGGAGAGCAACCTGATATTTTTCTAGGTTGGTTAATGAGCTAGTGATGTTGATGTGTTTAATTCTAGTTAAAGGGTTAAAATTAGGGTTTTCATCGGTGAGAATAGCGTTCATGACATCTTGATGCGTTGGCTGAGGATTCTGGGTAGTATTTAATTTTGGGCATGTGTGAGGAGCAATGACCTCCTTATTAATGAGGCTCTGCATAACATTTTTTAAGTGGTGACATTAGTTAATGGTATGCCTAGTGGTTCATGAAGGTTACAACGGGCATAATGTTTGAAGTACTTGGGAAAAGGGTCAAGCAATTGATGGGGTCCAATGGTTCGATTAGATTATGGGACAAAGGATAATGGTATACCTTGGATAGAGTAACATGGAATTTACTACAGTATTTTTTTGTGCTAGTAGGGTGGGATTATGATGCCCATATAGTGGCTATTTTAGAGGAGATGTTATTGATGGCAGCAATAATAGGTTTTTCATACTATACATGGACTAACTAATCGGCTGAATTTTTCCTTTTGATTGTATTTTCTGACTGGAAGCATTTTCTCCAATCCTTACCCCATGTTAACAGAGGGATCAGAAGTGGATTTTATACTGGATACCCATGGTATTTGGGATGTGTGGAAGAAAATAATTATTTATCATGCTGACTTGATCTTCCTCAAATGGGAGGTTAGTCAGGGTGGCAACTTTTTCTCTCCACATACTAGAGTCCCTAGGTCCTTTGTTAGTATCTCAAGATCCCTAAAGGTTACCTATAATTCCTCGTTATATTTCTATTGAGCTATAAATTCTTTAAAAATGTCTTCCCAACTTCGAATTTTGGATTCTTCTAATGATGGAAACGAATGAAAAGAAATTTCTTTGAGGTTTTGCTAAAACATTTGGGCCATGATTTCTTTCATAACCCGTAGTACACTCATAATGAGATGAAAGTTTATGAAATTCATGATGGGAGGCCCACTTCCCCTGAATATCTCAATGTCATGCATTTTGAATTTATAGGGCAATCGAGCATTCGTATTGGGAGACATATGAGTATAGTCTAAGTAATTTCTTGAAATCTTCACTTTATAAAAATTTTGGGCGCGCATCTTGAGATCTTCATTTACTCGGTTAAGTTCTTCCTCTTTAGGATTATTAGAGACACTCATTGTAAAGTTAGACCCGGGTTAAGAAAGATTAGGCATGAGTAGATGAAAAGTACGTGGCTTGTCGATGGCCGAAACACATGGAGGCATTACAACATGTGGAACATGTTAGTATTCTTCGGGAGCCCATATTGGCTTAGGCATATATGGTATCAAGAAATGGGAAAAGAGGCATTTGGATTCATCATGCTCCCAAGTTGAGGAATATTTGGGATATGGAATGTGTTTCTTTGGTGTAATAACCCTTACTTTTGAGTAATTTATTTTATATTAATTTACTGTGTGAAGTAATTACATAAAATAATAGATGATGGAGTAAATATCATTTAAGTTAGTTAACAAATAATATTTACTAGATTGTTTCATATTTACTGTTACATGTATGTAAATATCATCATGTTACGTTTTATAGTGTCGATGTGCTTTAAACGGCATTTATGGTTCAAATGAAGTCGGAAATTGAATTGATTTATATATTTTTTGAATTCCAATTTAGAGGGCGCGGTGAGTCTTGAAATAGTCGAGAGAGTCAAAATAAATGTCATATTGTATTTTTGAGTTCCGGGCACTTTTGACTGGTTATGACTTAAATGTGTAGTTACGAGTCATTTAAATGGAGTATTAACAATTTAAGATGGGAATTAAGGATAAAGGCACATTTAAGTCTTGCAAACCCTTTCACTTTGTTAAGTGTGTAATTCTAAACCTAAAGAGAAAGAGAGAAGAAGAAGAAGAAGAAGAAGAAGAAGAAGAAGAAGAAGAAGAAAAAGAAGAAGAAGAAGAAGAAGAAGAAGAAGAAGAAGAAGAAAAGAAAAAAGGAAGAGAAGTGAAGATTGAAGCATGGAATTGTTGCTACCATAGGAAAATCAGAGATTGAAATCTTAAGGCAAGTTTCTTACTTACTAATATATGATTTAGGGTGAATAAATGGTATTGATGGTTGTGCATTTGAAATGATTTAACAATTTTGGGGTTTTAATGGAATTGTAGTGTTTGAACCTTTAGAATTTGATCTAGGTGTTTATTGTGTGGATCAAAATTGTTAGGATGCATTTTTAATGGTTGTGGGTTGAATTAATAATGTTGGTTTGAGATCAAAGAGGTTGGGAGATATTGGAGTATTAAAAACTCCATAGCCGAAATTGGGATTTCTGGGCTAGGCGAATCGATTCGCTAAAGGGGTAGGCTACAGGTCTGAATGGACCAAATAGATTCGCCAGTTTGCATAATGTTGGGTTATCTTGACCGAATCGATTCGGCCTATCCGAATCGATTCACTTTCAAGACCAAATCTGTTCGGCCAGGGCGAATCGTTTCGAAATTCCTGCTATTTTGAGTTATTTTTCTAACTCAATTTAACCCTTTTATTTTAGGCTTAAGACCAAGGAACCTTCTTTTATGAAGTAAACTTAGTGTCCTAGAGTCTCATATTAGTTAGATAACTACCTAATATTAGAAAGGGAATAGAGGGGGCTTATTCCGAGGATTACCAAATAGATGATAAGGTAGTTTCTTCCCTTAGCAAGTTGGTTTGAGATTTGGAGATGTAAGATCATATATCGGGGGATTTTAGACACTCGATTGGATTATACTAGGCTTGGTGGATTATAGAAATTCCATGATTTCTTGGAGACTAATTTGGGAATTTATTAAACGTGAAGTTTATAATGTTGACCTTAAACGGTTATAGTCTCGGGTATATTAAAATCGGAATAAACTGTAAATGATAATTTACGTAAACACACCTCTCTAAATGCTATAATAGGGGAAGTACGCGTATGAGGTTAAGTCCCCTGGCTAGTGAATGCAGGGCGAACATAGTCCTCGGCCATAGGACCTGTTATTATATTTATTGTGTGATTTTTATTTCGAAGTGAGGTAATTTCGGGTGTGGCTATGACTTACTGTCGAAGGTATATGGCCACTTCCCGACGTCAAGAGATATAGGATGCCCAGGTTGTCTTGTATGATAGGTCCTGAAAGATGATATCTATTTAGGCGCGCGTCTAGTGGGGAAACTAGGAAGGGAAGTTTTAGAAATGTTATATACTGTGAAATATGACTATTCTTATTAAAGTGGGATTAAATTGATGGCAAAGCATTCTATGAATTAAATTTCTTTGATTACGTTTCCTAATGAGATATGGAACAGTGAAATGAAATCGTGTAACAAGTATATTAAATCTCAATTAATAATATTTTCATTCATAATCTCCTGAACAATTGAATTGGGATTATGGACATTACAATTGCTTTAGTTTATGCTCTTAGATTGAGTAGTTATATTCGATCATTATTGATGATGATTAACTGTTCATGACTTTCATACTCTTTATTCATCCGGTGATCATATAAAATCGGGCCCTGACCCGTTCATATTTCTTGTTTTGCATGAATCTTTTATTCGTTCAGGTGCTTCGCTATAAGGACGCCCGTATTGACTTTCCTATTCTTGTGTCTTGGAGCTGTAACACCTTGCGAATGTTACTGGATATTTTGTTATAGATGGTTCAATTTTTGTATTCTCGTTGTGATCGGTTTATATATTCGGGCGTGTGTCACAAGATTTTGTAATTTCCTAATGCAATGTATTATGTAACTTCATTAACTTGTTTTATATGGTTTGTAAGAGATTGTTTACCGATAGCTTATTCGGTTATTTTGATGTATAATTGTTGTTCATGTAATATAAGTCTTTTCGGTATCCACTTTCTTTTAAATTAAATGGTTTAAATGTTTCTTTTAAAGTACAAATATTATTTTTGACAATCCGTTTTCTAAAATAGTCGGTGGTTATCTCGTACACCTATTATATTAATGTGATGCTAAGAATGGACCATCTATGACTCCTTCCATTATTGGAGTATCAAGCTGGCCACCACTTATTTTGATACAAGGGGTATCACAGATGGTATCAGAGCATCAGGTTCATAAGTCTTTAGGATCTATGAGGACTTGTCACGTTCTACCGTAGCGTTCTTTGATATAGAGCCTAAATGTTAGGACTATTTTGTTTGCTTACATTTGTGATCTTCTGTAATATAAATTGTTCTTAATAGTGCTCTAATTTAGATGTTTCTTCCTCTCAGATGCCGCCTAAAAGAGGTCGCCCTGGGAGAAGAAATAGAGTTGTAGATGATGATGTGGGTCCTCCATCGCCATATGAAGTGGCCAATATTGCGGCCCAGGTGGTCAATGCGACGATGACTGTCGTGGTTCAGCAAATTCCCCAAGCCCAACAGCCAAGGGCTCAAGAGGTATAATCCCCTACGGGACCTTATCCGTGGGATAGAGTTAGAGAATCCTTTTTAAAGGGCCATCCTCCAGAATTTCAAGGAGGTTCCGATGTGATAGTAGTTAATCAATGGAAAAAGGATATGCAGCGCCATCTTCACATGGTGGAGTGTAGTGAGGAAAGGAAATAAATCATTGCTACTTTTAAGTTAGTTGGAGCAGCGTTACATTGGAGGGAGTCGATGACCACACCAGAACAACGAGATACTATGACTATAACTGACTTTCGGGTTTTGTTTGATCGGAAGTATTTTCCTCCCGCAGTTCAAAGGGAAATGAGGGGGAAGCTTCAAGATGTAGTTCAAGATGAATGTTCAGTGGCAGAGTATGAGGAGGACTTCACTCGTTTATCTAGTTTTGTGATGGATGAGGTGACTCCGGAGGAGAGGAGAATATCAAAGTTCATTGGAGGCTTACATTGGAGGATATGGCAACACTTGCTTGGCAATCAATCCTTGCTAACATTTGGGGATGTGATGAATGTCGCACTTCTCCATTGTCAAGACAATCGTTTACATGTTTAAGGTAGTAATAAAGCTACAGTTGTGGGACAAGAAAGTAAGCTAGGAGGCAATGGTACAGGAGTTAGAGCACTACCTTCGTTCCAATTATCGGGGGTGAGAAAAAGAAAAGGGACGCACAATAAGGGGAATTTCCCAAAAGGCAGCGTTTCGGGGGATTTAATTTTGGAGGCAGAAATTTCAGGCTGGGGTAAGGTGCCCAGCAACAGCAGCAGGTGGGTCAGGCAAGTAGGGGTAACAATGGGGGTCGTCTCCATCTAGTCCAAGGCTTCGGGCAATTTAGAGATAATAGGGGCAGAAACTAGGAAAATATGACGGGTCGTTGTTTTCAATATGGGGAGCCGGGTCATTATAAGAAGTCGTGTCCACAGTTGATTGGGGGATAGTTTCCTAGATTTCCACAGCATCAATTTGCACAGTTACCGCCACCAGTACCTAATCCAGTCGTCCCTCCACAACAGGGACAACTACAGTGTGGGCGTGTCTACCACATCGAGGATGCTATGCTTCCTCTAGCCCCACCAGCGCCGCCAACTATTGAGGGTAAGTTTCCCATTCAGGGGCATATAGGTCGTGTATTTTTTGATACAGGCGCGACACACTCGTTTATTTCTCGAAGTTTTTCTCAGTCTACGGAGCTAATTAAATATGCGGAGCGTACTTTCACTAGTGCCGAGTCTTCTATGGGTGATGGTTCACTCATTTTCTTTATCTGTAAACGAATAGGAATAAATCTTGGTAATTTGTGTTTTGAGGCCGATTTACTCATCCTTGATATGGTCGGATATGATGTTATCCTGGGGAAGGATTGGCTAATGAAGTATCGTGCGATAGTAAATTGTTATGGGAATAGTATAGTTTTTACCATTCCGGGGCACGAGATGTTTTTAGTGGCTATACCTTGTTCAGAAGGAGGTTCTAGCACTTATTTGTATTGCATTACGGAGGAGACTTCTCGAGATGTAGTCATTTTCTTAGATTTAATTTCGGTTGTTAGGGAATTTGAGGATGTTTTTCGGGAAATACCGGGTTTACCTCCAAGTAGGGAGATTGATTTCGTAATTGATTTAGCACCGAGAATGCGACCGATTGATAGAGCTCCGTATCATATGGCTCCTATTGAGATGAGGGAGTTAAGAGATCAGATTCAAAAGTTGTTAAAACAAGGGTTTATTAGGCGTAGTACGTCACCGTGGGGCGCTCCGGTGTTATTTGTGAAGAAAAGAGATGGTTCTCTCCGGTTGTGTGTTGATTATATGGAGTTGAATAAAGTTACTATTAGGAACAAATACCCACTACCTCGGATTGATGATATGTTCGATCAACTTAGGGGAGTGTCGTACTTCTATAAAATATATTTGAGGGAGGGGTATCACCATATAATGATACGAGAGCAAGACGTGTCCAAAACTGTGCTCCTAACTAGATATGGGTCCTACTAATCTCTTGTTATGCATTTCAGGCTAACTAATGGCCCCGCAGTGTTTATGGACCTTATGAATAGAGTGTTTCGGGACTTCCTGGACCAGTTTGTTATCGTGTTTATTAATGACATCCTAGTGTATTCTCAAACAGAAGACGATCATGCTACTCATTTCCGGTTGGTCCTGCAGACATTGAGAGATCATCAATTGTATGCCAATTTTGAGAAGTGTGGGTTTTGGCTGCAAGAAGTACAGTTTTTGGGTCACATTGTTACTTTTGTGGGAATTTCGGTGGACTCGAGCCAACTTATTACAGTACAAGAATGGGGTCAGCCCACGACAACTACTAAGATTCGTAGTTTTCTGGGTTTGGTTGGCTACTATCGCATATATATCAAGGGTTTCTCTAAGATTGCTAGCCCTTTGATAAATTTAACTCGAAAAGGAGTGAGGTTTGTGTGGGATGATTCTTGTCAGCTACCTTTTGAGGAGTTGAAAGATAGATTGACTTCTGCTCCAGTACTTGCATTACCAAGGTCGGGGTTGTAATATTTAGTCTTTACGGACGCATCTCTGCAAGGGTTGGCAGGTGTGTTACAGTAAGAACAGTGGGCTATTGCTTATACTTATTGCAAGCTAAAGCCTCATGAGAAGAATTATTCGGTTCATGATTTGGAACTTAATGCAGCGGTTTTTTCCTTGAAGATTTGGAGACATTACCTCCTAGGGGAGAAGTTTAGTCTTTTCACGGACCACAAATCATTGCAATATTTATTTTCGCAGAAGGATTTGAATATGCAACAACATTGGTGGTTAGAGTTTGTGAAGGACTACCAATTTGATATAAATTATCACCCGGGTAAGGCTCATGTAGTGGCGGATGCATTGAGTAGGAAACCCGAGGGGGAGTTAGACACGGTATGGAAGGCTAAATGGAAGGAGCTTAGCCAAGAGGATGCGGTTTCTAGGGCATTTATGTCAGTGTTGACCGTTACGCCTACTATAGTAGTAAGGGTTGTGGAACCTCAAGGAAGGGACAAAAGCTTTTAGGACCGTATACGAAAATTATTAATCGAGGGAGCGAAATCCTACTCTATAAGTTTAGATGGTGGATTACGTTTCCACAGGAGACTTGTTGTCCCGGATGAAGGGGACTTAAGGTGGGACGTAATGACATAATCACATGGGTCCAAATTTGCAGTACATCCTGGTAATGAAAAAATGTACCAAGACATGCGTCGTCAATATTGGTCGACGGGTATGAAACGGGACATTTTTAAATTCGTTTCCCAATGTATTACTTATCAATTGGTGAAAGTAGATCATCAGCGATCGACGGGGTTGTTGCAACCCTTGGAAATACCGGTATGGAAGTGGGAAAGCATCTCGATGGATTTCATCACGGGATTTCCAATGTCACAAAGTGGTCATAATTCCATTTGGGTTATCGTTGATCGCTTAACTAAGTCGACACATTTCTTACTGGTATTTACCGACTATAAAACTGCTCGTTATGCTCGACTATTTATTACGCAAATCGTTAGACTCTACAAGGTGCCCATTAATACAGTCTTCAATCGAGACAAAACTTTTGTTTCCCATTTTTGGCGACTTTTTTAAGAAGCTATGGGAATCGAATTGAAGTTGAGTACACCTTACTACCCTCAAATAAATGGGCAGACAGAAAGAGTCAACCAAATGTTGGAGGACATGCTCAGAATGTGTGTGCTCAATTTTAAAGGAGGTTGGGAACAATATATTCCCTTGGTCGAATTTACATATAATAATTCTTACCAATTTACTATCGGGATGGCACCCTATGAAGCATTATCTGGCCAACCATGTAGATTACCCACTTTTTGGTTGGAAGTAGGAGATAATAAATTTCTTAGACCTGAATTGATCTAGGATACTTCTTCTAAGATTTAGCTTATTCGCAATCGCATTTGAATCGCTCAAGATCGTCAAAAGAGCTATGCCGATGCAAATAGAATGCATGTGGAGTTGGAGGTTAGAGATCAAGTTTTGGTACGGGTTTCGCCAATGAAAGGTATTATGCGATTTAGAAAGAAAGGAAAGCTTGCACCGTGCTACGTAGGCTATTTTCCCATTACTGCTAAGGTAGGCCCAGTTTTGTATCAACTTGCCTTGCCGGAACACTTAAAACAAATTCATGATGTGTTTCATGTTTCATCCTTAAAAAAGTACAAAAGGTGTGAAGGAGCTCACTGGCATATTCCTTTAGATGATATCAAATTGCAGCCCGATATTTCATACGAGGAACAGCCAGTTACAATCTTAGAGCACGGGGAGCGTAGGCTAAGATCACGAGTGGTGCCCTTGGTTCGGGTTCAATGGGTTCATCACAATGCCGAGGAGTCAATGTGGGAGCGTGAGGATGATATGAGGGAAAAGTATCCGCATCTCTTTTTGCAAGGTATGCCTAAATTTTTAGGACAAAATTTCCTCATAAGGGGGGGAGTATGTAATAACCCATACTTTTGAGTAATTTATTTTATATTAATTTACTGTGTGAAGTAATTATATAAAATAAAGGACTATGGAGTAAATATCATTTAAGTGAGTTAACAAATAATATTTACTAGATTGTTGCATATTTACTGTTACGTGTATGTAAATATCATCATGTTACGTTTTATAGTGTCGTTGTGCTTTAAACGACATTTATGGTTCAAATGAAGTCGAAACTTGAAATGATTTATATATTTTCCGAATGCCAATTTAGAGGGCGCGGTGAGTCCTAAAATAGTCGAGATAGTCAAAATAAGTGCCATATTGTATTTTTGAGTTTCGGGCACTTTTGACTGGTTATGACTTAAATGTGTAATTACGAGTCATTTTAATGGAGTATTAACAATTTAAGATGGGAATTAAGGATAAAGGCATGTTTAAGTCTTGCAAACCCTTTTACTTTCTTAAGTGTTTATTTCTAAACCTAGAGAGAAAGAGAGAAGAAGAAGAAGAAGAAGAAGAAGAAGAAGAAGAAGAAGAAGAAGAAGAAGAAGAAGAAGAAGAAGAAGAAGAAGAAAAGAAAAAGGAAGAGACATGAAGGTGGAATCTTGGAATTGTTTCTACCATAGGAAAATCATATATTGCAACCTTAAGGCAAGTTTCTTACTTGCTAATATATGATTTAGGGTGAATAAATGGTATTGATGGTTGTGTATTTGAAATGGTTTAACAATTTTGGGGTATTAATGGAATTGTAGTGTTTAAACCTTTAGAATTTGATTTAGACAGTTATTTGGTGGATCAAAATTATTAGAATGCATTTTTTATGGTTTTGGGTTGAATTCATTATGTTGGTTTGAGAGAAAAGATGTTTGGAGAAATTGGATTATTAAAAACTCCATAGCTGAAATTGGGATTTCTGGGCTAGTCGAATCGATTCGCTAAAGGAGTAGGCTACATGTCTGAATGGACCGAATCGATTCAACCAATCCGAATCGATTCGGCAGTTTGGATAATGTTTGGTTCTCTTAACCGAATAGATTCGGCCTATCCGAATCGATTCGCTTTCAAGATCGAATTGATTCGGCCAGGGCGAATCGATTCAGAATTCCTGAAGTTTTGAGTTATTTTTCTAACTCAATTTTAACCCTTTTATTTTAGGCTTAGGACCTAGGAACCTTCTTTTATGAAGTAAACTTAGTGTCCTAAAGTCTCATATTAGTTAGATAACTACCCTATATTAGAAAGGGAATAGAGGGGGCTTATTCCGAGGATTACCAAATAGATTATAAGGTAGTTTTTTCCCTTAGCAAGTTGGTTTGAGATTTGGAGATGTAAGATCATATATCGGGGGATTTTTGAGACTCGATTGGAGTATACTAGGCTTGATGGCTTATAGAAACGTCATGATTTCTTGGAGACTAATTTGGGAATTTATTAAATGTGAAGTTTATAATGGTGACCTTAAACGGTTATGGTCTCGGATATAACATAATATATATATTAAAATGGGAATAAACTGTAAATGATAATTTACGTAAACACACCTCTCTAAATGCTATCATAGGGGAAGTACGCGTATGAGGTTAAGTCCCCTGGCTAGTGAATGCAGGGCGAACATAGTCCTCGGCCATAGGACCCGTTATTATATTTATTGTGAGATTTTTATTTCGATGTGAGGTAATTCCGGGTGTGGTCATGACTCACTATCGAAGGTATATGGCGACTTCCCGACGTCAAGCGATGTAGGATGCCCATGTTGTCTTTTGTGATAGGCCCTAGAAGATGATAGCTATTAAGGGGCGCGTCCAGTGGGGAAACACGGAAGGACGGTCTTAGAAACGTTATATATTGCGAAATATAACTATTGTTATTAAAGTGGGATTAAATTGATGGCAAAGCATTCTATGAATTAAATTGCTTTGATTACGTTTCATAATGAGATATGGAACGGTGAAATGAAATCGTGTAACAAGTATATTGAATCTCAGTTAAGAATATTTTCATTCATACTCTCCTGCACAATTGAATTGGGATTATGGACATTATAATTGCTTTACTTTATGCTCTTAGGTTGAGTATTTAGATTCGTATCATTATTGATGATGATTAACTATTCATAACTATCATACTCTTTATTCATCTGGTGATCATATAAAATCGGGCCCTGACCCGTTCATATTTCTTATTTTGCATGAATCTTTTATTCGTTCAGGTGCTCCGCCGTAAGGACGCCCGTATTGACTTTCCTATTCCTGTGTGCTGGAGCTGTAACCCCTTGCGGATGTTACGGGATATTTTTTTATAGACGCTTCCATTTTTGTATTCTAGTTATGATCGGTTTATATATTCGGGCGTGTGGCCCAAGCTTTTGTAATTTCCTAATGCAATGTATTATGTAACTTAATTAACTTGTTTTATATGGTTTGTAAGAGGTTGTTACCCGACAACTTATTTGGTTATTTTGATGT